>JAYKKT010000075.1:6255000-6747500 GCA_036023115.1 Brasenia schreberi | reverse complement strand
TGTAGGTCAACGGCAGGACACTCCCTATCATTGTGGTTGATGAGAAGTTTGACTCCTAGAGAATGGATTTGTTTGTGTTTTTCAAAAAATAAAGAAAGAATTTGAAACGGTTTCGAAGCAGTTCCAAAATCAAAACTGAAACCAGCTCCGAAATGATTCGGTTCCAAACAACCAAAAACCGTCTAAGCCTACCCACTGTATCCGAAAAAAAGGGACATCTAGAGTTATGTCATTTGTATCTGTCTAAGCCTCCCAATATAATACTATACAAAAAATTATTATTATTTTCGGGTGAAGCAAGACTCTTTTGTTAGGTTATATGCTAAAATAACACAAGGTAGAGCACAATGACGATTAATCTATATGATAAGACTTGGAGATAATGCTAATATGATGCCATCGAGCTTCGTGGCGATTAAGAGTTCATGTAGCTCACCCCGTCTAGTGTTGTAAGAAAGGTATTAATTATTTTGCGTATGGTTTTGGTATTGTCACGTCTGCTGATATGATATATGAAACTTTTATTACATGAATAAATTAGTAAAGCATTCGAAATGATTGCTCGCCGGGATAGAGGACTCAAATCACAAATAGGAGGTCGTGGGTTCAATACCCGGGACATGCTTACCATGCTTTGGCCTCTCCATTGCAACAAAAAAAAATGTAGTTGTTGAAAGCTTTCCCTCTCTTCGCTTCTCCAATTTTATCTTCTTTGTCTATTGAAGTTGTTGTTATGTCTAGACATGACCGGATTCAAAATCGGTCCATCGGTTCAAACCGCGACCACATAACCGGTGGAAGCTAGAACCATGATCGAAATCATGGACTCTATCTGGAAACCAACTTGGAACCGGTATTAGAGATTTCAAGCCACCACTAAATATGGTTTAAATATTTTTTTCCACAACCCATTTTCACAAATTGGTCCTAACGTTACGGTTGGTGGGAGTTTGACTTTTAGAGAATGCATTGCTCTTATTTTTAAAAAAACAAATTAACCGCACTAGTGGTTTTAGGTTTTAGGGTAGAAACGGAACTGGGCCTCGGGCGGTTTGGTTCCGGTTTTATATAAACCGAAATTGACAATTTGAAACTGTCAATTCCAGTTTACCCGGAACTGAATGTGTCTAGTCATGTCTTTCGAAAGGATAATTTCAAGAAATGCATTAATTTGACTGGTTTATGTGACTCTAATGCAGTAGTGGTGAGTTCGATTGCTGAGGGGTACATGGGTGTATGCTCCTTTAATAAAAAAGAAAAAGAAAAAACAGGAACTTTGTATACAGGCATGCCTCATATCTAGTTTTTATTAATTTAGATTTTCAGCATTTTGCAATATTTTATTATGAGATTTACTTAAAATTATTAATAAGAATCATGCACAAGATTATGCTTCCTTTCAAGAAAATTAGATAATGAGATTTAATAATCTTCTTTTGGGCATATCGGCATCCATTATGGAGAGGGAGGCAAGATATCGCATTGCCTGCAGTATGGAGAGAGAGATCGTCACCCTTGCCTACAGGCATGACAACATGGTGAAGGAAACCGAAGAGTACAAGACTTTCTTTGAAGTGCGGCAAGATATCATATTGCCTGCAGTATGGAGAGGGAGCGTCACCCTTGCGAAAGAAGGGGTTTTCCTCAAGCTAGTGAGAGAAGATGACTGGAGAAGCAGGGTTCTTTGGTGTGATCGTCTTGTCAAAGATGACATTCTCTACCTTTGTGGATCGTATTGATGACTATGGTGAGCATTTCCTTGCCCGAAGTTCCAAAATGCCACACAATGAGCCATGGCATACTTGGCTAGAGGATTGACACAAATGAACTATCGACTTGAAGTCCGTGAGATCGACGCTTCGGGAGTGCTTACCTTGCAGGAGTTCGCCTGACTATCTTATGTTTCTATAATATTAATAACAACAAAGACAAGAACAACAACAAAGTATATAATAACGACATTCGAGAGTATATTTTCAAAGAACCGTCATTTGATCGATTATTCTTAATAAACGATCAAGATGGTACCAATAAAACACTATCCTTATCACATAATAAGAATTTTTAATATGACAAAAAAGATATCTTATTGGTATTATTTTCGATCTTTTATTTTTAGAATGGTCACAAAAAATATGTTTATTGGATGAATCCTATCGTTTATGTACAAATATACGTATGGATACATAACTATGAGTGCATGCCTGTGTGTATATGTGTGTGTGAATTATTTAGTTATTTGTTTCAATACAAAATAAGCTATGTGACTGTCATGGGCCATAGGCCCACAAGCAACTCGTTCACGCTAAGCACTTTAATCATTCCGCAGCCAAAGGCGCATGGCCAGCACGGGCCGCTTACTTTGCTTTCTTCTCCACACTTTGATGACTTCATCGTCCCCTATGCGTGTGGCAGTGGCACCATCGCTAACTCCCCACCTCACATCTATCAAATTAAAAATTATTATTTTTATTTAAACACTGCCAACGTGCAAATCACTTCACGGAAGGGCCTAACGTTGCCAATGTATTTAATATTTAAATATTGTGCTGTTCTCGGGCCTGCTGCAGGCCGTTGAATATCAAGATCATCAACCTTGGTTATCTCATAGTTAAGCATGTAATTTGCCCAAAAACATGGGTGGTCAATGCGATGTTTGATTCTCACACGCAAACACGTTAGATGAACTGGTAAATTAAACAAGTGAACTTTGTACACACAATTACGCGTAATTTGCAAAAAAAAACACAAAAAAAGAAAAACACAATGTTGTACAATCAATAAATCTCTTTCAATGTCTTTTTATAGTTCCTCTCTTCAAACAAAGTATGATGTGACTAAAAACAACTTTTCCAGTAACAATAGGTTTTCAACGACGCAAAGAGTGCATATTACGAGAGTGTTCATGCCCTCAACACCCCCAAAAAACCCGTGTTTGGCTTTAGGAAACGGCTTACCAGCCCATGTCCTTCCAGCCAACACAGATCTCTTGCTTTTGTATCCATTTCCTGTCGTATGGTGAATGTTTCGAGTTGAATACTTTCATGTCAACATGAATTCAATCCATATTAATACTCATGGATAAGTGACCTTTCAATTTCTTAATTTAGATCTCGTTATGCTATGTGTCATTTGTTGAAAGGCTTTTGCAGATATACAATGAGAAAGTATGAGAAATTAGATAATGATCATCTTAGTTTACAATATGAATGTCAATGCCAAAGCCACATGCATGCCCCAAATATCAAGCCCAAAGTCAACTCCCAAGCAAGATGAGCTAAGTTTTGTTTTGCTTATGAAGAGTTAAAATGCTAACATAACACAAGACAGAGGACTACAAAAACTGAGATGGAGCGACAGAAGCATTGAGAATCCAGATAAGGTCACGAAGAAATGAACCGGTGGTCATCACGATCGGTGTCAAGTGGAAGTGCAGATGTATGCAACTGAGGCATCATAACCACTACGTAGCCAATCGAACTTGATGTTCAGTATTGGATCGTCACAGCTTGTTCTTCTGTTATTAATAACTTGTCTCAATTGAACAATCTCCCACTTTATGCCTTCATTTCATAATCAAGAAACTCAAAATCCAAAACTTAGCTTTTTTTCAACCAAAGTCAGGTCGATTACATGAATTCTTAGTTGTCGGCCGTAGCAGCATTTTAATCCCATTTAATATTCAGAATTATGAAAATTCTAAGAATTGAGATAATCGTAAGAGCCCTTCCTTGTATATCATATACTTAGAAGTTAGGTATTTGTGTCCCTTGATCATTTTCTCATTCGGTGCTCCAACCCCCCCTCCGTCACATCCTGCTGATCGTGAGTAAGTGGCTTGGCTGTCTTACCCATGTGTATTGCCCTTATTTTATGGCATTTTCTTTGTCATCTCCACCCGCCCGCATCAGCGTCTGTTTCTACACTTGACTCATTATTTTATGCTGCACCTGTGATTGTGGTAGGCTCATGCTGCTCGTTCACTTCATCAAAAAAGCATTAAAGAAAGGAGGAAGAAAACAAAGCATGGTAAAACGAGGGACGCGTCGTCATGTTCATCTTTATTTGGACCTCTTCTCCCACATACGCACACACATATGCGTGTGTGTATGTGTGTGGTGCATGTGTGTGTATTTATATAGGTTGGTTTCTTCAAAACTTGAAGATCAGGTAGAAACTGGTAGAAGATTAAGAAGCAATGCATAACGTTAAATAAAGAAAAAATGGTCAACTATCACAATAAATACTATAAAAACAAAGATGCACCTTCCCCTTACAAAGCATTGCCTCCTACTTTCTCTAACCAATCGCCCAACACATCTATATATTCCCTTCTTCTCTGCAACCCCCCCACACACAGAGATGATGAACCTTGTTTTCCTTATAGCAATCGTATGGTCCTTCGTTTGCGGGCAATCACAAGACAGTTGCAGCTCCAATTTGGTTTTGTCCGAGTTGTCAACCTATAACATCACAGGCTTCAACTGTGCTGCAGTATGGGATTCTCAGAACTTCATTCTTAGAGTGAGTAATCGATCTCCACATTCCTTTATAGTTTTCCTACCTGGTTGCTGTTTGGCTGCCATTACAGGGAAAGTTTATCGGAGTTTCCGTAGAAAAATCTGCCTAGATCCAGATTTTTTTAATGCCACAATCAATATATTGGTCTTATGAATTCCCTGCACATAAAAAATTGGAACTAGGATTCCATTTCTAAGACCCATTGCCAAACACCAAAGATTGTTATACTATATTTTGGAGTTAAATGCAAGAATGACCTTAGTGTGGGAAAAGACTTGCTCATGACCTTAGTGTGTGAAAAGATTTGGAGTTGGCTAGTTTAACTCGATTGTTTCTATGCAGTACAAACAGACCACGACGGCCATATGGACCTTCGTGCTATCGACCCCAAACTCGAACTCATGGGTTGGCTTGGGATTCTCCAAGACCGGCAGTATGGGCGGGGCTAGCGCGATGATCGGTTGGCCGACGAGCAGCGGGGTGGTCATTAAGCAGTACCTTTTGAACGGGTACAGCTCGAACATGGTCCTACCGGACAAAGGAGACCTCAGCCTAGCCAATGCAACCATTATAAGCAAGTCATCTAGGCTCTATTTGGCTTTCCAGTTGAAGGTAGACACACCCCTGTCAAAGATCATATATGCAGTGGGTCCAT
Source organism: Brasenia schreberi (assembly GCA_036023115.1). Classification (NCBI taxonomy): domain Eukaryota; kingdom Viridiplantae; phylum Streptophyta; class Magnoliopsida; order Nymphaeales; family Cabombaceae; genus Brasenia; species Brasenia schreberi. The sequence goes on along the minus strand of JAYKKT010000075.1, from coordinate 6,742,324 downwards.
ACGGTCAAATACCAGGGTCCGATGGCATCCTACAAGAGCACACACATGAGATCTCCACCACCTTGGATTACACATCAGGTTTGTACCTTCCTCTCTTCCCCTTCATGATTTTGTATGTATGCATGAACACATATGTGTGTGTGAGCCCGACCCTGGACCGCCTCGTATTGGGTCCGTGATTGACATGCCTTAGGTCTATGAATTTGCTAACTGGGTTCAACGAATCTGAATTGTATTGACTTCCTTTTTTGGCTGGAGGGAAACTAAGTTTCCAAAGCAATTAGGAAATGCAAAAGGGCATTCTTTTGAGGTTATGCAATATCATTACATGAAAACCCAACACGAACTCAACCCGGCCCCACATACAGTCGTAGTTCTACCTGACTCTAACACGAATACGAAATGACACGACAAACCCAAAACACGAAATTTGCCACATCTACTAACGGATCCCGTCAGCCACCTTGTCATAAGCCTTACCTACAGTCCGGGTCTAGCTTCATACGTTGGCCTGTGTGACCAACAATATAATTCTTTGAAGCAGATGCGGGGCATGTGCACCCTCATTGAAGATGTGGCCCTTGACTTCACAAACATCCTAAATAATCTAACGTGTGTGTGTGGGGGTGTGGGCAGTATTCAATGCTCACAGTAGTCAATTCTTTCTTTCGTATGGTTTCACGATTTTAACTATCGTCTGCCATCCTCCGCCACCATCCTTTATTCCTCCACTAGCCAAAACCGCTTTTCACCAACCAAAATATGTGTAAGAATGTATGTATGTATGAAAACTGTGTGCCTGATTCAATAAGCGAAAACAAAGTGGTTTCTGTTCTTTTTTGTTTTTGGCCTTCTAAGTCGCCGGTTAACCGTCAGCCGGAGTGGTTCAATGACCTCAGAGATGTTGAGGACCAAGAGTTTCCCGTTATTATATGATACTATTGTGTCGTATTGCATGACGGAATATGTTATATGACACATCTATTACCTAACTTGGGTTTTGGTTATGGTTATGTTAGTGTAGGTCAAAGCTCTGGAGGTGAGTCTGCTTCAGCTTTGCAGATAAGCCATGGAATAATTAATCTGCTTGCTTGGTGCATAATTTTACCAATGGGGATCATAGCAGCAAGATATTGCAAGAACTGGGACCCGGCTTGGTTCTACACCCATCTTGGCCTTCAGATAACAGGTTTTGGCCTTGTGATCGCCGGAATCGTAACCGGAATCAGTCTCGAAGATCAGAGTGGTGTCGACGTTGACAAGCACAAAGCACTTGGGTTTACAGTCCTTGCCATGGCATGCCTGCAGGTATGCGAGACATACAATTGGAAGCCTTCTATAAGCCTATATTAATTTCAGTTGATTACTAGATTAAACATAGATTAAACTACTTGTAAACATCATTTGTTTTCAAGTTGCTTACTTGTAACCTGTGGTTAGTGGGACCACAAATGGCCCGTGAGCATGTCTAAGCTCGGCTAGGAGTCCCATATTAGTGTACACACACATAGAGAGAGTTAGAGAGAGAAAAGAGCCTACGTTTAAGATAAAGAGAACCACAAGAACCCATAACAACTGCTTGATCTTTAAGATGAACGGTTAAGGTAATAATGCCAAGTATAAAGTGCAATGATCATTTTAATTCAAATCTTCACTGTTTAGCAAGTCAATCTAAAGGTAGAAATGATGGTTCCAAATGATGATTCCGTCTCTGGTTATGTATTTTACTAGGTTCCCTAAATCTATTCTCTCTCTCTCTCTCTCTCTCTCTCTCTCTTTATATATATATATATATATATATATATATAAAGAGAGAGAGAGAGAGAGAGAGAGAGAGAGAAACTTGTATATGCTAACACCTTTAGGTTCTAGAAAATCCAAACAAATTGCAATCACCAAAGATAATGGTTGAGATTTGAAGTTTAAAAAGAAAAAGTACTCATGTGAATAAAGTATACATATACATGTACTTTTTACTTAATCTCATTCATTTATCACTAAAGATGAATGGCTGAGATTTGTTTGGATTTTCTAATACCTAAAGATGCTAACATATACCGGTGTATGTATATAAATAGAAGAAATAATAGTGTCTCTTTGGACTAAATATTTCTAGACCCTGGCCATTTGGTTGTCCATCAATACCAATCATAAGTATATACTTTGAGAAGACCCTATATATATATATATATATATAGAGAGAGAGAGAGAGAGAGAGAGAAAGAGAGAGAGAGAGAGAGAGAGAGAGGAGGGGGGAGGGGGAGGAGGCTTGTACACATGTTAGTGGAAACCAAAAGTTTTATTTTTACTCAAAAGGTTGCATTAGCGGTAGCCTATATCTTCGTTTTCAGTTTTCTATAAAGGCTCCACTTTTTGGAGCCTAATCCCATTTAGACAAGTCACAACCAAGCAACAAGTAGGGCAGGAATTTGGTGAGGACCGGGTCATGTTCGACCCAAAATCATTTTCGTGTGACTGGACCGAACATGATCATGACCAGACCCTTTCAAGTTACACAGACCTAAACCGACTGGCACAAAATGATCACTTGAACATGACCCAACAGACGAGCCACAAAGAGGGCTCACTGAGCTTGTTGGGCTCGTCACAAAGCCCTGTCAACGGGCCAAAACTGTTGTCTTTCTCTTGGACCTTCGAGAGCTTCCCACGGATTGCTCTCGATCTTTTGGCGTCAACATAACCAAATTATTTGCTAACCTGCTTGCGCTGTTTTGCAGGTAACAGCACTATTGGCTCGACCCGATAAGACGTCGAAGGTGAGGAAATACTGGAATTGGTATCACCACTGGATCGGAAGGCTCGCGATCTACATTGGCATTGGGAACACCTTCTATGGGATCTCATTGGGAGATGCAGGCACTTCATGGAATGTGGGTGTGGGGATCGCCCTTGCCATTTTAGGGCTGACTTCAGTGATCCTCGAAGTCAGAATGTGTAGTAAGAGAAGATGATGGTGAAGCTCTTCATCTTCATCGTATCTGGCTGCCTTTCTTTTTGTTAGGTTATGTATCATGTGTATCGACTATCATAGCTTCATGTATTTAGCTTGCTTGGGATTTCAGCCATTAATATTCTAGATTATTTGCTATTTTTATTTGAAAATGGATATCCCAAGGTTCGAAATTGCTTGCACGAACGATGTCATCCATTTCTTTCGAAGAACCCATTTCTGAACTAAGGTTTGGCCGATAATAAGGATGGCAATTGGGCGGGTTTTCATCCCACCTGCACCCACCCTGCACTGGAAACTTGCTATTAGACTCTGTTCAGCCTCACCCTGCCTTGTGGCTCTTGGGGATCAAACCTCACAGCCGCCTTGTATACCCACTTTGGTATAACATGCCTCGCCCAAATTCAATCCATAAAAATGTTTTTTTCTAAAGAAAATTTTGTTCCTATCATATGTTTTACATAAAACATCAAATTGGTTCTATATACACACACATTTATATTGTATAAAATATATATGGATCTAAAATATATACATAGTAAATGTGCGTGTACATATATTTTATATAAGCAAACACACACATAAGTGGATCTTCCCTCCAGAACACGCCCTATTTAGGGGGGGGGGGGGGGGGGGGGGGAGAGAATGCCATCCCAAGCAGGCAACGTACGACTGAGAAGGCATTTTTTTTTTTTGGTAAAATGGGGAGGCTGAAGCAAGATACAACCAGAGTATCAAACTCATAACCCACGGCGAGTATCGAACGCATAACCTACGGCGAAAGGCATTCTACACTTTTAAAGTAGCTCGGACTAAGGGAAAAGATGTCAGTGATTACCTCTTGTTCGAAAACCTCATAAGCATATTATTCCGTGGCGGTCACGGGGGCCAGCGAGACTCTCTCGAACGAGCTCCTAGGAATTGATCTGTTCAAATACTTGGACCTACTTTGGTTTCTCCAATATTCACATGCAGGTTCTAAGAAAATTTTCATTTAGAAAGAGGCGCTTTTATTGTCTTCATCCTAGCGGACAATCCAATGTTCTACAAATACCTCACGTGAACCAGCAGTTTGTGTGTGTGTGTGTGTGTGAGAGAGAGAGAGAGAGAGACTGGAAATTAAAGTATCGAATACCTGGAGGAATCTCACAAGAAATAATAATTTTCAAATGTTGAATCTTGGCTATTTTGATGCAATCCGAGAAAGAAGGTAAAAGATATTCCTTCAATGTCTTGGGTTGTGCCGTGGATAATCTATCCATGACCATCATGAATGTTAGGTGAAACTAAGTGGAGGCAGAACCTGAATAATTTTGTGTCTATTACTAGTTCATACTCATAAGTTGATGCCGACCATTCACACACACATAGATTTGTTAGGTTGTGGCCATTCTCGGCAAACTAGCATGGTAACAGTTGGACTGGTCATCCATACCGTTACTCGTATCTTTGGGATGGAAATAGGATAGCTATAACAGTCGGACCGTTACCGAAAATCACGGTAACAGTCTGGATAAGGATGCTCCGGATGAGAGAAGCCCAACAGGATAACCAGAAAAGGTGGAACACGCGCCACTCTATAAATACAGAGCATCGCATATGGTTTAAGCATCGAGATAAACATTCGAAAAACCGAAAAAAGCTTTTCCAGAAAGATTTCGCTGTGAGAAAACCTCAAACCAGAAACACACTTACCTTCTCTTCCGCTACAGGCGTACCTTGATGGGTTCGACGAGAGACAACCTGAAGCTCGAAAACAACCAGAATCAGGCAAGAAGAACCCCACATCTAGTATCAGGGCCTCATTGTTGACCCTGTAGAGTCAGGTACGCAAGTTAGTGTTCTCGAAAAAAAAACAAAGAAAAGAGAGAAGAGAAGAAAGAGGAAGAACATCTCCGATAAAAAGCCGCGAGAGGCCTGAAGGCCAAAGCCGAACCACAGTCGGCCGCAGGCCGAAAGGCCAAAGTCGAATCACAATTGGCCGTAGGCCGAAAAGCAGAAACCGCAGGCTGTATCATGGTCAGCCGTAGGCTGTATCACAGTCGGCCGCAGGCCAAGAAACAGAAGGTCGTCGGCCGCCACAAAGGGCCGCAAGCCAGGAGCGGAGAGGGTCTCCGCCAGACTCTCTCTCTCTCCCTCTCCCTCTCTCAGACTGTCTCACTCTCTCTCTTCAAGGTTTATACCGCCCAAAAAACCGTGGGCTGAAACCAGCGGGCAACGAATTTAAAAGTTCGTTCTACCCCGACCAGTTTTCAGATATTATCAAACTGACCTTGGACAAAATTATGAAAATATCCAAATATTTTTGGGTAAAAAGACTATTTTGCCCTTATTAAGTGAAAAGTTTGTTTTACCCTCCAACAGTTTGTGAAAATTATGAAATATCGAGCTATTGTTTTATATTATTTCCCTTCCCGGTTTAAATTATTACATTATTGTCATTGTATCAAAAAACAAATCTGTCCCTGTACTTTTCAAGAAATTCTAGATTCGAATGGAGGGTTAAAATTATAAATTTAACCCCGATTAGTTACAAATTTTACAGAAATACCAAGAGTAATTTTATGGGTTTGTCCCTATTTTACCTTGGTATTTTTAAAAAAATGTTAAGGGCAAAATTTTTTAGGAAAATTACAAATTTATCCCAGGTTGCTTATGAGTTATTTTTAGCTCATTTTTCAGATATTATGCATCGTTCTAACAAGATTCTTGCTATGTGTGTTTATTACTTATTGATTGTTTCTTTTTTAGACTGTCTAATTGTTATAATTGCCAAACACGTAAAAATGAATTCAATAATATGTGTGTCGGAATTGACAAAAATCGAAAAACTAAACGGTCTGAACTTTCAAACATGAAAGAGAAAAATCTCACTTGCTCTAACACTTGAAGGTATTGAGTATGTATTGAAGAAAACTATGTGTCCGCCACCAATAAATACAACTGAGCAACCAATAGAAATGTATAAAACATTTTTGAAAGATGACACAATAGCAAAGACTGTCATATTGATATAACATGGAGGATGACTTGATTAGGGTCTTCGAAGAATATGAGACCGCAAAAGAGTTGTTCGATTCAATAACAGCCAAGTATGACACAACTGTCAAACTACATGTACAATTGTTACTACAGAAGTACAACTCCTTTAAAATGAGAGAAGGAGATAAGGTAGTAGAACATGTAAATCACTTGTTGATAATGGTTAGGGACCTAGCTGTGACAAAGTCAGTCATCCCAAAACCAATGCAAATATCAACAATCTTGAACAATCTATCTCCGTCATGGAACATAGTCACCACTGTCCTCAAGTTAGGGCTAGAAATTAACCTTTCTGAATTACTTCTGAAACTAGCAATAGAGCAAGAACACATGAACAAAAATAAGAAAGAAAAATTGATAGTGGTACAAGATGAGATCGGGTCTAGCTTCAAAACCAACCAAAAGAAAAATAAACCAAATAAAAGGTTTGGCAAGAATAATAAAAAGGATGGTCAACATTTTAAAAAATCGCAGGAAACCGCTTCTCGAGTTAAGTGTTTTAACTGTGGAAAGATGGGACACTACAAGAGGGATTGCCGTAATAAGAAAAGTAGAGAAAACAACACACAATGCAAATAATGAGAAAAGCAAGATATAATCTGCATTATATCAGAATATCTATACATGGATCGCCCAATGACAGGTTGGTGGATTGACTCTAGAGCTAACAAACATATCTCAAAGATGAAGTAAGGGGCAATGGATCTAAAGAAATACAAATCAGGTGAACATCGAGTGTACATGAGAAACAAAACCTTCTTAGATGTTTTGGGTATTGGGTCCTTTAGAATCTTTGTAGAAGGCAAACCAATTGTATTGACTGATGTATTAATCATGCCATGAATAAGGCGCAATCTGGTCTTCATCCCTGCCTTAGTAAAGAAAGGTTTTGAGGTTAGGTTTATCCCTAGCAAGGTGACTATGGGAAAACATAGGAGAATATTATTCTTTGGAGAGTTTCATGTAGAGCATGGATTCTTTAAATTAAATGATAATGAAATTGAAAGTTCTTCTACTTATATTGACTGTATCTATAATGTTGATGTGAATGTGTGGCATAAATGCCTTAGGCATATAAGTCTGGAAAAGTTTAAGAAATTATCCAACTTTGACTTACTGCTTGGATTTGAGGAAAATACTTTTAACAAGTGCAAAGCTTTTATAAAAGAAAAAATGACAAGGAAAGCTTTTCCCAAAGAGTTAACAAGGGCAACAACCCTGTTGGAGGTCATTCACACGGATTTATGTAGACCATTTAGAGTAAGGACACATCATGAAAAGGTTTATTTTATAACCTTTATTGATGATTACTCGAGATATATGTATTTATATCTTTTAACACATAAATTTGAGGCACTATAAGCTTTTAAAGAATATAAGCAAGAAGTAGAAAACCAATTGGGACATTCAATCAAAATCCTAAGATTAGATAAAGGTGGTGAATATACCTCAACAAAATTTCTTGAATTTTATAAAGACTTTGGTATTGCAAAGCAAAATACAATGCCCAGAACACCTCAACAAAATGGTGTAGCTGAAAGATATAACATAATCTTGTTAAATATGATAAGGTCAATGTTGATCGATGGCTCTTTAGCAAGGATATTTTGGGAGAAGCAGTAAGTACAGTAGTTTATATACTTAATAGAGTACCATGTAAAGTTGTATTCACTACACCATATGAGATGTGGTTTGGAAGAAAACCCAACCTAGGTCATCTCAGGAGATGGGGATCTATTGCACATGTAAAGATCATTGATCAGTCTAGAGACAAACTGGACAATAGGTCCTTGAGATGTATATTCATTGGATATCCTAAAGGTTCCAAGAAATATTGATTTTATCATAACGACCACAGACTAATAGAAAGCAAAGATGTTGAATTCTTAGAAGATACTAAGAATGACATCCTGAAAAATAATGATAAATATACTGATAATGTGGTAGACCTAGATCAATCTTCATTAGAACCCATAGAAGATCTTTTTGAAACAACTGAAACCTTAAGTGGACATAAAAGGCCTAGGGCCACTCCGTCCTACTTAAAGGATTATCATGCTTATCTTGTAGAAGAAGTGTGTAATTCGATGGATTTAGATTAGTTGACTGGTAACTTGACTTATTAGCAAACTATGAACTCATCGAAAGCAACAGACTAAGAGAAAGTCATAGATGAGGAAATTGAATTTATTGAGAAAAACTAAGTCTGGGAATTGGTTGATTTGCCAAAATAAAGGAAAGCTATAGGCTGTAAATGAGTTCTGAAAAAGAAATACAAGGTCGATGGTTCAATTGACAAGTTTAAACCGAGGTTGGTTGCAAAGGGTTTTTTGCTAAAGGAGGAGATAGATTATACTGAGACATATTCCCTAGTTCCAAAATTTGCATCCATAAGAATAATCTTAACAATATCTGAATATTTTGACTTTGACTTACATCAATTAGGTGTAAAAATAGCTTTTCTAAATGGAGATTTAGATGAAGTCATAAACATGCAACAACCCGAAGAATTTATAATTGAAGGCCAAGAAGATAAAATATATAGGTTGAGAAAATCTTTATATGGCCTAAAACAATTACCTCGCCAATGGTATTTAACCTTTCAAAATGTCATTACAGAACTTAGGTTTATAGCCAATAAACTTGATCACTATGTATATATTTGGAATAGTGGGAGCCACTTTGTCATCATATCATTATACGTAGATGACATACTGTTGACTAGGAATGACAATGAGATGATTGTCAAAACTAAGTCATGGTTAAACTCAAGGTTCGAAATGAAGGATATGGGATAACATCCTATAAACTCTTATGCCTAAGTCAAGAGAGATATATAGCTTATATACTTAAAAAGTTCAAAATGGGTGAATGCAAGTCTGTTGATACACATGTTGCAAAAGGGGTTAAAATAAGTAAGGCTAATTGTCTTGGTGAAGGAGACGATAAGCCTAACGTTCCTTATGTACAAACTGTGAGTAGCTTGATGTATGTTATGTTGTGTAGAAGACCTGATACCAACTTTGTTGTAGCACTTGTAAGTAGATATCAAAGTAATCCTAGATGGCAGTACTAGATAGTTGTAAAAAGGATTTTAAGATATCTAAAAGGAATAAGAGACTTGAAATTGTGTTTTCAAGCAGATGAACTGAAAGTGGTAGGATACTTAGATGCTGACTCTGCTAGAAGCAAAGATGACAGCAAATCTACCTTAGGGCAAATATTCTTATTTGGAGGTGTTGTTGTTTCTTGGGCATGTAAGAAATAGGGATGTATAGCATTGAATACACAAAAAGCTGAGTATGTGGCTTGCTATATTGTTGTAACAAGTGTTGTCTAGATTAACGGCTTCATACATGATTTGAAGTTGGAAATAACCGACGAACTGGTACTTTGATAATAATGCAACAATTACTCTTATCAAGAGTGGAGCAGATTGCTCAAAAAGCAAGTATATAATGGTTAAATACCACTATGTTCATGATATGGTTATAAGAAAGGAAATATCCATCTCATACATACCAACAAATGACATGTTGGTAGACCCTTTGACTAAAGGCATAACAAAGAAACTTTTCTCAAAACATGTTACAAACATGGGTTTGAGGTACGTTTGATTGTTGTGTAGGAAAATAACCATACAACGAGTAGTCATTGCAGCAACAATCATGAAAGGACATTACTTGGTAAACCCTGCAAAAGTGAAAGGAAAACCAAGTGGAAGATGTTAGGTTGTGGCCATTCTCAGGAACCCAACACGGTAACGGTTGGACTGGTCATCCAAATTGTTACCCATATTTTGGGTTGGAGATAGGATAGCCATAATAGCCAGACTGTTACCGAAAATCACGATAACAATGTGGATAAGGATGCTTCGGATGAGGGAAGCCCAACAAGATAACCAGGAAAGGTGGAGCACGCGTTGCTCTAGAAATACAGAACAACACATACGCTTTAAGCATCGAGATAAACATTCGAAAAACCGAGAAAAGCTTTCCCTGGAAGATTCTGCTGTTAGGAAACCTCAAACCAGAAACACACTTACCTTCTCTTCCGCTGCAGGCATACCTAGAAGGGCTCAATGGCAGACAACCAGAAGCTCGAAAACAACAGGAATCATGCAAGAAGAACCCCATAAGATTGGGTGCAAAAGGAAAGCCAATGGCAGATGGAACCCCGTCTATTGATTCAACTTGTGGGTTCAGGAGAGAGAGAGAGAGAGAGAGAGAGAGAGAGAGAGAGAGAGAGAGAGAGAGAGAGAGAGAGAGAGAGAGATTGAGTTTAATGTTGTGAAAACAGAAATTAATTAATCTGATCTTTGCAACCCACCCCCTAACAGTTCCGATATTACATTTGACTCACCAACTTTCCAAAGTCTGGTTAGCAATGCCACTCCCTTTTCCTCTTAGAAACAGGTCAACCCTCACACGACCCACTCTTCTTCATGTTAAAAAACATGGACTTTTCCTAATATTTAGTGTTGGGTTTCGTGTTATGTGTTATTGCAAGCAATTTTGTGCTTAAAGAGCATTCTTAGTCTTATATCTTTCATATTTGTGCTAAAAAGGGGCTAAGTCGAACCAATCATGATCTCATTTTTCATTAGTAGCATGTCTTTCATACCGGGGGAACCTAATAGAGCAAAGTAGATTACTTCAACAAAGCAAATGCGCAAAAATGGGCTTTTCCAACTCCATATGAACATGAACCTGAACCTGTAACCATACCACCCCAAACCGTAACCATACCACCCTAGGAATAATTTAAAAATTATAATTTTCAAATTTGTTTAATAAGAGTAATGGTTTTGGGATCACCCTTGCATAGCCGGTCCTAAGCCCGGATAAAGGAGAAGGGTTAAGTTAGGCTTTTGACAGCCAATATAAAACTTTATCGGATTTTTATACCATGTATTACACAAATTATTAGCATTGTGCTGGTGCATCCCCTCTTAGTGATGTACTACGGAGCCTAAATGCAGTGAAAAGTAAACAAGGGTTACTACATTTTCAGTCAGGTGTAGTGAATCAATTGTAGAGAGGGTTCCCGCATTATGGACGGGTATGGCTAAAGAAGTTAGTCATACTACATTGTTGCCCAAATGTAGTGAATAAATTACAGAAATAGTCTCTACATTTTCATTATAGACGGAAAAGAAATAAGGAAGCTAGTCGTAGATAATAAGATTCATATTGGTTCTTGGAATATCAGAACATGATACGGTTAGCTAATGGAGGTGATAGATACTATGATTCGAAGAAAAATTCATATTCTATGTTTACAAGAGGCAAAGTAGGTTGGAGAAAAAGCAAAGGATATTGAGGATAGAGGTTTTAAATTATGGTACTCAAGTAAGGAAAAAGATCGAAACAGGGTTGGTATTATCATAAATAAAGATTTAAACGATAATGTAATAGACATACAACAATATGATGATTGAATCATGACGTTTAAATTAGTATTAAGAGCAGAGATTTTAAATATAGTTTCTGCTTACGCACCCCAAGTAGGACTAGAAGTATAAAGACGGTTTTTTAGGAAGAGTTAGATAAGGTGATTCAAAGAATTCCACAAAGAGATATGATTTTTTTAGGAGAAGACTTAAATGGACATGTCGGTAAAGAGACATTAGGATATCAAGGTATTCGTGAAAACTTTGGTTTTGGAGATATAAATAAGGAAGGTTGGGAGATTTTAAATTTTGTTGTGGCATTTGATCTCTTTATAGTCAATACAATCCTCAAAATATGAGATGAACATTTATTTACTTATAAGAGTGGCTTATCACAAACACAAATTGATTACTTTATTTGTAGAAAAAAAGATACAACTTGTTATAAAGATTGCAAGGTAATTCCAAGAGAAAGCTTAATCATTCAACATCGACTTTCAGTTATGGATTTACAAATAAAAAAGTGAACCAAAAAGAAAAGAGTACATCGAGGTATTCAGACTAAATGGTGAAACCTCAAAAGCGAGTAAGAAGATATATTTAAACAGAAAGTCTTTTAAGGAGATGTTTGGAATTATGTTGGTACAACTTATGATATGTGGAACAATATGACTATACATATTAGGAAAGTGGCGAAAGATGTGTTAGGTGTATCTAAGGGAGGTTTACCGGCACAAAAAGAAGCTTGGTGGTGGAGTGAAGTAGTGCAAAATAAAATCAAGTTAAAGAGGGCACGTTACAAATTAAATTATGCTAAGAAAACTAGTGAAACTTTAGAGGCTTATAAAAAATCAAAGAAGAAAGCGAAAAAGATTGTCACTGAAGAAAAAGCTAAAATTTTGGAGGATTTATATACAAAACTCAACTCAAAAAAGGGTGATAGATATATTTTTAAGATAGTTAGGGCTAGAGATAAGAAAACTAAGGATCTTAATTCTTTTACATGCATTAAAGATGAGGATCAAAAAATTCTATTAGTAAATGATGACATAAGAAATAGATGGAAAAACTATTTTTATAACCTTTTAATGAAAATAAAGATGTTAGTATTAGGTTAGGAGAGTTAGCCAAATCAGAAAATTATATAAACAAAAATTTCTACCGATGTATTCAAAAGAATGAAGTCAAAGAAGCTCTTAAACATATGAAGGGTGGTAAATCGATAGAACCAAATAATATTCCTATAGAAGTTTGGAAAATACTAGGAGAAATAGGAATCACTTGGCTCACAAGACTATTTAATGAAATATGGAAAAACCAAAAGATGTCTAAGGAATGGAGAGCAAGTACACTTACACCCATATATAAGAACAAGAGAGACATTCAAAATTGTGCGAATTATCGAGGTATCAAGTTAATGAGTCATACTATAAAATTATGGGAAAGAATTATCGAATGTAGGTTAAGACAAGTATCAAGTACAACAGAGAACCAATTTAGATTCATACAAGGCAGATCTACTTAGGACTAGACAATATTCCTATGGAAGTTTAGAACTCTTAGGAGAACCAAGAATCACTTGGCTCACAAGACTATTTAATGAAATATTGAGAAACCAAAAGATGCTCGAGGAACAGAGAGCGAGTACACTTATACTCATATATAAAAATAAGGGAGACATTCAGAATTGTGCAAATTATCGGGGTATCAAGTTAATGAGTCATACTATGAAATTGTGGGAAAGAATTATCGAACATAGGTTAAGATAAGTATCGAGTACAATAGAGAACCAATTTGGATTCATGCTAAACAACTCTACTACTAAAGCGATTCACCTTTTCAGACATCTTATGGAACATTTTAAAGGAAAAAAGAAAGGCATTCACATGATATTGATCTAGAAAAAGCTTACGATAGAGTACCAAGGGATGTTCTTTTGAGTTTCGAGAACCTTAGAAAAAAGAGGTATCCCATTGACATACATAAACCTTATAAGATACATGTAGGATGGTGCAAAAACATGTGTGAGGACTCATGACGGAATGACAGACTTCTTTGAATTAATATTGGGTTACATCAAGGATCAACTTTAAGTGCATACTTATTTATAATGGTGATTGATGAGTTAACAAAACATATTCAAGATGAAGTACCTTGGTGTTTGTTATTTGCATATGACATTGTGTTAGTAGAGGAGTCTAATGAAAAAGTTAATAGAAAATTAGAACTATAGAGAGAAACATTAGAATCTAAAGGCTTCTGACTTACTAGAACAAAGACAGAATATATGGAATGTAAGTTTGACCATTTGGATACTTCAGAGGACATAAAAAATTAAAATTGATACACATTGCATTCTCCCAAAAGGAAAGTTTTAAATACTGAGGGTCAATTTTTCAGAGTGATTGAAGAACTGATGGAGATGTTACACATAGAATTAATGCTGGTTTTTTAAAATGAAGATGAGCATCAAGTATTCTTTGTGATACGAAGATACCATTAAAGTTAAAAGGTAAATATTATAGAGCAGCAATTAGACTTGCCATGTTTTATGGTTCTGAATGTTGTTCAGTTAATCATACATGTACAAAAGATGCCTGCGACAAAAATGAAGATGTTGAAATGGATAAGTGGTCAACTCAAATATCTAAAAGTGTAGAGATATTTTATGAAAGTATTCATCCGGGAAAATAATAGAAAGAAATTAGGAGCTAAAACAGTGGATGTTATATTTCTGGGTTACATGGACACAAACTATGTGTAAGATTTTTTATCATTAGATTTGAAGTATCTGACATAGATGTCAACACTATAGTTGAACTCTGTGCTATTACATTCTTCCAGAATGTATTTCTCATGAATATTGGAGTTCCCCAAAGTGTGTCTTATGGAGATCTTAATCCTTTCAGTAGCTATAATCAATTTTCTTCAACGGTACTTGTGAATTGATGACTTTGCTTCATGATTGTTGCATGTTCTACCTTCGAGGCGTAACTATATATTTTGGATGAGATTGGATTGGAAGTTGAATGGTTTAAGCGACTTATGTGTAGTTTACTTATGGTAAAGAAGTCACTTCTGACAATTTTAGTGCATTATGATAGTATGACTACAATTGCTAAGGCCAGTAGTTCAAAGCCAGACTAAAGTCTATAAGACCTATTTATTTGATGGAGTCATAGTTGTAGATTTTGTTAAATCCAAAGATAACACAGTTAATCCTTTGACTAAGGGTTTGTCAATAGTCATAGTTGAGAAATTTAGGTTTGGGATGAGACTAAAAGCCATAATTTATTTAGAAGCAATTACAACACAACCTAATTTAGCGGAGATCTCACAAAGTAGGTTAAATATGATAGTAACAAGTTGTTGGTTGAATAGGATGATACTTTTTATTATAGGATACTATCAATATCTGTGTTTTTTCCTTGTAAACCTAAAGTGTCATGACTATAAGTTTAGCAAAAGAGTATTCTCTTAATGGGATCGAGTTATAAGACATGATGCTAAGAGTACATCCTTATAGATGCTCAACTAAATGATTGATATTGTGAGGCCAAAATAGGAGAATTGGATTGTTCCCTGAAATCAATCATGATAAAACATATGGATGCATAGTCATTAATGCATCACCCCTAAAGATCACACTATAACCTTTTATTATGTTGTTACCAATAGATACCTTTATACCCAAAGTTCAGGTTTAAGATGTATGTTCACCTAGTTGTTCTAAGGGTAATATTGGATAACTAAAGTAACGGTTCAAACCAAAAGGTATCGTTATTGAAAGTAAAATATGATGGTTGGTTTGATGAGATACTTTATACTTCAAGATTTTGATGGGGATTGTTGAATTTTAATGTTAATTATGGTTGAATTAATTAAACCTATGTATATTAATAACATTTAATGCATGTTTAAAATTTTTAAATAATCAATTGATGCATCATTGATACATGTCAAAGTCCTCAAGTGTAAGAAGTAACATGTGAGAGACTTGTGCATAAGAAGACTAAGAGAAGACAAAGTTTAGTCTCATATTAAAAAATGAAACAAACCCACATATCATTTTATATAGTTGGTAGCTCACAAATATTAGTTTAAAGAGTTTAGGGAGGACATGATAGATCGCACACATGTGTCGAGCCGAACCAAGCTTGGGCTTGTGAATTGTCTTTTGTTTATCTTTTTGCATGAAAAACTTTTGATCTCATGGTCAAAAGTGTGACTATGCAGGAACGGCTACGAGATAAAGAAGTGTGTCGTTTGGATCAGATCCATGATCTGTGATCACAATCTATAAATAGAGGATTAGGGCTCCCTAATTCATACTTCTATAATAAGCACACTCTCTCTTTCTCTCTACTCCTCTCCAACCAAAGGCGATTGAGGCATGGTCGACTCTAAGCAAGGTATATTGCTTTAAGTTGTGTGTGCATTTTATCTTGAGAGTAAAGCGAAGGTACCCGTACGTACTTGCTAACGGGATACTAATTTATCTAAGGCAAGTTCGCAAGGGCGACTTGCACATATAAGTTTCCTTTCTAATTCTTTTACTTATGTTTTCCAGTACGATTTATTTATGGCTTACTTTGAATCTGCGACTCTCTTTGATCGAAACATGTTTATAATTGTTACATATTGGTCTATTATTCATGTATTTCTATGATATTTTCCAACAACAGAATGAGGTTAGTTGTGAATGTCGAAACATAATTGTGTATCTTAATGGAGAACATGATTCCTTGGGGTGGAGGTCGATGAGTTGAAAGTGAGAATTTGGATGAGAGGAGAGAATCCAAATACCATCAACATGATTATTCGCTTCGTAGATTGCAACCACATCTCAGCATAAGTGTTGCCAAAAAGATGTCTGGTGGAAAAGGGGTTGGGTCTCAAGTTAGAACTCAAGGTTGGTACTGCTTCAACAAATGTCTAACATGGCGTTTTGTTGTTACATTGGCAAAGCCACAAACTTTTCCCATACTAGATAGGGTCGGCTACATGAATTCTTTGTTTTTACATAGCCCTATCATGTGCAATGTTAGCAGTTAACTCACAATAAGCTAGATCATTCTTTATTGTTTCTTTGTAACACTTTTGTGGTCGTCCTCTACCTCTTTTAATACTTTCCAAATTTAGTTTTTCTAACCTTCTTACAGATTCTTCTTTTGATCTTCTTTCTATATATCCAAACCATCTCAAATGATGTTCTCTCATTTTATCCTCTATTGGTGCCACTCCTAATTTGTTTCTAATAACCTCATTATGTATATGGTCTTTTCTTGTATGACCACTCATCCATCTCAACATCTTCATTTCTGTCACAGACATCTTTTATTCATGTTGATGATTAACTGCCCAACACTCATAATCATAAAACATGGCAGGCCTAATTGCTGCTCTATAATATTTACCTTTTAATTTTAATGGTATCTTCTTATCACAAAGAATACCTGATGCTCCTCTTCATTTTAACCAACCAGTTTTAATTTTATGCGTAACATCTCTATCAGTTCTTCCACCACTCTGAAAAATTGACCCTAGGTATTTAAAACTTTTCTTTTGGGTAATGCAATGTTTGCCAATTTTAATTTCTATGTCCTGTGAAGTAACCAAATGATCAAACTTGCATTCCATATATTTTGTCTTTGTTCTACTAAGTCGAGGTCCTTTGCTTTCTAATGTTTCTCTCTATAGTTCCAATTTTCTATTAACTTTTTCCTTAGACTCCTCTACTAACACAATGTCATGTGCAAATAACATACACCAATGTACTTTATTTTAATATGTTTTGTTAACTCATCAATCACCATTATAAATAAGTATGGACTTAAAGTTGATCCTTGATGTAACCCAATATAACTTCAATGAAGTTTGTCATTCCTTCATGAGTACTCACACATGTTTTTGTACCATCATACATGTCTCTTATAAGGTTAATGTATATCAATGGGATACCTCTTATTCTAAGGTTCTCCAAAGAACCTCCCTCGGTACCCTATCGTAAGCTTTTTCTAGATCAATAAATATCATGTGAAGGTCTTTCTTTTTTTCTTTAAAATGTTCCATAAAACGTCTCAAAAGGTGAATAGCTAATACTAACATCTTTATTTTCATTAAAAAGCTTATAAAAATAATTTTTTCATCTATTTCTTATATCATCATTTGCCATTAGAATTTTTTCATCCTCGTCTTTAATGCATATAAAATAATTAAGATCTTTAGTTTTCTTATCTCTAGCCCTAGCTATCCTAAAAATATCTCTTTCACCCTCTTTTGAGTTTAGTTTTTTATATAAATCCTTCCAAATTTTAACTTTTGTTTCACTGATGGCCTTTTGTGCTTTATTTTTTGCTTTCTTATAAGCCTCTAAAGTTTCACAAGTTTTCTTAGCATAATATAATTTGTAACATGTCTTCTTTGCCTTGCTTCCACTACAACTTTTTTTTTTGTCGTTACACCTCTCTTAGATTCACCTAACACATCTTTTGTCACTTTTCTAATATGTATAACCATATTGTTCTACGAATCACAAGGTCTACCAAGATAATTCCAAACATCACCATGAAAGGTTGGAAGGTTGTAAAGGTTAGGCAATGACATTTCTCGACATGGAAGGGAGAAGTGCTGCACTCCGTCACCATTGTCTTTATCTTTGTAGCAGTCATGTTTAATGGCTAGGTCTTCTAGGTTGTGGTTCTCAAGGCCCTTTCCCGGGCTATGCAAAGGAAGTGCAGGGTCACGAACAGAAAGACTTCTTGTAACGCTTAAGCGTTACTGCACAGACTGTGCAGTAACACCCGAGCGTTACTGCACAAGCTGTGCAGTAACGCCCAAATCAAATGGCCTTTAAAAAGAGGCCTTCATGACCCCATTTTCCAGGGAGAGCTGGGGCAACCTTGAACTAGCCGGAAAACAGGAGGAGTCAGCTGGAATCCGGTGAGTTCAATGTTTTTTTTTTCAGATTTTTGTTTTTCTTTCTAATTTTTAATGAAAAACTTGTTGAAAATCATCGTTTTGGGCTTGGATTGGAGGTTTGAGGTAGAACTAAGCATTTTGGTGGGGTAGGTAAGCAATGGCGTCGATTTGGTCGGAAAACGGTTGTGATTCACCAGAAACTGACGATGATGTTGGAAAAAAAAAACTTTTGGGCGTGTCCCTCATTTTCGTGTCGTGTTGTGTCTAAATTGTCATGAACCGACACTGGTTCGTGTCGTGTCCTCGTGTTGCGTGTTAAGAACCAGTTCTGTGTCAAAATAGGTTATGTGTCAGGTTCTGTGTCGGAAACGGGTCCAGTTTGGGTCGTGTCTTGAAATGGGTTTCTGGGTTAAGAATAAGACTTGTGTCAGTAGTTAAAGGTTCTCTATTGACACAATGACACAAGCTACTTATTGTGTCACTCATTCGGAGGCAGGCTGGTGGTTCCTTGTGCAGACGTTTTATGCATGCATCTCGAGTTGACTGTTGGGCTGTTGTGTTCATAGTCTTGGAAACCATAATCTCATGTGGGCATGAATTGCCCATTGCATTTGGGACAAAATTTTGAGCGGAGAGGGGGAGGGTGGCTTGTGGGTGGGTTGCTTGTGGAGTAGGTTGTTTTTCCAGTGGTGGGTTCACACTTTTCGATCTCTTGGGTGGGTGACACTGAGCGGAGAGGGGGGGGGTGGCTTGCGGGCAGGTTGCTTGTGGAGTAGGTTGTTTTTCCAGCGGTGGGTTCACACTTTTCGATCTATTGGGTGGGTGATACTGAACAGTAAACCAATCGCCATGGAGAACAAAAAGCTCTGAAGTAAAGAGGATTGAAGGAGAGGGGGTTAAATAGGGGTTGTGAGGCTGTGTTGGTGATGGATGGGGTGGGGCTGTGTTGGTGGAGGATGTCACGGGACGAATTTTGACACCAAATTTTTCGATGCCTTTGTCGGCCCATGATGGCTAGAATCACCACGTGATTCTATCAACCCCAATTCGGAACGTGTTCTCTTTTCGCTGTACACGTTCCTCAGCGAATAGCCCCTGCTCGTGCTTGACTGCACTCATTCTCCACGCACTCTATGTTCTAAAACTAGAACATAACACACACTTACAATGGAATGAACTGAACACTTCCACACTGTCCCGCACAGATTCTAGCTACCTATGGTTCACACACAAACCACATTGAGCTCACACGCTCATCTAGCTACGTTCTATAGTGGAAGACTCCCCACACCACAGGGAAGATCGGTTGCAACACACCCTGCTGCCCGACGTTCAGCAACACTGCTGGCTGTGAGTTGTTACAAAGTGGTGTCTACACCAAACGCCACTGCACTCCATTCGGCTACCCTGTTGTGAAGCTCGCTGCACCTAGGTCCTCTGCACTCCTCTCGGCTACAAGGTATACTGCTGCAGAACATAGAGTGCCACTCTCTGTCCACAGCAATCGGGTGATCCTTCAAAGCAAGTTGCTGCTCACGGTTACACCTAACCACAGATCACACCGCTACCCCAACTGCTGCACTTGCTGGAAGCAAGGTTCCATTGCACCTACCTCACCACCAACGACTGCTCCCTGTTGCCCTCTGGATCATCTGCAGGGACCTTCGGCTGCACAAGGCTAGCACGGCAACACCCTGTCCACCAAGGGACAGGCGGTAGAGTGGTTGTCCAAGGGAAGACTCGGTTTCCACCTGCTGCAAGAGAGAACAACGATCAGTTGCAACTGTCCGCAGAGTTTCCTTCTGCGGCACTTCGCGCCAAGTAACCCTTGGCTGCACAGCTGCACATGGTTGCCTTCTGCTACACAAAGAACACACGACCACACTACTGGAGAGGAGGTTCGGCTGCCCTGCTGAAGTGCTCTACTGATCACTCGGATGACCTGCTGCAACAAGGAACGCTCGGTTGGCTGTTGTATTTCAACGCACCATGCTCCAACCGCCGTTACCAACTTGTTGCCGTCGTGAACGCAGACACTTCAACCCCTCCAATCCTTCAGCGTCTTCCACTCCACGGGAACCTCAGCTTTAACGGGGAACTCACAACTCTTCACGGAACTCTGCCTCTACGGAACTCTCCAGCCGCTTTAAGTCTTTAGCGTTTCACGGGAATCCCAGCCTGCCTCCCCTCCATGCTGTTGTCGTCTTTTGAAGCCATGAGCAGCTGTAACTACTCCCGCCAGGTTGCTCCACATCGTGTGGTTCCTTGATACAACTGCAATCGCCCAATCTGCTCTTGGGGTAACCACAGAACACAAGGCTTCTCTTCAAGTCCGTAGGAGTAACCACAACTCTTTTGTTGGCTTGGGGTAACCGTTCCCCCCCCCCCCCCCCCCAAGCCCCCAAGCATGGGACGGTTACTCAAAACCAGCACTAACTGAATCCAAGACCCAACATGTGGATCCATATCCGATCCATACAAGAACCGAACTACAAGATTCAGCCCACACTCGACCCAACCTAGCTAACCTAGTTGGACCTAACTCACACTACTAGACCTAGCCCACTATAAAGTGACACCACACTAAGCCAAGTTACACACACGACTCAACTTAGCCCAAGTTCATAGAACACACCCGGGCTTTACAATGGACCAAATACAATACATACACGTACAAGGGAGGTTTACATCAATCGGCGTGTGCGTCTACGCTCATGCGTCGCCTGGCGCTCGCGCCCTCTCAAGCTATCGGACGAAGGATGGGACAGGTGCGCGTGGGCGCACGCCAGAGGAATCCGTCGTGTGACAGAGGATTAGATGGTCGTGTCAACTGGGGTAGATGCTGAAGTCGAGGGATGAATACAATTGGAGCTACGATGCCCATAGCAGCCGCACATCAAGCATATAGCAAGCAGACCTTCACAGGAAAATTTATATCAAACCCCTTGAAACCAAAGTTATGCTACTACAGGCTGGGTGAGATCAATTTCCACGCAGATGCGAGCGAACTCCTCCCTTTCAACAGCAAGGGTAAGAAACTCGATGCGGATTGGTGTTTCCGCATAGGAGACGAGGCTGAGCAAGATGCTTTCATCATAGAAAGCCAGGTTTAGTTGAGGGATTCAAATCCATGTCGTGGTGCATTCGATTTGGTGTGTGTATGCGATAAAGTCTGGGTTCCACCGCATGACGGCAAGGTAGTGGCCAAAAATCGTTTAGGGTCTCCTTCCACCATCATTTTCCACCTATCTTCGGAGCAAGAGAACTTGATGATTAGAAAGTCATCGTTCGGCTCTTAAAATCCCCCTGCAGGCGCCATAGAGTCTGGAGATGGGCATTGAGAACCTTATAGCTGACTTGCTTACCCAGTGCTTCACCAACATGGCATATTCATACAGGGATTTAAAGTAGCCTTGATCGAGGTAAGCTTTGGAGAGAAGACGGTGTCCAATCTCATATTCGAAGCGAAGGAGGCCATCGTGGAGTAGATTTCGGAGAGGATTGCGATAGCAAGATTGCCCCCAATTAGTTTATTGGAAAAGGAAGAATTCATTCCACACTTTGTGTTGGTCATGTAAAGGAGCCATGGGGGAGAGAGGGGGGCTGGACATATTCTGAAAGAACCTCATCTCGTCGATAGAGGAGAAGGGGGGGGATGGGAAGAATAATTGTTAGGCAGGCGCGCTTTTGGAAGTCAATCATCGAGCTCCATGGAAATCCAATCTCAGTTTGAAGCCGTTCTTCATTTTGAAATATTTGACACCATAACCTGCATACAAATTTATTAAAGGTTTTATTTTTTTTATTTTAAATGATTTAATATACATAAACTAAAGTTCTAATTTTAAACATTGACTCCTGTTCATCTATCCCTCATCTTAAGCTCTTTGTGCTCGGCTTGGCTCAAGCATGGCATCGAGTTGAACACAGATCTTAGTGAAGAAATCACGAACAACCTGTATTTGGTTGACTCGGTTCATTCAACGGTCTTATCGAGGGGGCTTGTTGTAGTTGAACCAGGAAGCACCATGGACTTAATATGGGTTCAAATCATCACGCCGGACTTGAGGGTATTTTTGAAATGCATGGCCCTTCCTTCAGTCTTATCCCCACACCCACACCCAAATCGCCACATGTTCAACCGAACCACCTTTAAGTCGGTTCCCATTTCGATTTCAAAACCATTTTTAAATAAAATAGCAATGCACCTTTTAGTAATCGAACTCTCCAACAACAATGTGCTTGCTTGTAACGAGAGATTTTAGATAAAACAATCAAAACTTTGATTTTTTTGAAATAATGTGTCCTTTATGAGTCAAACTCTACATCAGCCCCAATGATGGGGAACACTCTATCATTCAACTAACAATTTGTTGGTCACGAGGGATTTTACTGACCCCGTCTAGTATGGGAAAAGGCTTAGCTGTTCTTGTTACGAGGGATTTTGAAAATTTTATTTAAAGCATAACAACGATTTGAAAACCACCGGTTTTAAGCCGGTTTATAAAGACCATGAAACATAACCAAATGGGGATTCTCGGTAACAGTTATAGTTTTAGGGCCGGTTTGATTGATTCCGATTAGAATATTGGTTTTAAGAGTGCTTTGATTCCAGTTCGAACCGACGGGCTGATTCTTAAATGGTTTGTGTCCAATTATGCACACATCCATTTTTGCTTTTCTAAAATACCCTTATACTATTTCAAAAATTATCTTGATATCCTTTGAACTATTGAACCCCATGATGGATTCGGGGAGTGGAAACGGAGGACAGGAATGTGGGTTGGGAGAGTAAGAAAATCTTCAATTAAGACCGGGGCGAGATCAAAGACAACAAGTTCCTATCTCGTGACCTCAACCCCTATTGGTTCCAAAAAGTTTTATGTGAGATAACAAGTAAAAAACAATTGTCACTTCTTTTCTTAATTCGTGAGCTTATTGTCATTCTTCATGCATTTTATCCCTAACAATATATCCGAATTTAGATACATTTCGTAATAAAAATTGAGGTTTCATTTCTCATCTATAAGTGGATTCTAATATGCATTTGAACGCTCCTCTTCTCACCAACGAGTCTTCATGAAAAACGTGAGAGCAAGGATAAGAGCCTTCTTGGTTCTTGTTTTGAAGATTGCGATGGGGTTCTAAAATGAGAGTTGGGACTTTGTTCCGTGGTCATGTATGATGAACATTCCTATTTTCGAAGATGAGTCCATTCTTCATAAAGTAAGGACCCTTCTTAGTTTGTTGATTGATTTACACTTAGAACTGACACTCGGAACAATGGTTCTATGTTTGATTTGCTCTTTCACATGCTACTCGAGTTCCAACATACTACAACTACTTTTATGTTCACATATATATCAACCAATCAACCGTTTCAATTAGAATTATAAAAGAACATTCATAATTACAAACATCATATTCATATGTTCAATTGGTCAACAATTTGTATTTTTGCATTTCTTTAAACTTTTGGCAGAGTTTCTCCT
Source organism: Brasenia schreberi (assembly GCA_036023115.1). Lineage (NCBI taxonomy): Eukaryota > Viridiplantae > Streptophyta > Magnoliopsida > Nymphaeales > Cabombaceae > Brasenia > Brasenia schreberi. Next base: position 6,718,506 of record JAYKKT010000075.1, on the reverse strand, counting down.
TATTCTAAGACAATTCTGGGTATCGGGTAACAACAAGATTCATTTCAAAAACTAATAAGATTCACAATTATCTCAAATACAATATGTTTGTACTTCTGTTTTCTACAAAAAAAAATTGTCATAATCTTCTCTTACTCGAAATACCATAATCTAAAAAAGATGAATACAAATATCTTTAAACATCTTTTACATCATTCACTTCGAACATAAAATCAATTACAACTTCATATCCATAACAAAATCAATTACAACTACAACTTTAATTCCAAACCCTTTCAAAAAGTATCAAACAAGAAAGAAAATTTGGTACTAAAAATTCACAACGAAAATCATTCAATTAGAAAGTTAGTAATAAAGAAGGAAAAATCACAATAATATCAAACAAGAATAAAGTAACACAACAAAGAAAAGTACTATAATTAAAACACAATATTCAAGTACACTAATATAATACATTATCTCTACATCCAAAGTGCTATTAATTGACCACATCATGAGTCGGATGGTCCTTGTAAATCATTTGAGATATCAAAGTTAGTTCAATAATATAAATTAAAAAATGATAATATTAAAATTCATAATTAAGATTTTAGTAAACTTATTGTTTGGATAGTTTTCCTACATCATGTTTTGATAAGTAAAAAATTGCTTGTCATGAAATAAGACAGAGAAGTCGTAACGAATAGACATGTGTAAAGTAAAAAAAACATCCCTTGCTACTAACATTAATGCCATGTATAAACAAGTCATTTGGTTGCAACACTTGCATAGAAAATATTTTTTTAGATTATTTTCTACAACAAAAACAAGGGGCTTATAAGTGCACTTTAGATAATTTGGGTATAATTTGAACATTTTGCAGATAACTTCAACACTAATTCACCTGAAAGTGAATATTGTGGACTAATGTCCTCTACTCAAAATACAAAGAAACATACAGAACGATTTTCTAACAGATTAAGCTATTGATTTGCACTAAATCTGCACAATTTGATATTCAGTTAGCTCAAACCTCTAGCCTCCGTCACAATTTAAACGCAAAAAACTTCTTTTTTTGCCGGGAGTCGAACCCGGGTCTATTGCTTGGAAGGCAATTATCCTAACCGTTGGACTACAAACGCAAGAGAAAGAAAACGGAACGAAAGAAGAGGTCAAGTGATGCCCTCTCTAGAGTAGGTTGATTAAAAACGAAGAAACAATAAAAAAAAGTTTCGTAAAGAAGAAGACAAGAACATAAAAAAAGGATGAGCAAGAAGAAGAGAAAGGATGAGAATGTAGAAGAGAAAAAAGAGGAAGAGGGGAGGCCTTACCTGCAAGCCAAGGTGGAGGAAGGGAACGGTACGGATTTGATAATTGATATTCAATTTAAAAAAATAAAAAATCTTTTATAATTAAGTATGCTTATAAAAAATACAAACTTCATTGGTTGCTTTCTAAATTAGAATTTTAACCATCTATCTTTTAAAATTCATACTTAAGATTTGTTTGGAAAAGCTATGTTGCTATTGGTATAACGAGCTTCTCTCTCTACATATAGCTCATAAAAAAGTTATTATACATAAATATTTTCATATACATGTATAAACATATATAAATATATACATGCATATATATATATATATATATATATATATATATATATATATATATATATCATAGACTAATTTTTATCAGGTATCTATATGTCTTATTTTGTCTATAAATTAAGGCTCCTTCTATATTAGCTGTGTTGTTTATTACCCAAAAAAATGTTAATAAACACTAATTATACGCCTAACTTGCTGAACCTGCGTAAAAGCTCCTTTTCCCCGTTATTTTGGCGCTGAACTGAATCTCACAAGCCCCCTATCATCTCGTTCCCGGCAATCAGCTGGCCACCTTTATCTCTCAGGCAACCCCCTTCTTTTTCTTCCCCCGCCCCTCTCTCTCTCTCTCTTAGGGTTTCTGACGTCCCTTTTATATATGCGCTTTCTATCGATCATTTTGGAGGAAGCTTAGGTTTTCTTTGTGCCAAAAAAGGAAATTTAACATCTGTTTCTATGCTTCAAAAATCGATTATTTCTTCGGTACTCTATGCATGTCTGAAATCAGGGGTGATGTGTTCAAATTGTTTTATGTGAAGGATCAAGTTTTATGACAAGAAGGTTTGCGTTCTGCACAATTTCGTTTTTTCTTCTTGGCCAATTGAAACCGTCCGTTTCGTTTGTGAATTGATATTTCCTCTTGGATACATTATAATCTATTCTTGTTGATATGTTAAATTAATGAGTTCGTAGTAGGTTATGGTTTTCGATGTTAAAGGAAGGGATGGGTTTGGCCGATGGCAAGGGCTCCGATGGAGGCGACGGTGAACAACGGCGATGACAATAACTGGTATTTGCAAACAAAGATGAGATAGTGATGTTGGTATGTGCGGCAGTGCAGGTACTATGTAGTGGAATGGAGGTTATTTTTAGGTGAAACGGGAGTGTTGAAATAGTAGTTCGGTTGCCATACTTTGGAACATACCTCTCATTTACATACGAAAATACTGTTGTTATTTACCTCCGTTGTGCTCGTTTATGCATTTATTCCATGATAAGAAAGTTCAATACAAACATTCAAATGCTGGAAAATGTACCTACATTTTTGTAATAGTGCAGTCGCTCTTTTGAATACAGTGAGATCTTGTTATATACTTTATGATTTTCGTCTTACTGTACTTGTGCTTTTTGACTGATATATTACCTTTGCTTTATAAACTTGTTATTAATTTTTTGATAGAAGGGATGACAGTGAATAAGATTGGATGTACGAGGATTTGTTGCAAGGGCTGGAAGGGCCCTATAGAAGATCCTACTTGGAAATGCCAAAGAGCATCAGTGAAATGCTTAATGATAGTTTTTTGTTTTTGTTTTTCATGATTAATGTCAATATGAAGTTTTAATACATTTACGTGATAAATTTGTTGCACACGAAATATTCTCACGGCTTAATATTTTTATCAACAAATATGTACTTACAATAACAAAAACATTTTGTAAAAAATAATTCAACATTAGTGATTACATACCATTGGTAAAAGTTGTCACTAACTTTATTAATTTTTACGATAAGATTTTTATGCTAAAAGCTTGATTTGCAGTGACTAATGAAGTCATTTCCTCGCAATTTTGGTGACTGATCTTGTCATTAAAGCCTCAATATTTTTAGTGAACTAGTGGCCAATTTTTGTCACTAAGGAACCAGATTCTAGTGACAAGTGACAAATTGTTGTGACAAGATTTGGATATTTTTAGTGACAATACTTGTTTCTAAGAACATTCGATGACAAGCTTTTGTTATTATCACTAATGACATAACATGGTGTGAATACAACTTATTATTAATTTTAGTTTAATGACTATGTATTTCTTGTAACTCAGCCATGTAAGGGATCACCCTTGCATTGCCGGTCTCAAGCCCGGATAAAGAGGGTTGTGTTAGGCTTTCGACAGCCAGCGTAAAACTTTGTCGAATTTTAAAACATGGATTACAAAAATTATGAGAGTTGTTTTGGGGCGTCCCCGCCTAGCGACATGCTGCAGAGCCCGAATGCAGTAAGAAGTAAGCAAGGGCCACTACATTTTCACCCGAATGTAGTGAATCAATTGCGGAGAGGGTTCTCACATCATGGACGGGTGTAGGTAAAGAAGTTACTCCACTACATTGCCACCCGAATGTAGTGAAAAAATTTCAGAGAGGGTCTCTGCATTTTGATTATGGACGGATGCGTGGGGTAAGGAAGCTAGTCCTAGATAATAAGATTCGTATTGGTTCTTGGAATATCGAAACATTATCCGGTAAGCTAATGGAGGTGATAGATACTATGATTCGGAGAAAGATTCATATTCTATGTTTACAAGAGACAAAATGGGTTGGAGAAAAAGCAAAGGATATAGAGGATACAGGTTTTAAATTATAGTACTCAAGTAAAGAAAAGGCTCGAAACGGAGTTAGCATTATCATAAATAAAAATTTAAAGAAGAGTGTAGTAGACATACAACAATATGGTGACCGAATCATGACGTTGAAATTAGTGTTAGGAGCATAGGTTTTGAATATAGTTTGTGCTTACAAACCGAAGTAGGACTAGAAGATAGTATAAAGACAGCTTTTTGGAAAGAGTTAGATAAGGTAATTCAAAGGATTCCACAAAGGGAGATGATTTGTTTAGGAGGAGATTTAAATGGATATATCGATAAAGAGGCATTAGGATATCAAGGGATTAATGGAAACTTTGGTTTTGGGGATATAAACGAGAAAGGTAGGGAGATTTTAGATTTTGCTATGGCATTTTATCTCTTTATAGTCAATACAATCTTCAAAAAATGAGATGAACATTTAATTACTTATAAGAGTGGCTTATCACAAACACAAATTGATTACTTTATTTGTAGAAAAAAAGATAGAGCGTGTTGTAAAGATTGTAAGGTAATTCCAGGAGAAAGCTTAACCACCCAACATCGACTTTTAGTTATGGATTTACAAATAAAAAAAATAGACAAAGAAGAAAAGAGTGCATCGAGCTACTCGGACTAAATGGTGGAACCTCAAATGCTAGAAAGAAGATATATTTAAACAGAAAGTCCTTCAAGGAGATGTTTGGAATTATGTTGGCCCACCGTGTGATATATGGAATAATATGGCTATACATATTAGGAAAGTGGCGAAAGATGTGTTAGGGGTATCTAAGGGAGGTGTATCGGCACAAAAGAACTTTGGTGCTGGAGTGAAGTAGTACAAAATAAAATCAAGGCAAAGAGGGCATGTTACAAATTATATTATGCCAAGAAAACTAGTGAAACTTTATAAGCTTATAAGAAAGCAAAGAATGAAGCGAAAAAGGCCGTTAGTGAAGCAAAAGCTAAGATTTGGGAGGACTTATATAAAAAACTCAACTCAAAAGAGGGTGAAAGAGATATTTTTAGGATAGCTAGGGTTAGAGATAAGAAAACTAAAGATCTTAATTATGTTAGATGCATAAAAGACGAGGATGAAAAAATTTTAGTAGCAAATGATGATATAAGAAATAGATGGAAAAACTATTTTTATAATCTTTTTAATGAAAATAAAGATGTTAGTATTAGTTTAGGAGATTTAGCCAAGTCAGAAAAGTATATAAACCACAATTTCTATCGACGTATTCAAAAGAATGAAATCAAAGAGGCTCTTAAACATATGAAGGGTGGTAAATCGGTAGGACCAGATAATATTCCTATAGAAGTTTGGAAAATTCTAGGAGAAATAGGAATCACTTGGCTCACAAGACTATTTAATGAAATATAGAAAAACCAAAAGATGCCCGAGGAATGGAGAGCAAGTACACTTATACCCATATATAAGAACAAGGGAGACATTCAAAATTGTGCGAATTATCGAGGTATCAAGTTAATGAGTCATACTATGAAATTATGGAAAAGAATTATCGAACGTAGGTTAAGACAAGTATAAAGTACAACAGAGAACCAATTTGGATTCATGCCAGGCAGATCTACTATCGAAGCGATTCACCTTTTGAGACGTCTTATGGAACATTTTAGAGCAAAAAAGAAAGATCTTCACATGATATTTATTGATCTAGAAAAAGCTTATGATAGGGTACCGAGGGAGGTTCTTTGGAGAACCTTGGAAAAAAGAGGTATCCCATTGACATATATTAGCCTTATAAGAGACATGTATGATGGTGCAAAAACATGTGAGGACTCAACTTTGAAGTTAATATTGGGTTACATCAAGGATCAACTTTAAGTCCATACATATTTATAATGGTGATTGATGAGCTAACAAAACATATTCAAGATGAAGTACCTTGGTGTATGTTATTTGCAGATGTCATTGTATTAGTGGAGGAGTCTAAGGAAAAAGTTAATAGAAATTTGGAACTATGGAAAGAAACATTAGAAAGCAAAGGCCTCCAACTTAGTAGAACAAAGACGGAATATATGGAATGTTAGTTTGATCATTTGGTTACTTCAGAGGACATAGAAATTAAAATTGGCACACATTGCATTACCCAAAAGGAAAGTTTTAAATACCTAGGGTCAATTTTTCAGAGTGATGGAAGAATTGATGGAGATGTTACGCATAGAATTAATGCTGGTTGGTTAAAATGGAGAGGAGCATCAGGCATTCTTTGTGATAAGAAGATACTATTAAAGTTAAAAGGTAAATATTATAGAGCAGAAATTAGGCCTACCATGTTTTATGGTTCTGAGTGTTGGGTAGTTAATCATCAACATGTACAAAAGATGTCTGTGACAGAAATGAAGATGTTAAGATGGATGAGTGGTCATACAAGAAAAGACCATATACATAATGAGGTTATTAGAAACAAATTAGGAGTGACACCAATAGAGGATAAAATGAGAGAACATCATTTAAGATGGTTTGGACATATAGAAAGAAGATCAAAAGAAGAACCTGTAAGAAGGTTAGAAAAACTAAATTTGAAAAGTATTAAAAGAGGTAGAGGACGACTACAAAAGTGTTGGAAAGAAACAATAAAGAATGATCTAGCTTATTGGGAGTTAACTGCTAACATGACACACGATAGGGATCTGTGGAAACAAAGAATCCATGTAGCCGACCCCGTCTAGTATGGAAAAAGGCTTAGTTGTTGTTTTGTTGTTGTTGACTATGTATTTCTTGTCAGTATTAACCTCATCTCGCACATCAAAGGTAAACGATGAACTCTCACGGTATCACTTGGAGATGCTCCAAACTACGAACACTTCCACTCTTGGACTCAAATGTTACTCGAGAATTCATTCTACACATAAAGGAGCATGATGGATTCTTAATGTGGGAAAACCCCTATGATCCCACGTTTCCCCTCGGGAGTCACTTCGGTTCCCTCACCCCTTTTCTCCTGCCTGAGCAAGTACGATGCACATTAGCTTAAAGATTTGTGGACGTCAAACAAAATGCTGCCAGCATTAGAGTTGGCATGACGAGTTTTTGTAAACCGTTGTTTTGTGTACCCAAGATCGGTTTATTCATCTTTTTAATCCTTTTCTTCCAAATTCCTCTCTCTCTCTCACCCTTAACATCATTTTTCGAAAACAAAGACACGTTTTACTGTGCATCACCTTTCAAAAAATGACATGACATGCCCAAAACATATCAACCTTCAAACAATGACGCCCAAAACGTGTTTATCATTTTAATATTATATATCTTAATGATTGTTTCATCATCAATCATAAAAAAAAGATATAAACACTCACAATGCATTGCTCCTCAAATAGTGATACGATATAAGGACGTTTATCCTTTTAAGTAAAACATACCTTAAACATGTCTCATCATCTATTGTCAATTTATTTTCTCATAAAAAATGTTCATTATGACCAACGATTTTAAACTATTGAAAGAGACGATGACATTAAAAGAGATTGTAAGGAAAAAAAGAATGGTAAAAGTTATTGAAAAGAAAAGAAAAAAACTATGAGTAAGAAGGAGAAACTAGTGAGAAAGAATAGAAGAGAGAGAATTTGCAATAAGAGTAATTTGAGATTTTGAAAAAAACAGCAAGGCAAAGGAGAAACCAATGAAAAGGAAGAGAGAATCTCCAGAGAAAATAATTTGAGATTCTTTTAGAAAAAAGATATATGTTTGATAAAATGAGTATATGAATAGCAATTATATAACAAAATACGTAAATTATATAACAAAATACGTAAGACAACCTGTGTTAGTGCCTCTTCCGCACTGCCATAAACAGCAAGCAATTAATTTATGACGCTGCCCCTACTCAAAAAGGTTTGCCATGTTCGTCATTGTCGGCTGGTGCCCATTAAGGCGCTTGAATTGGGGCACTGAATGAATGTCTTGGATTTCGAAAGGCATGTCATCTTTACATTAAGAGATAATCTTTTGATACCCATTATTCAATATGGACAACACATCTAAAACCAAGCCTTTTCCTGCACTAAGTGGGGTCAGCTACATGGATTCTTATTGCCCTACAACTCGACATTACATATAAGCATATATTAGTTTCAGAAGGGATATTAAATTGTTTCACAAAAATGGTCACACATGTGCACAAAGAGCAATAGCTCACCTGGCTAGGGGGTCAACTCACAAGTAGGTCATGAGATCAATACCCTGGAAATGAATCTGGCTTCGTCCCCCAAAAAAAAAATTTTGAAGACGTGCTACAGTATATAATGCGCATACAGGAGGATGAGTCAGTGAAGGATTACGATGTCCACAAATTAATCAGCATTACTATAAAGACCATTAAACCAGTAACTTGTTTAAGCGCCTGCCTTTTTGACTTTGCAGAATCTGTTAAGACCAAGTCATTCCTCCAACATAAGATGAGAGATTTGCAGTTTGAAAGGTATAGACATCTTACAAAGGTATATTTAACATACATATATCAGAATTCACGAATCTGAAGAGAATATAATGAACTGTAAATCAATGTAGAGAAACGGAAAGCCAATAATTCCTTTGGTTTCCTGATACATAATTGTCCAATAAATTTAATCAATGAACTAATGAAAGATCTGAGAATAACACAAGACTTAACAGCAAAGGTACCTTCCAAGCAAGCTCCCCTTCATTAATTTCAGGAGTTCCAGTCGATGTTCAGCATGGATTTATACTTTCTTTCATGTTTACATTAGAACCGTCTAAAGCAAGACATACGCATACTCCCTCTGTACACAAAATTTAAAATGTAAATATGATACCTAACTGATATTTTCTGGGAACTACAAAAAATATAAACTCCGCTCATATAAGGGATCACCCTTACATTGCCGGTCCCAAGCCCAGATAAAAAAGGAAGGTTGTGTTAGGCTTTCGACAGCCAACGTAAAACTCTGTCGGATTTTTATATCATGGATTACATAAATTATGTGCATTGCTTTGAGGTGTCCCCACCTAGCGATGCACAACAGAGCCCAAATACACTGAAAAAGTAAAAAATGGTCACTACATTTTCGCCCAAATATAGTGAATCAATTGCAGAGAGGGTTCTCACATCATAGACGGGTGTGGGTAAAGAAGTTAATCCTGCTACATTATCACTCGAATATAGTGAATAATTTACACTGAAGGTCTCCGCATTTTCAATATGGACGAATGTGGAGGGTAAGGAAGCTAGTCCTAGATAATAAGATTTGTATTGGTTCTTGGAATTTCAAAACATTATCCGGTAAGCTAATAGAGGTGGTAGATACTATGATTCGGAGAAATATTCATATTCTATGTTTACAAGAGTCAAAGTGGGTTGGAGAAAAAACAAAAGAGATATAAGATATAAGTTTTAAATTATGGTACTCAGGTAAAGAAAAGGCTTGAAACGGAGTTGTTATTATCGTAAATACATATTTAAAGGATAGTGTAGTAGACATACAACGATATGGTGACCGAATCATGACGTTGAAATTAGTGTTAGGAGCAAAGGTTTTAAATATAGTTTGTGCTTACGCACCGAAGTAGGACTAGAAGATAGTATAAAGACAGCTTTTTGGAAAGAGTTAGATAAGGTAATTCAAAGGATTCCACAAAGAGAGATGATTTGTTTAAGAGGAGGCTTAAATGGACATCTCACTAAAGAGGCATTAGGATATCAAGGTATTCATGGAAACTTTGGTAGTTTTGGGGATATAAATGAGGAAGGTAGGGAGATTTTAAATTTTGCTATCACATTTTATCTCTTTATAGTCAATACAATCTTCAAAAAACGATATGAACATTTAATTACTTATAAGAGTGGCTTATTACAAACACAAATTGATTACTTTATTTGTAGAAAAAAGGATAGAACGTGTTATAAAGATTGCAAGGTAATTCCAAGAAAAAGCTTAACCACCCAACATCGACTTTTAGTTATGGATTTACAAATAAAAAATGGACAGAGAAGAAAAGAGTGCATCGAGCTATTCAAACTAAATGGTGGAACCTCAAAAGCGAGGAAGAAGATATATTTAAACAGAAAGTCCTTTAAGGAGATGCTTGGAATTATGTTGGTACACCTTGTGATATGTGGAACAATATGGCTATACATATTAGGAAAGTGGCGAAAGATGTGTTAGGTGAATCTAAGGAAGGTGTACCGGCACAAAAAGAAGCTTGGTGGTGGAATGAAGTAGTGCAAAATAAAATCAAGGCAAAGAGGGCATGTTACAAATTACATTACGATAAGAAAACTAGTAAAACTTTAGAGGCTTATAAGAAAGCAAAGAAGGAAGGGAAAAATAATGTCAGTGAAGTAAAAGCTAAAATTTGAGAGGATTTATATAAAAAACTCAACTAAAAAGAGGGTGAAAGAGATATTTTTAGGATAGCTAGGACTAGAGATAAGAAAACTAAAGATCTTAATTCTGTTAGATGCATCAAAGACAAGGATGAAAAAATTCTAGTGGCAAATGATGATATAAGAAATAGATGAAAATTTTATTTTTATAAGCTTTTAATGAAAATAAAGATGTTAGTATTAGCTTAGGAGAATTAACCAAATCAGAAAAGTATATAAACCACAATTTCTATCGATGTATTCAAAAGAATGAAGTCAAAGAGGGTCTTAAACATATGAAGGGTGGTAAATCGGTAGGACCTGTTGAAGAATATGTTTATCTAGTGTCTTTGTGTTAGTTTTATGTTTCTAAGTATTATTGTACTCGCCCGAAACTGTAGGGGCATTTTGGTAATTTTCTGTACTAGGGGTATTTTGATCATTTTACGTTTTACAACTCCTTATATAAGGGCTAATAGGTTGTATTAGGGTTTAAGGTGACTGTGATTAAGAGAGAGAAAAAAAGAGGGGGGGCGGCCTCCATTGGAGGTCCGCCTCCTTCTCCGATCTCCATTATTATTCTTCTTTTTCATCAATATCTTCTATTGCTTATTATCCACTATGTTTCTCGATAATTACAACAGGATCAAACAATATTACTATAGAAGTTTGGAAAATATTAAAAGAAATAGGAATCACTTACTCACAAGACTATTTAATGAAATATGGAGAAACCAAAAGATGCCCGAGGAATCGAGAGCGAGTACACTTATACCCATATATAAGAACAAGGGAGACATTCATAATTGTGTGAATTATCGAGGTATCAAGTTAATAAGCCATACTAAGAAATTGTGGGAAAGAATTATCGAACGTAGGTTAAGACAAGTATCAAGTACAATAGAGAACCAATTTGGATTCATGTCAGGCAGATCTACTCTTGAAGAGATTCACCTTTTGAGACATCTTATGGAACATTTTAGAGCAAAAAAGAAAGATCTTCACATGATATTTATTGATCTAAAAAAAGCTTACGATAGGGTACCGAGGGAGATTCTTTGGAGAACCTTGGAAAAAAGAGGTATCCCATTGACATACATTAACCTTATAAGAGACATGTATGATGGTGCAAAAACATGTGAGGACTCAACTTTGAAGTTAATATTGGGTTACATCAAGGATCAACTTTAAGTCCATACATATTTATAATGGTGATTGATGAGCTAACAAAACATATTCAAGATGAAGTACCTTGGTGTATGTTATTTGCATATGACATTGTATTAGTGGAGGAGTCGAAGGAAAAAGCTAAAGGAAATTGGAACTATGGAGAGAAGCATTAGAAAGCAAAGGCCTCCGACTTAGTAGAAAGACGAAATATATGGAATGTATGGTTACTTCAGAGGACATAGAAATTAAAATTGGCACACATTGCATCCCCCAAAAGAAAAGTTTTAAATACTTAGGGTCAATTTTTCAGAGTGATCGAGGAATTGATGGAGATGTTATACATTAGAATTAATGTTGATCGGTTAAAATGGAGAGGAGCATCTGGTATTCTTTGTGATAAGAATATACCATTAAAGTTAAAAGGTAAACATTATAGAGTAGCAATTAGACCTGCCATGTTTTATGGTTCTAAGTGTTGGGCAGTTAATCATCAACATGTACAAAAGATGTCTGTGACAGAAATGAAGATGTTGAGATGGATGAGTGGTCATATAAGAAAAGACCGTATACATAATGAGGTTATTAGAAACAAATTGGGAGTTGCATCAATAGAGGATAAAATGAGAAAATATTGTTTAAGATGGTTTGGACATATACAAAGAAAATCAAAAGAAGAACATGTAAGAAGGTATGAAAAACTAAATTTGGAAAGTATTAAGAGAGGTAGAGAACAACCACAAAAGTGTTGGAAAGAAACAATAAAGAATGATCTAGCTTATTGTGAGTTAACTGCTAACATGGCACATGATAGGGCTCTGTGGAAACAAAGAATCCATGTAGCCTACCCCGTCTAGTATAGGAAAAGGCTTAGTTGTTGTTGTTACAAAAAATATAAGCCATATCAAGCAACAAGTAAATGCGAAATTGCTCAGTATTAAGTATTCTTTGTGAGAATACTCAGGAAAAACTGCTGAAGAATTAGACAGTGCATACCATGTAAGACCATCTTCATGGGCATGGCCATTGACATTCATCTTGGTCAAGGAATCACTGTCCTGTTCCTGACCACCCGACTGCAGGAGATTAGAAAATCCCTGTATGGATTTCCACAACCGAGACCCTGCAGGCGACTGTGAAGTCTCGGCACTTTCATCAGGTGGTGGTTCATACACCCCGGCAGAAGTAGGATCCAATTCTGAAAACCTCACAGCTCCCAAAATTCTTTCTGGAAGCTCTTCTTCTGTTTGACACTCTATGAGGAATGCTAAATCAACAGTCAAAGTAGTGATATAACCAAAAGCCAGATGAACTATGGCGTTTGCAATGATTGATGATCCGATATCTATATCAACTTCAATCAAATTATCCCTGACAAAGTACTTGCAAGAAAGTGCTCGACCGAGTATGCATATGGCCTGCTCACCAACAGCTGTTCTCACTATCCATGGCCCTTTGACAACGTTGGCTATCAACTTAAGTCTTGCATTTCTAAAAGCATCATCCCCTGTGAGAAATTGGTGCATGAGAGACCCTTCCTCGACAGGATCTAGGTGGGCAAAATATGCAATTGCACTATAATTATCTTTACTTGGGGCCTGAAGATTGAATGCCCAAATGAAAGGACTTTGACCAGCAGCTGAAGCATCGGCAATCGCCTTTACTATACGACTGTTTGGATTGTTTAGAACTTCAGAAATTTTAGTCTGACCTTTGATCCAATCAAAACCCAACGGCTTTAATAGGTAGTCTCCTGCAGGAATTTTAACTCTGGTAGACAAATATTCAGGGCCCCTGACCATAAACTGATCTCCTGGTGGAGAGGCCCAACCATTTGGGCAGTCATCTGGTTCAAGCAGTGGAACGTCCCCTTCTGATTTCACTCTTTCTATCCAGTCCAGTTCATTCTCACTGTCGAAGAACTCCATTCAAACTACAAGAAAAGAACATTAAAATAAAGGAGAACTTAGTCACACTCATCTCTCACAGTAGAATCTCGCTTCTGATAAAGAAATATAAAATCAGCTCCATTAACAAAGAACACTTGAAACAAAAGAAGAGGAAATAACTAAGATCACCTAGACTAGGCCAAATACAAAATCAGCAGAGACAACCCAAACAATATCCAACAGATACAAACTCAACATAATGACAAGGACACCATTTTCCTTTTCTATTCTCCCTGAGCCTGGCCAATATGATTTCTGTTATTAGGTTTCATCATGAGGCCCCTTGTTAGAGATAGTGAGTCTCCAAGATCCAGGTATCACATTTGATGGTATATTAGAGATTTGCAAATAAGAAACAGTCTTGGAGATCTATGTATCCCAGATTCTCGGTTGATGGGAATATTTTCCTGGTTATTAAGTTGTTCCTTACCATTACAAATGTCTTGAACAAGGCTGTCTTGAATGAATGGATTTGTGAAGATAATGCCAGACTTCATAGCCAGTCTCTTGCTTTTCTTGGAGAAGACAACCAGCACCCAGAGACATTTGAAAAGATGACCAAATATTTATAAAAAGAACAGTCTAAAGTACAACCAAGATGTACCTTCTTGATAAGAGGTTGAGTCTATTACGAGAAGAACAATTCAGCCAAAAGTTGGGGTAACATTATCAGAGAAGCAAATGAAACACACTTGTAAGGTTCTCTTCCAATCAAGAACCAAATTTCATTCTCGCAGGTCACAAATTAGTAATTGCATCCAGTCTCTGAAAAAGTCCCAATAGTTTCAAACTTCATACTTTCGGAGTGGGATGCTTATCGATACCATCAATCCTGCTCCGGCTGAGAGGATGTTTGATGCTGCTTCAAGATAGTCGTTATTTCCTCTAAATCGTCTAGTAGTCAGATTCCTTTTAATAGTGGTTATGACTCAATCAGCAGATTTACACCAGTGACTGATGTTATATGTATGGGGAGTAGAACGTTATAGAGCATTGCCTAGATGCAACGGCTTACAATTTTGAAGCAGATACTGCAATATGGAAGCTTAGAGTCATAAGTTTAACGCTTCATAGATCCTAGGCAGTGCATTCAACAATGTCTAATGCACCATGTTTTGGCAGCACTGTTACTCAAATTTACAAATGAATACGTTTATGACACTGTTAGTAACAAGGAGATTGGCCCATTTTTTTCTGAGTTTTTTTTGTCTATCAATAGGGATAAAAGGAGGAGGGATCACCCTTGCAATGCCACTCCCAAGCCCACATAAAGAGCCACAAGTGCGTTAAGCTTCTAACAGCTAGCGTAAAACTTGTCAGATTTATCTAAAAGATTCTAGATATTATGACCATTGCATTGAGGCATTCCCTCTTATCAACGCGCTGCAAAGTCTGAATGCAGTGAAAAGTAAGCAAGAGATAACTTTGTCTTGATGTAGAGAATTAATTATAGAGACGGTTGTAGGTAAAGAAGTTAATCCCGTTATATTACCACTCAAATATAGTGAACAAATTGCAGAGAGGGTCTCCATATTTTAAGCATGGATAGAGGGAGGTAAGGAAGCTAACCTTAAATAATAAGATTCGCTACTTAGAATATCAGAACATCAACAAACAAACTATACCATGATTATAAGAAAGATTCATATTATATGCTTACATGAGAGAAAAAGCAAAAAAGATTGAGAACACCGATTTAAATTATGGTCCTAACAAAAGAAAAAAAACTCAAAATGGAGTTGATATTATTGTAAATAAAGATTTAAAGGATAGTGAGGTAGACATATAACGACATGGTGATCAAATCATGATGGAGAAATTAGTATTAAGAATATAGGCTTTAAATATAGTTTGTGTTTATGCACCCTAAGTAGGACTAAAAGATAGCATAAAAAAGGTATTTTGGAAGGAGTTAGATAAGGTAATTTAAAAGATTTCATACAAAGAAATAATTTGTTTAAGAGGAGATCTATATGGAAACGTCGGTAAAAAGGCATTAAGATATCAAGGCGTTCATGACAACTATGGGTTTGGAGATCTAAACGAAGAAGGTAAGGAAATTTTAAATTTTTTTATGGGAATATGATCTCTTTTTGGCCAATACAATTTTAAAAAATGAGATGACCATTTAATTATTTATAAGAGTGGCTTGTCACAAACACAAATTGATTATGGTTTGTCACAATTGCAAATTGATTATTTTGTCACAAACACAAATAGATCATGTTGTAAGGATTGCAATGTAATTTCAAGAGAAAGGTTAACTACCCAACATCGACTTTTAGTTATAGATTTACAAGTAAAAAAAGTGAGAAAGAGGCAAAGAGCAGTGTTATCCATATTGCACCGTATCATACGATACGGTGCGATACCACCACGATACGATACACCTAAGTGTATCATTTTTTGAAAGTTATCAGCCCATATCGTGCGATATGGGCCGTATCGCCCGTATCGTACGATAGGAGCGATATGCCCAGGGACCCTCCTTGGCCGAACCAAAACCCGCGTTTTTCGCGAGTTTTCTATCTCTCTTCGAGTTCTCCAAGCTCCCTAAGAGCCGTTTTTCACCTCCTTAGTGTTCAAAGCTCTAAAATTGTGTTCTACGGTATCCGTGCAAGCCTCCTATCTCGGATTTAAGTATATTTTTAGTGTTTTTCTTCATTTTTTCCTTTTTATTTGTTATTTATTTGTTTATTTGTATTTTTCTTTTTTTGAATAACAAAATATGAAGTTATTAAGTGTGTTGATATGATTTTTATTGCATTCATGAATTGAGAGACACTCTTTTTGAGTTTATGTGAAGATTGGAGATTTACAAAGTGTTCTTATTTATAGGTTATTGATTCAATTGTAGTGCTCAGTTGATACTTGAGATGGCAGGAAGGGGTGCTAGAGATGATCCGGCATGACAGAGGGGTACACCAATTGAGGGTTCTAGATTGAATATCATATTTTTTTTTTTGTGAGAGGGTGGTCAGTGGTGGAATTTCATGATTGAAACACCACCTAGCAGGGACTAGAAAGGAGATTGCTCCTTGCACGGGCAGAGTTAGAAGTTTGCCAGAAGGCATTAAATGGCAATGTCTGCAGATGATTGAGAGTATATAAGAGAGGAAGCAACAAAAGAAAGATCTCGAGATGTTTCAAGATGATGATGATGATGTTATTGGATTCACTGATAGTTTGCCTTCATATGCGAGAGCAGATATTGGTAGTAGCAGTTCACGACCACCTAGCAGGGGAAAGAGGGTTGCTAAAGACTTTGATAGGAGAGGAAGTTCAACAAGGAGTAGATAAAGAGCTTCTTCTAGCATACATTCATTCTTTCCTCCTTCTACTACACTTGGTGCTCAACCTAGAATTCGTGCTACTATGGCTTCACAACAACAAGCAATGGCAGATGCAATTGCTAACATTGGTCCAGGATAAAGGATGCCCTCTTATCAGAAGTTGAGAGAGAAGATATTAGATCAAACCGTCATTGAAGTGCAAGAATACTGTTTGACTTTGAGACAATCGTGGAAGGAAACGGGATACACTATCATGGTAGATAGATGGATACGAGGAAGACCTTGCTAAACTTTCTTTTGTACTGTCCTAAAGGACTCATGTTTTTTAGATCTCTAGATATGTCAGAGGAGAGGCACACTGCAAAGATCTTACGACAAGAATTTGATAAGGTGATATGCGAGGTTGGGCTAGAGAATGTAGACCAATTGATTACAAGCTAACTACAAAGCAGTTGTGAAGGAGTTAGCTGATATTTATGGAACTTTCTATTGGACATCATGTGCAACCCATTGTGATCTCATCCTTGAGGATATTAGTGAGATGGATGAGATAAAGGTAGCAACTGAGTGTTGCCAAGATATCACCAAATTCATCTATAACAATGCATTTATACTATGTATGATGAGGAGATATACAGATGGTGCAGAGCTTCTTCGTACAGCTGCAACTCGGTTTGCAACTAACTTCTTATCTGTACAGAGTATTATGAGACAGAAGCAAGCATTGAAGAGAATGTTCTCCTCAGATAAGTGACAACAATTTACAGAGTTGCCTCAAAATAGAAGAAACAGAAAGTTGAATGAGATTAAAGAGACAGTTTTCAAAAGTATATTTTGGAATGCATGTGTTAAATTGTTGAGAATTACCTATCCTTTAGTGAAGGTTTTGAGATTGGCTGATAACGAGGAGAAACCATCTATGGGCTACCTTTATGAAGCCATGGATAGGGCAAAAGAAGCAATTAGAAAGAACTTTAATGAAAAAAAAGGGATTATATACCCGTGTGGAAAATAATTGATAGTAGATGGAATAAACAATTGCATCAGCTTATTCATGCAGCAACATATTATCTAAACCCATCATTTAGGTACTCTGCAAACTTCAAAAGGGGCGGTGAGGTTAATCGAGGTATCATTGATTGTATCGACAGATTAGTGCCTAATGAGAGTACAGCAGATGCTATACATCGAGAGATGGAGATATATGATAATGCTCTTCACTTGATGGGTTTGCCTGTTGCAATTCGCAACTGTACTACTATGCATTCAAGTAAATTATTTATTTACGTATTTAAGTTTCTTAAATCAATACATCTTACATTGTTGTGGATTATGTCCCTAATACTTGCCTTTTTCTATAGATGTTTGGTGGAATAGGTTTGGAAGTGATTGCTCAAACCTAAGGGATTTTGCAGTAAGAGTTCTAAGTCAAACCTTAAGTGCAACAGGTTGTAAAAGGAATTGGAGTGTCTTTAAACACATCCATACAAAAAAGCGCAACAGGTTGGAACATAAGCGATTGAATAACTTAGTTTTTATTCGTTGTAACATGCGGCTTCGCGAAAGGTAATGTTATATTACTTAGCACTTAAAGATTCAATTTAATATATTGTTTGACTTCAATTGTTAATATTATTTACTAATTGCTTATCTTTCTTTCTTGTAGGCAATTAAAAAAAGTAAATAGAGAAGAAAGCCAATTTGATCCAATCAGTTTGGATAATTTTGATATATTAGATTGGATTATAGAAGATAGTGAAGAAAATGCCCTCCTAAGTGAAGAAGACATCGCATGGATTAATTTGGAAGGAGCGCAACATCATCAAGTCGATGAAGATTTTGATTTTGCTACACAAGGTGGTGATGATGATGAGGATCTTCAGCAAGGAGATGATGAAGATTATTTAGTTGATGATCCTGATTACAATATGTAAAATGTAAATCTATTTCATTTTTTGCTTCAAAATATGTAAATTTGGAATTTTGGATGCAATTGTTTAATGTTGAATGTTCAATATGTACTAAACTTTGCATTATATGAATTCAAAGCAATTACTAAATTTTTTCAGAACTTTTCGGATTTTTACTATTTTTTCTTAATTTTTTAAATAATTTTCGATTTTTTTAATATTAAAGTACGATACACTACAATACAATACGCTACGCTACGATACGCCCATATCGTGGAGCCCAGCGATACGCGATACGATACGCATCAAAAAACACTAGCAAAGAGTGTATAGAGTTATCAGACTAAATGGTGAAACCATAAAAATGAGAAAGAATATATATTTAAACAAAAAGTTCTTCAAGGAGATGGTTGAAATTATGTAAGTATACCTTATCATATGGAACAATATAGCTAAGTATATTAGAAAAGCAACAAAAGATGTGTTAGGTAAATCTAAGAGAGGCGCATAAGTATAAAAGAAAGCTTGGGGGTAGAGTGAAGTAGTGTAAGATAAGATCAAAGTAAAGAAGTCATGTTACAAATTGCATTATGCCAATAAAACTAATGAAATTTAGGAGGCTTATAAGAAAGGAAAGAAAGAAGGGGGAAAAGTCGTTAGTGAAACAAAAGCTAAAATTTGAGAAGAATAAAAAGTTCAACTCAAAAGAATGTGGAATAAATATTTTTAGGATAGCTATAGCTAGAGATAAGAAAAGATCTTACTTTTGTTTGATGCATCACAGACAAGGATGAGAAGATTTTAGTGTCAACTGGTGATATAAAAAGTATATGAAAAAATTATTTTAATAAGGTTTTTTATGAAAATATAGGTGTTAATATTAGCTTAGGAGAGCTAACCAAATCAAAAGAGTATATAAACCACAATTTCTATCGATGTATTCAAAAGAATGAAGTGAAAGAGACTCTTACACTTATGAAGGTCAGTAAATTTGAAGGTAAGCTTGTACGACCAAACAATATTCTTATAGAAGTATTAAAAATCCTAAGAGAGATGAATATTATTACTTGGCTTAAAAGATTATTTAATGAAATATAAAAAACTAAAAGATATCTTAAGAATTGAGTAATATAATTATACTCATATACAAGAACAAGGAAGTCATTCAAAATTGTTCAAAATTATAGAGGTATCAAGTTGATGAGTCATACTATGAAATTATGAGAAAGAATTATTGAACATAGGTTGAAACAAATATTGAGTATAACATAGACTCAATTTGGATTTATACCAGAAAGATCTACAAAGGCTATTCACATTTTAGAGCAAAAAAAGAACCTTCACATGCTATTTATTGATCTACATAAAGCTTACAACAGGGTGCAAGATATATTCTTTGAAGAACTTTCGAAAAGAGAGATATTCCTTTGATATACGTCAATCATATAAGAGACATGTATGATAGTACACAAACATATGTTAGGACCCATGAAGGAATGACAAATTTCTTTGAGGTTAATATTGGATTACTTTAAGGATCAATTTTAAGTCTATATTTATTTGCTTTGGTTACTTATGAGCTAACAAAAAATATTCAAGATGCATCCCCTTGACATATGTTATTCGTTGATGACATTGTATTAGTGGATGAGTCTAAGAAAAAGTTAATAGAAATTAGAACTACGAAGAAAAACATCATAAAGAAAATGCTTTCGACTTAGTAGAACCAAGACATAAATATGGAATACAAGTTTCATCGTTTGGTTACTTTAAATGATATAGAAATTAAGATTGACACACATTGCATCCCTTATAAGGAAAGTTTTAAATACCTAGGTTTAGTTTTTCAGAATTATAATAAGAAAAAATCGTTTAAGATGGTTTGGACATGTAGAAACACGATCAAAGGAAGTTCCGGTAAGAAGGTATGAGAAATTAGATTGTGATAATGGTAAAATAGAAAGAAGAAAATTATAAAAGTGTTCAAAGAAAATAATATAGCATGAGTTAGCTTATGTTGAGTTAGCGGTTAGCATGGCACATGATCGAGCTCTATGAAAACAAAGAATTTAGGTAGCCAACCCCATCTAGTTGGGAAAAGGCTTAGTATTTGTTGTTGAAATAGAGATAAAAGGACCATATGAACAGCATGTTGTGGCTATTCCTACAATATCAAGGCCTTTAACCAAATAATAATCATAAGGCAGCGTTAGATAAGGAAAAATGCCACAAAAACTTGTGGCAGAAGGAAATCATAGGCTACTTTAAGAAAACGACAGCATGCATGCATGGATCTGTCATTGTCTCTACCATGACTGTACATAATGAAATATAAGATGGCTTAAATATAAGGATTCAAACCCGGAAGGTAGTTCCACCCTTCAAGCACCATGTGTAAAAAAAAAACTCTCACTTATGGTCTAGATAAAATTCATAGTCAAATCATAGATCAGACTTCTTCAAGTATCACATGTCAAAATTTACACCCACTAATGAACTAGCGCAAAATTCCTGAGCGTGCAATCTGGAAAGTAGACCTGCTGATGTTTCTTTAGCCAGAAAGAGGAAAAATCAGATCTTTTCAAAGGTTAGGCATTCCTTGCACAAATTCATCAAGATCCACTCTAAAATATGTGCAGAACAGTGAAGTGTTCACCAGAAATTGAAGCCTCTTGACATGTCCAAGTACAAGGATTAATGTTATTCAAGTTCATAAAGACACAAGTCCATCGTGAGTCATAACAAGTAAAGAATAAGACCAATACCAACTTCTGTGAACATTACTAAAAGAAGGCATAGCATAACATTCACAAAGAGAAAGGCACATTCAACAAACAATCATAATAGTCTATCTTTACAAATCTGCAAAAAGAACAACTCGGTAGAGATCTTTGACAATCTATACCCAGTAAAGACTTGAATATTTGTGAACTGGTCAGAAAACCAAATTGCACATGAGGTTACGTAATTACATTAAATCCATATCCAAAACCAACAAAAAACGTCGCTAACCGACATCCTTATTGAGGGTATGCTCGCCTGAATCATAAAAGAAATATCCAGAACCGTCAATTCAATCTGAACAGATTGATAATCAAAGTTGAAAAGCAAGAATCACCCTCTTGAATTGCGCTTATTCTTCTCTGCGTAAAAACACAATCAGGCCAATAGAATGGAAGTGAGAATAGCATACAAACACCATTAGGCTGATAAATATCCAGTCAAAACTCACAATT
The DNA here is from genome assembly GCA_036023115.1 of Brasenia schreberi. Lineage (NCBI taxonomy): Eukaryota > Viridiplantae > Streptophyta > Magnoliopsida > Nymphaeales > Cabombaceae > Brasenia > Brasenia schreberi. The sequence continues at coordinate 6,696,678 of JAYKKT010000075.1, read as the reverse complement.
AATAAAGGAAGCATCTTTCTATTAAGCAAATAACCACTGAATCTATGAAAACGTACAGTTCAGGAGATTATATAAGAGTACAAGTAACCCATTCAACAAAAGAAAAGAACGAACCAAAATCCGCTAGATTGATCAAGGTCCAGTATTCTACCAAAACCAAAAGAAATTCCAGAATCCAATCCATAAGAAACGGCGACTGCAAACAACTACGTCCCCCAATTTAACTACAAAACAGACCTATATTGTGCATACTAAACTATAATGTTCCACTGATAACCATAAAGATACTGATTTGACAGCACGATCAATCCATCAGAAAAAGATACGGGAAGTTAAGGTATCGGAAAGCTATCTGCAGAACCAACAAAAATTTTCCTCACAATTTTCAAGCCATGGACAAATCTAATCTTCTATGGATCATAAGAAGTTCATTTAACATTAGTTCCATCAAGCTGCCCAAGTTTAGACAGGAAAACAAGGAGAAAACCACGAAACAAGTCATTGTAATAGTCAAACGTACTTACAGAGCAAAATTGTAGTTCTTCCTTTGTTTCACGCGGTGCCCACAAATTCCTTTCATGCAAAAGGCGGAATTCAAAAGGGAAGAAAAAGATCTAAAGAGTTGATGAACAGCGAATAAAGAGAAAGAGGGGAAATATATGATGGGGGAGTTCCTGAAAAGGAACTCTTAGTGGGCCTCACAAGGAAGTCTCTCTCCCAGCTTGTAAATTGTAATTTTCTTATTTCTTTAGTAATTAAAGATCAAAGAGGATGTCTTTTGTGTACAAGGTCGGTCGAATATGCCAATTTTATCCCTTCAGCCACTAATGATTTAATTATCAACCTAATTACGAATAATCAGGGATAACAATACTGGCACAACCAGTGAGAACCGGAACCACTCTCTCTTTATATATACATATATATATATATATATGGAGAGAGAGAGAGAGAGAAAACATGAAGAAATTTTAGTCACTAGCTTCAAATTTTATCAAGATCAAATTTGCAAAATAAATAGATTTTGAGTTCTATAATTGAGCCGTGCATAGGTGGTGCAGGGATTGATCATAGCAAAGAAAAACGAAGGAAAGAAACCCATTTATATCATATTATTTGTGTTGACAGCTCTGACTGGTTAAATAAGTTATTAACATTTAATTGGTCATTTGATTGACATTAACTTTTGACATATTATTATATAGAGTGACGAGCCCCGTACTTTTGTCTGTCTTAACATTTAAATGTCAAGTTTAGACATGACCGATTCCAAATTAAATGGTTTCAACTAAAATAAAATCAGACCGGAACCGACTGAAACCAAAATTAGCCCAAAACTGGTATCGGCGGTTCCTAGTTTTGATATTTTTAAAATTTGTCTTCCAGTTTTATTTTTTTAAATAATGTTTACTGGTATGGGCCAATTCGGATACGTTTTCAGGATAACCTAAACCGACGGTTTCCGGTTTACCCATAACCAACCATGTCTGCTCTAACTTGTGGTGGATCAACCTTTACCTACCTGAATTCCATGTATTAGGTCGTGTTCATGTTGTATGATTTCAGGTCAACACCAAAAACAGGTCAACCCGAACAAACCCTATTTCATCGTATCAAGGGAGGGCACAATCTCAAGCTTTTTAGATCGAGGCCATGTTGACGTTGAAAATAAAAATGGACAAGTGAACAACGGGCACGAAGGAAAATCTTAAGATGCCTCAAATTTTTTGGCAGTAATTCAAATGCATGCTCAAATAGAAGTGATAATTAACAAGTTAGCACGAGTGGGCATAAGCTCTTGAAGATCAACTCGACGATATGGATCTATATTCATGCCATCGAAACCCTTAAAACTTTTTAAATCACACTCATGTCACCGAAAAGCCATGAGAGTGGACATGTTAGAGATGGGCAGAACACGGTTTTCATACACATATATATTGCTATATTTCAATATATGTTAAACCATCCGGGTCGATTTGGATCGGAGAGAATGGTCTATACTAAAAAAACTAAATTTAAAAAGTATAAGGTGTATTTTGTTTTCTTCCATAAAGCAAAATTCACTTTTGGCTTTTCAATATAAGTCATCCATGTCTCAGCATGTATGAGAGTCTAGCTATATATATATATATATATATATATATATATATATATATATATATATATATATATATATATATATATATATATATATATATATATATATATGTATGTATGTAATATATAAATATGTTGTATGTATATGCAAATATATATATATATATATATGTGTGTGTGTGTGTGTGTGTGTATGTATATATATAAAGGCAACTCCTACGAGCTCCCATAGTAAGTAAAAGAAATCGGAAAGACCATGTAATTAATAATGAAAACTAAAACCCAAAAGCGAGCTTTCTCACACACTTGTGTATTATCAATGTGGACTCCTAGTGACCATTATATATATAATGTATGTATGTATGTATATGTATATGTATTATATGAAAGCTTGCAAGGAAGAAAGGTCTACTTAAAGGGCTTCACTATAGAATTCTCTCTCTCTCTCTCTCTCTCTCTCTCTCTCTCTATATATATATATATATATATATATATATATATATATATATATATGTGTGTGTGTGTGTGTGTGTGTGTGTGTGTGTGTGTGCGCGCTCGTTGGAAAAGAAGAAAGAACTTTGAACATGTAGAACTAGAATTCTATAATGAAGCCCTTTAAGTAGACCTTTCTTCCTTGCAAGCTTCCACAAACCCACTCTTTGTGAGCAAACAATTTGCTTGCTTGCAAGGCACCCCCACTTCCAAACATCCAACTGGGGCTGGCAATATAATATATGAAGCCAAAGCTGGACTCATATACAACCTGAACGTGTTCATGTCCACACAAAGTCGCATGAGAAAAAAACAAGTCTGTGTATTGCTTGACCTGTTTTATGTTATGAATACAAAATAATGGCAATAATTTGATAAAACGTGGCATTGCTGGCAACCCAACAGAAAACCCAACGAGAACCTGAACCTGAAAAGTCTATCTTCGTCCACTGAAAAGTAAAAGAAAAGATCGTGTCGTGTTTGTGTTCACCTATTTCTTACACAAACGTGAAACAATATGATAAGAAAATGACTCGAGACACGAACTTCACACCCTACATGAAAGTGTGTGTGGCATGAAAGACGGCTGGAAGCGAGACGAGATGGTCATTTTTCAGCTCATAGAAAACTTGTCTCAGCTCGTCTCGTCCCTTGATTTATGCCGCATGGTGGAACCCTACCGGTAGCGAAAGGTGCCCGGTTTGAGGCTTCAGCAAAGTATCTCGTTTTTTTCGAGTTTTTGTTATTCCTTTTATGACGGGGATGTATTTTCAATGGCTTGAAAGGAGCCGATAGATGGAAAGGAGCAGTCCGAGAACTCTGTCATGTATATGCTTGTTTTGCAGGAATCTCTTTCAAGGAAAGAAGTAATGAAAATATATACATTATCGGAATTGTTAATCCCATCAATGACGCTTTTCCATCAAATTCAACTGAAGATTGGTACCAATTTGTGATGAATGCTTTTTATTCAGTCGGTATAGACTTTCTTATATTTATACCATCCGTTCTATACGATATGATCTGGCCATTCTCGGCTTAGGTATTCATACCGTTACCTGTGGCATGAATAAGGAAGGATCATAACCAGAGGACGTAACCGAGATTTTTGGTAACGTCCTGGATAACACTTCAAACGAGAGAAGCCACAGGAGCGAAATCCAAGAAGAGGGAGGAGCAAGCTGCCTATAAATGAAGCAGTCGATACAGAAACAAAAAAGATACAGAAAAGGAAAAAGACTGCAAAAGAAAAACCGAGATCCTCTCCCGGGAAACCCCTGTGTGGAAACCTTAAACACACACAAACTTCCGCCACATGATTTTGTGGCGAACATGCACTACAGGCAGGACTGAACTCAACTGAAGCAGTCGTCGGAAGCAAGAATCTCTAACATCTAGTATCAAAGCCTCATCTTTGACCCTGCAAAAATCAAACATCCAGGTAAACAAGTGGTTTTCAGAGAACCAAACAAAAAAAGGAAAAGGAAAAAGTAGAGAAGAAAGAAAGGAAGGTGGAAGAGGAAGGCAAGAGAAGGTAGAAAGCCGGGAACAACCCAAAGCCACCCGCTGCCAGGCGGTCAGAAGGCAAAAAGCCGGGAATGGTCAAAAGCCACCTGCGGCCAGAAGGCAGAAAGCCGAGAACGGTGCAAAGCTACTCGCAGCCAGGCGGCCAGAAGGCAGAAAGCCGAGAACTACCAAAAGCCACCCGCAACCAGAAGGCAGAAAGCCGTGAACGACCAAAAACCACCCATGACCAGAAAGCAGAAAGCCAGAAAACGGCCAAAGACAACCGCGGACAGAAAGCAGAAAGTCAAGAATGGCCAAAAGTCACCACCGCCGAACAAAGAATAATAATAAAATCACTCTCTCTGTCTCTCTCTCCCCTCCCGTTGTATATTGTCTCGTCAAAAAAACCCAGGGAAACACCTGCGGCCTGCGCTCAGACGCCATCCCTCTCTCTCTTCCCCTTGACGGTTTTAGGTTTAAATTCCTTTTTATACGTCCACAGAAAACCGGGGGTCGAAACTGCCCACGGTTTTGAAAACCGCCTTAGGTAGCGGACAAAAAGTTCGTTCTTCCCTGGCCAGTTTTCAAATTTTTTATTTTTGCCACTGAGCAAAATTACGGATCTGTCCAGATATTTTTGGGTAAAAAGATTATTTTGCCTTTACCAAGCAAAAAGCTCGTTTTACCCTCTGACAGTTTATGAAAATTATGAAATACCAAACTATTATTTTACATTTATACCCCTCTCGGTTAAGATAATTTTAGTTCTGCTATTCAGTCAAAAGACATAATTGCCCCTGTACTTTTGAAAAATTACAGTTTCGACCTGAGGGTTAAAATTATAATTTTAACCTCGATCAGTCACGAATTTTACAAAAATACCAAAGAGTAATTTTACGAGTTTGTTCTTAGGCCTTGCCAAAAATTTCAAAAGGGGACAAATAGATAAAATTATGGATTTACCCTTGGTATTATTTAAGGGGTATAAAGGCAGAAATTCCTTGGAAAAATTTCAAAATTGTCCCAAGGAGCTTATGAAATTATCGTTAGTTTACTTATATGATATTATACATCGTTCTAACATGATTCCTACTATGTGTGCTTGTTGTTTTATATCTGTTTCCGTTTTAGACCGTTTAATTATTATTATTGCCAAACATATACAAATGAGCTCTAGGATATGTGTGACTGAATTGGCAAAAACTGAGAAGTTGAATGGTCTTAACTTCCAAACATGGAAGAGGAGAATCCCACTGGCTCTAACACTTGAAGGTGTTGAGTATGTGTTGATTTAAACTTTGTGTCCGCCACCTCTAAACACAATGAGCAACAAGTATAAATGTATAAAATATTTTTAAAGGATGATACTATAGCAAGGAAATCATGTTAACCTACATGGAGGATGACTTAATTAGGGTCTTCGAATAATACGAGACCGCTAAAGAGTTGTTTAACTCAATAACAGCCAAGTATGATATAACTGTAAAATTGCATGTGCAGTTGTTCCTATAAAAGTATAACTCCTTCAAAATGAAAGAAGGAGATAATGTGGTAGAGCATGTAAACCAAATGTTGGTAATGGCTAGAGACTTAGCCATAGTTAAATCAGTCATCCCGAAACCGATGCAAATATCTATCATACTAAACAGTCTTCCCTCTTCATAGAACATGGTCACCACAACCCTCAGATTAAAGCAAGAAATAACCTTTCTGAGTTGCCCCTAAAACTAGCAATAGAGCAATAACATATGATCAAAAACAAGAAAGAAAAATTGCTAGTCGTATAAGATGAGATAGATAAACAACCATACAACGGATAAATTGTTTTCTTAAAACATGTTATTAACATGGGTTTGAGGTATGTTTGATTGTTGTGTAGGAAAATAACTACACAATAGATAAAAGTGTTGTATAGGTAAACAACCATACAACGGATAAATTGTTGTGTAGGGAAATAACCACACAATGGGTATCGATTGTAGTAGTAGTCATAAAAAGACAGTACTAGGTGAAACCCTATAAGAGTGGGAGGAAACAATAGGTTTGTACACTTGGCTCGAATGACTGTACACTTGGCTCGAATGGCCAAGTGGAAGATGATATGATCTGGCTATTCTCGACTCAGGTAACGATTGGACTGGCCATCCATACCGTTACCTGTGGCATGAATACAGAATGATCATAACTAGAGGATGTTACCGAGATTTTCGATAACGTCCTAGATAACGCTCCAGACGAGGAAAGCCACAGGAGGAAAATCCAGAAAGAAGGGGGAGCAAGCTACCTATAAATGAAGTAGCCGATACATAAACAAAAAAGATACAGAAAAGGAAAAAGTTTGCAAAAGAAAAACCGAGATCCTCTCCCGGGAAACCCCTGTGTGGAAACCTAAAACACACACAAACTTCCGTTGCATGATTTTCTGGCGAACATATAGGCAGGACCGAACTGAACTGAAGCAGTCGTCGGAAGCAAGAATCTCCAACACTATATGGGTCTGCCTATTGGACAGTCAAAATTTGTACTTAATCAATTCATCTGCAAATTTAGCGAGAAAATGATAAACAACCCAAGCCCAACTAGTTTAATCGCCCGGTAGGTTAAAAGGAACAAAAAACCTGGCTTATGATCCATTAATCCCTAAGATTTGAAGGAATCATTTGTTATATAACAATTAGTGCCTCTTTGTGAAGTTCACAAGGAAAAAAGCTTCAAGTTTTTTTAGGTTGTGGATGTTGAAGCAGCGGAAGGACACACACGTATAATTAGACTAAATGGCTGCACTACAATTAGCCTAAGTAAAGAAGTTGGCACAAACCAAGACACAATGCAACCATATCGGGTTGGTATCTTAGAAATGAAGGTTAACCCTTACATGATGGGTCTGAAACCCGTGTTGGACCTAAAAAAAAATCTAAAGTCAGGCAAAGTTCAGTTGCACAAAATTCATGTAAGTTCACCCATTAAAACAACGACGACTAAACCTTTCCCGTAATAGATTGGATCAGCTAAATGAATTTTTTGTTTATTTTTATAGAGTTCGATCATGTTATATCATTCTTTATTGTTTCTTTTCAAGACTTTTGTAACATTTTTTTCACATTTTTACCAACTAGTTTCTTGTACCTATCGAAACTTCTTTTGGTCGTCTTTCTAAGTTTGTCCATACAATTTTTGTGTTTCAGACTATATTTATAAATTTTTCAGATTTTTATCACCTTGCTGGCTAATAGGTCGCCACTGTCCATAAGGCAAATAAAGGGGGTGGGTTATTCTTAAGCGGTATAAAACTTTATCGCGTCTTCTACGAGGAGCCCAACCTTTTCACACTGATACACCAATATGAACACTAACCTGAAAGGTACATGTTGCACCACCTGAAGTGACATGCAAAGCTATACGGTTGCAATCGTATTGACCTATGATCACGTTTGTGTTAGACCCTTTCCATCATGAACACGAAATGGCACGACAAGCACAGCAAGAAGCACAAAACTGCCACCCTTACTTCAAAGGGAAAGTACAAGCTCCCTCCTTACCTACCTAACAAGCCTGAAAATGTTTGGGAGCTGTCTAGCTTGCAGTAGACACTACCATTGCACAAGGAGTTTGTGTTCATCAGATCCAAAACAAAATCAAGTTCAAGTGGAGATAATCCATGGTAAACGACTTGACTGGTTTTGTTTCGGGCTGTTTGTAACGAAGATGATCAAAATCAAGAGGGGTCTGTCCTACCTCATCCTTTACATGGTTTGTGAAAGGTAGTTAGAATTGAGTTTCTAGATGGAATTGGAGGGATAAAATGGGCGAGTTTAAGTTAAACTCAATGTTAACCCCTTGATGTACCATCACTGATTTTATCACGAGTCAACTCGCCAGCATCCTTAGAATCTTAAACTCGTATGTTCTAATATCACGATTTTAACTACTGTGCTTGCGACCACCTACAAGACGACGAAGAGCACCAGAAAAAAAAGTGACAGGAAGGTTCATATGGATGTTCTGCTAAATTGAGACATTGGATCCAACCTGCAAGAGCATTGAAGATGTTTTGAAGAAGAGTCGTCTCCTTAAGCATAGATGCACATCCCACTAAACGTGGATGCACCTAGCACCCACCAATTTGACCAAATTCACGTCACTGTTTCAATATCACATCATTTACAAGGCTGCAAAAGATAGAAACTTATGAGAGATATGCTTGTGAGGTTTACTCTCATGACCAACATGCTTTTCAAGCACCATTAGATAGCATCATCTTAGATAACAAAATGGTTCGATTCCAGCACTGAACTAGGAAGAGCAGTATGACATTCAAAACTGCAAAGATGATGCCAAACCAACACAGCAATATGAGGCATGGCAGTGTAGTAAACACTATCCTCCTGGAGACGATTTCATACCGCTCTCGCCATCATTTCATTGTAACCATTACAAATCATCCAGTAAAACCTGGAGGAGCCAAAATCGGTTCAAATTTTCCGATTTGTAGACCAATGAGAACATCAACCACGAGTTGCAGGGGTACCTCATGGTTCAGAAAGTTGTTAGTGTCCTCCAGCACTCAGGCCTGCGTTGCCTGGTCCGGCATCCTGATTTCGGCAATTTAAGGATCATTTTAATCCAACTGCTCAAATTCTTCTTGAAGCTCTTCCCACTGCAAGTATGAATTTAAAGTACAGCAAAGACGTCTTATTTTTTTCTTGTGAGTGTGTGTGCGCTTCCAAATCCCGTCCTCCCTATTTAGGGATGCCGAAATTAATCGTTTTCTTTTGATAATCTTAAAAATGTCCCCAACTCTGATGTTCAAATATTAACTGCAGAAAGGAAAACAATTCTCGTATTATGCAAATTTAACGGATTGCCTAAGGACACTTGATGTCATGTTATTTGGTTTCGGCCATAGTCTGATCTTATGAACCTATTCTTTGATCGCCTGATGCATATACAAGATTTTGGAAGAGTTGAAAATGAATGGATAAAACAACACATACATTTCTAACATCCTCAATCATTGGTAGATATCAGAATTTGGCCATTCAAAAGCTGATCTCAATGGAATAGACCGTGCCAAATAAGTTGGGGCAATTTATTTGTTGGAAAATTAAGTGAAATTAATATTTCAATATGGATTAATTTTTTATTCTCAAGAACAAATTTAGCAATTTTTAGTCCATTTACTATGTTAAATTAATTTTTAAAAGCAAGAAAAAAGTGAATGATGTATAACAGGAAAAGTAGGGATATTTTGAAAAGTAAGCTAGAGTCTTTACATTTTCATCTTGATGTAGTGAATCAATTGTAAAGAGAGTTCCCCTTATCATGGACAGTTGTGGGTAAAGAAGTTAGTCATGAGATGGTCTCCACATTTTCAGCATAAACGGATGCGAAGGGTAAGGAAACTAGTCCTAGATAATAAGATTTGTATTGGTTCTTCGAATATCATATACCATTGTCTGGTTGACTAATGGAGGTAAAAGATTCTTATCCTATGTTTAAAAGAGACAAAGTGGGTTGGAGAAAAAGCAAAGGAGATTAAGGATATATGTTTTAAATTATGGTATTAAAGAAAGTAAAAGGCTCGAAACAAAGTCTGTATTATCATAATCAAAGATTTAAAGAATAGTATAGTAGATATACAATGATATCATGATTGAATCATGACGATGAAATTAGTGCTAGGAACATAGGTTTTAAATATAGTTTGTGCTTACACACCTTAAGTAGAACTAGCAGATACTATAAAGACGACATTTTAGGAGGGAGTTAGATAAGGTAATTTAAAAAATTCCACAAAGGAAGATGATTTGTTTAGGAGGATACTTAAATAAATATGTATCAAAGTATTCATTAAAACTATGGTTTGGGGGATATAAATGAGGAAGGTAGGGAGATTTTAAATTTTGCTATGGCATTTGATATCTTTATAGTCAATACAATCTTCAAAAAATGAGTTGAACATTTAATTACTTATAAGAGTGGCTTATTATAAACACAAATTGATTATTTTGTTTGTAGAAAAAAAAATAGATAGTGTTGTAAAGATTGCAAGGTAATTCTAAGATAAAGCTTAACCACCCAACATCGATTTTACTTATGGATTTACAGGTAAAAAATTAGACAAAGAAGACAAGAGTGCATCGAGTTATTCGGACTAAACGGTAAAACCTCAAAAGCAAAAACATAAAGTCCTTCAAAGAGATGCTTGGAATTATATTGGTACACCTTGTGATACGTTCTAAGAGGGGTGTACCGGTACAAAAAGAAGCTTAATGGTAGAGTAAAGTGGTGCAAGATAAAATCAAGACAAAGAGGGCATGTTACAAATTACATTGTACTAAGAAGACTAGTGAAATTTTAGAGGCTTATAAGAAAGCAAAAAAAAAGCGAAAAGGCAGTCAGTAGCAAAAGCTAAAATTTGAGATGATTTATATAAAAAAACACAACTTAAAAGAGGGTGAAACATATATTTTTAGGATAGCGAGGAATAAAGATAAGAAAACTAAGGATCTTAAATTTGTTAGATGCATCAAAGATGAGGATGAGAAATTTCTAGTGGCAAATGATGATATAAAAATAGATGGAAAATTTATTTTTATAAGTTTTTTAATGAAAATAAAGATATTAGTATTAGCTTAAGAGAGTTAGTCAAATCATAAAAGTATATAAACCACAATTTCTATCGATTTATTCAAAAGAATGAAGTCAACGAGGATCTTAAACATATAAAGGTTGGTAAATCTGTAGGATCAAACAATATTTTTATAAAATTTTGGAAAATCTTAAGAGAGACAGGAATCACTTGGCTCACAAGACTATTTAATGAAATATGTAGAAACCAAAGGTTGCTCGAGGAATGGAGAGTGAGTACACTTATACCCCATATACAAGAACAAGGGATACATTGAGAATTGTGTGAATTATCGGGGTATCAAGTTAATGAGCCACATTATGAAATTATAGGAAAGAATTATTCAACCTAGGTTAAGGCAAGTATCAAGTACAACAGAGAACCAATTTGGATTCATGTCAGGTAGATCTACTGTTGAACCGATTCACCTTTTGAGATGTCTTACGGAATATTTTAGAGCAAAAAAACAGACCTTCACGTGATATTTATTGATCTAGAAAAAACTTACGATAGGGTATCGAGAGAGGTTCTTTGGAGAACATTGAAAAAAAAAGGTATCTCATTGACATACATTAACCTTATAAGACACATGTATGATGGTGCAAAAACATGTGTGAGGACTCATGAAGGAATGTCATACTTGTTTGAAGTTAATATTGGGTTACATCAAGGATCAACTTTAAGTCCATACTTATTTATAATGGTGATTGGTGAGTTAACAAAACATATTCAAGATGAAGTACCTTGGTGTATGTTATTTGCATATGACATTGTGTTAGTGAAGGAGTCTAAGGAAAGAGTTAATATAAAATTGGAACTATGGAGAGAAACATTAGAAAGTAAAGGCTTTTGACTTAGTAAAACAAAGATAGAATATACGGAAAGTAAGTTTGATCATTTAGTTACTTCAAAGGATATGTAAATTAAAATTGACACACATTGTATCTCTCAAAACAAAAGTTTTAAATACTTAGGGTTAATTTTTCAGAGTGATAAAGAATCGATGACAATGTTACTTATTAAATTAATGCATATTGGTTAAAATGGAGAGTAGTATAAGATATTTTTTTGTGACAAGACGATATCATTAAAGTTAAAAGATAAATATTATAGAGCATTAATTAGACCTGCCATGTTTTATGGTTTTGAGTGTTGGGCACTTAATCATCAACATGTACAAAAGATGTTTATGTCTGAAATAAAAAGTTGAGATGGATGAGTGGTTATACAAAGAAAGACCGTATACATAATGAGATTATTAGAAATAAATTACGAGTTGCACCAATAGAGGATAAAATGAGAGAATATCATTTAAGATGGTTTGGACATATAGAAAGAAGATCAAAAGAAATGTCTATAAGAATGTATGAAAACTATATTTTGAAAGTATTAAAAGAGGTATAGGACAACCACAAAAGTGTTAGAAAGAAATAATAAAGAATGATCTACATTATGTTAAGTTAATTGATAAGATAATACATGATAGGGCTATGTGGAAACAAAGAATTCATGTAGTTAATCCTGTCTAGTATGAGAAAAGGCTTAATTGTGATGAATTTGGGTATAGCTCAATAGGGTGGTATAGATTTTAAGAGAACCCGCTCTCTATTTAAATAAAACGACTTCTTAGCACAAGCACCCGCATAGAAAGTGTACTTATATTAGAAGTAACATCTGAAGGTCATAAGTGACTTGTGTATCAGGGTACTCAAAGAAATCATGCATTCAAATATCAAGATTGTGGGAACTATACTATGGTTGTGTAACCAGGACAATGAGTCAGAATTCCGTGACAACTTCTAGTACATAGGGACGGAATATTTTCTTTTGACAGAAAGATACCCCTTTTGCTTATTGTGCTCAGTAAGAGTCTTGCATGTGAGTTGTAAGCGTGTCGCAGGCCACGTACCTTTATCTGCTATTAAGAGGAAGGATAAATTAAACCGCAAGTGATAAAAACAAAGAAGGGACCCTCAATCCTCACAAAAAACAAGGAAAACGGCCTTAAAACCACAACAGACCGTGTATTGGTTTTGTTTCCTTCCTCTCATACACAACAGAAACTAAGGCACTCAATTAACATATTTCAGATATGTGGAATGACACAACATGATGGACACGATGGATTGCCTTGATATAAGAATCCTAAACACCAATAGGCAATAGTAGCAATTTGAAGGTTTCATGAGTCCTGATTAACATATATCAAGACCATAACATCCCTCTTTTTCTTTTTCCTTTTTGTAGGGGACCAACTTCCTCTATTTGATGCCAGAGCTTACGATCTCTATTTTATGTGATCTAGAAGGATCAGGTGAATCATTTAAAGCAAATAGGTTTCACGCAGGAATAAGATGACATTGTCCAAAATTTCATTTGAAAGAAACAACAACTTTTTCTTTGGTACTCACAAGTTGGGGTTAGCAGACCCCAAACAGATGTATGCACACAGTTATTGGATTGATGACATCGTTCTTCAATGTTTATCCTTTTTGACTTAATCCCTCTAGTGAGGAGCCATCCTCCTGGGTCAATATAAACTATATTTTAATAGTTTCATTGAATCGACAAATCTCTACATATACTATTCTAATTTTATTTGTCTATCACTTTGAATACTAAAAGACTACAACTAATAATCGACAAGAAAACATTTTAATAGAATTCCAAACCAGCAGCAGTACTCACATCTTGATGGCACACGCATGATAATTTCCAGCTAGAAGCACTGATGTAACGTCGCTTCAGCATTGTGTGTCCAAGAGGTGTTACTGTGGTAAAAAGAGCATTAGTTCCAAACTTTGGCAATTTAAAAGAAGCAATTCCTTCGGAAGAAAATCATAACACACAATCTTGCTGCTCTAGAGTTAACATATGACGATGATCAAGATAGATAACAATGGCAACTAAAAATCACCTAGCCGAACCCACCCAGTTCGAAAAAGGCTTATGAAAAGAAAGCTTAACACCAAGAAGATCATGAAAACCACACGCGAACACCAAGGAATCAAAAGAAAATGCAAATCCGCAAGTAGCAGTGAGACAGATATACATGTGTTCCTTGAGAAATGGGTAGGCCCATCAATCTCCAAAGCAATCGTTTTATCAGGCACAGCAGCATCCACAGTATAACCATCAACGGCATATTCTCCAACCCATGGAAAGCCAGTACTGGCGAGAAGCCTTCCTACCTCCTTTTGAAATGTTGATGTTATCTTCTCGTTAAACCGCTTTGCGTTGCAGAGTCTCATAATTCTCTCTTCAGTCTCACTCTTTAGCAACAATCCAAGATGCGGGTATTCGAGTTTCAAACACCGGTTTGCCTGAAGAATCTGTGACCCAAACTGGACGTCCTCTCTATATTGCTCTGAAAGCCTTTGTTCCTCGCAACAAGTTAGCAACTTCCACACATTATTGAAAAATATTCGGCCCATTTGTCCAAGAACTGCATACGACCAAGCTATATTTCCGATCTGATCCTGACTTAAATCTAGTAATCTAGACCGTTCATCCTCTCCTACAGCGCCGGAATCATTTGTCTCGGTCATATCCATTGAGGAAGATTTAATAGAGCACCTGAGGCCTGTTTCATCTCTAAATGGTAGCATCCAATGAATTGAGAAAAGGATCAGCAGGCTGCAAATGCCCATTACAATTGACTGAGTTCATTGAAAGTATGAATGATTTCAGACGCTCCATCCCTCTCTGCAGAGAAATGGACCAACTTTATCCACCTAAATAGAGGACCTGGAAAATGAATATTTGAACGGTGGCCGGTTCCAAACCGGCCCGGCGGTTCCGGTTGAAAACGAACCGGGCAAGAAACTGGGTACTGCTTGGTTCGGGCGGGATCACTCGGTTCGGTTCTAGTTCCATTTTTTATGGAACTAGAACCAGCAGTCCCAAATCACCTGTTCCATTGTTTCACATATCTTTTAATCTCAAATTTTAATATTTTCTTCAGTTTTGGTGTAACTTCAAACTGAAACTAAAACCAACGCCTTTGAAAATCGGTTCGATTTCGGTTTACCCAGAATGGACCATGTCCATAATTGATAGCGGGTGGCATCAACGCGACACAAAACCCACACCATGTCTATAATTGTTTGTACTTTGTGATGTATGAACATGCAATCAGGTTCATGTACTCGTACATTGCTGTATTTTATGTAGAAAGTTGTTTTGCTTGTGTGTGTTTGTGATATTTCATATATTTTAAAACATCGCAACAATTAGCTTCGAAATAAACCAACAACCAGTTGAAATGGTGTTGGGGCTAGAGATAACATGGATCTACATATAACATGAGAGAGAGAGTGCCCGTGTATGTAATTATGTACGTATCTATATATATCTATCTAAATAACTAACTAACATCATATATATATAATTGTTCTTCATGTTTTTTAAAATCTTTAAAACTTTGTAAATTATACGCATGCCATAAAAACAATAAATGGTTATAAGTGAGCATTTCAAAGGTGAATATGATTTGATTTTCCTACATATATACATATAATGATTTGATACTATACACTGCAAACGATATTCACTCATGCCTGTTTTAGAGGCATATGATAACATGGTTTTGAAGCGAGTATAAGTGAGCATTTCATGCCTTTTATCCCAAGTTTTCGCTATTGAAGATAGGATTAATGGGAAGCGAGTATTTTTAGCTTTCTTCTGCGAGAAACTAATGGTTTTGATTGATGATTGAGGAAGAACGGATGTGGGGGTTGGAAGGTAGATGGTTGATGAATATGGATTATGCTGGTTTATGACCTTTGAGTCTTCCTTTACAAGAGATTGTTTCATCTTGATTCAGCTGTTTTCTGGTTTTCATGTGGTTTTTGGTAGTGACGATTGATGATGTCCCAGAAGAGTGATAGATTGAACGAAGACGAAGGTGGCATCAGCCAAATGCTTGATAGAAGCAAGGTGAGGATTTTGTTGTGTGATAATGACGCCAAAAGCTGCCATGAAGCTCTCGAATTGCTATGCAAGTGCTCCTACCAAGGTATGGGTTTCCTTACTTTTACGCAATTGGATCCCATTCTTGCTAACTTTTTGAAATGATTGCTCTCACATTGCCAGTAACTGCTGTAAAGACCCCGAGGCAGGTGATTGATGCCTTGAATGCTGAAGGGCAGGATATTGATATCATACCCTTCGAGATTGATCTTCCTGTTAATAAAGGATTTAAGATGTTGAAGTATATCACAGGAGAAAAGGATTTGCATAGAATACCAATAATTAGTACGTTTCATTTTAATATCCATCCTTCCTCTACCAATTTTCACCCTTGGTACTGATACAAACTGTTTCCTTTTCTGTCGGTTGATGGTTCCCAGTGGTCTGCTAAAGATGAGGTTTTCATCGTCGTTAGATGCTTGACACTCGGAGCTGCAGACTACCCTGTGAAACCTTTGAGAACTAATGAATTTCTCAATCTTTGGACTCACATGTGGAGGAGGAGAAAAATGGTTGGAATTGAGATATATCTTCTCTTGGTTGGTTTGGTAGTCAATAATTCTGATTACATTGCTACCATGAGTTACAGCTCAGTCTCCCGGAGAAGAACATTCTACACGAAATCGATCTACTTACATCTGATCGGAGTGACACAAACACTAACAGCACGAATCTGTTTTCTGATGATACAGATGAACAGAACTCCAAAAGGAATGCAGGACCAGAAGCAAACACATTGAATCGTCACAAATGTGATGTATGTTTTGTGGTGAACTTTTATTTTGACAAGGGTATTGCATGATATGGATATGCACAGTGCATCCTTGTTGTTGATTGCATGTTTGATATGAACTTAGATTTTGACAAGGGCATTGCATGATCTCGTTTTGTAGCTTCTTTTTTCATGTCCTGCCATTCATGAATCGGTTTAGCTAGCAAGAAGTTTATGAGCAAGGGAGTTACCCATTTATTTGTCTCTAGGCTTGTTGAATGGATAGTTGATGCACATTTCACATAATCTTTTGCAGTCAGAATGTTGTTTCTTTGGAACTTCAACTCGAGTGTCCACCGGAGAGTGGAGCTCCAGTTTCACGAACCAGCAGTCAGCTGGGTGCGCAATCTTCCGCCCACCTGAAGTTTCCTCTTCTTTCTTATCTTCATTTTCCAAAAGCTGTCTTCATTGAATAGTCATGTTGTCAAGAGTATTGTCACGCCCAAGGTGCAGCAAGCTCAAGGTTGAAGTCATCAGCCTTCTTTACATACATGAGATCAAATATTCCTGCAAACACAGCTGCTGATTCCAGATGTTCAAACAAAGGCTCATCGGCAACTGAATTTCTTAGCTCAGGAAATAAGTTTCCCATTGCAAACCAGGTTTTTGATGATCATGACGCACCTAGATACGAAGAAACCAAGCATGATTCTTTAGCTAACCGATCAAATGTCGATGCCAACCTTATGACAAACCTCATGCCTAAACAACCTGAATTTTCATATGGACTCAAAATGTCTGGTAAAAAGGGATCTGGGCTACTGTTGTTTTCTGCCAACCACAGTAAAGCTGCGCCTTTTACAACCATACCCCAGGTTGGTTCTCATCCAATGAGCAGGGACCTGGGACTCAGTTGTATCCTAGCAATCCTTGCAACCACAGTGTTGTTGGTCATCAGCCAGTTGCTCAGTCTCCAATATATATGCCAGGAGTGTTACAATTGCCCCGGCTGGCTGCTGCGGATATGGTTCAAGGAAACTCACTTGAGATGCCAAATGATGTTGTTTCAAGCTTGATGCATAGTTATAGTGGTCTTTCACAATGGCATATGCCTCTCATGGCTCCCATTTCATATTATCCACTTGGGCTTAGCGCACAAGCAGCACGGATACAAACACAACACAGTTGGGTGCCCCCAGCTAACTTCTTAGTTTCTGAAGTGAAGTCTGGTTCTTTGGCCAGGAGAGAAGCTGCACTGGTTAAATTTAGGAACAAGAGGAAAGATTGCTGCTTCGATAAAAAGATTCGGTATGTAAATAAAAAACATCTGCGCAGAAAACAGGCCGCGCATTCGGGGTCAGTTTGTTAGACAGGTTATTGATGAAAACCACTATAATGGGCATACCGCGGCAAATGAGTCTGGTGTGGATGAGGATGAAGATGGACCGAGTTAGGAGCAGATTCTGCTCCTGATGAGTGTGAATCAGAACTTTGATATTTAGTTGGCTCCATTTTGCATGCCAACATTTCGATGTGCATTTTTCTTCTCATGCAATTCCTTTGTAGCTTCATCAAATGCTCACAGGGGTGTGCTTTTTCCAGCTCTTTCACAGAGGCAAACTTACTGAATCTGTAAAGAGGCAGTGCTGGTGCAATTCATTCTTGCCCTTTGTTTTAATTGTTTTATTTGGAGGCAAATGCCATTATGACACAGTATGGAGCTCTACCACGACCAAGAATCCACGCAGGCGATCCCACTTAGTGTGGAAAAATACTTGGTTTTGTTTTCTTTTGCACGTAAGCCTTCAAGACCTGGCCAAAAGCTGTGTTTGTTCTGCAGATTCTCTTGATACTGTAATGCTTGGAGAGAAATAGAGATGCATCTTGATGCTTTTCCTCATTGAGCTGCCGAATGAGAACGAGGGTGAAGGATGAGAGATTTCATTCTCAAAAGAAGCTGAAGATTTTGATCTCTCACTTAAATGGTTTCTAAACAAGCCAAACAGGAGCTTGACTCGGTCTTTGTATGCTCATTGTAAGCCTAATACGAGGACAGGCTAATCGAACTCCTAGCTAGATTAGCAACCACAAGCTGCTCTCATGGGAGCTCAAATAGATTTGCAAACATAAAGTCAAATAATTTTAAATGAAATTGTAATGACATTGGTGACTTTTTCTTCCATGAGAGCTGACTATAAGAGGTGACAATAGCCGGTTTGCAACCGGACCAGCGGTTCCAATTGGAAAAGAACCTGCCAAATTGGGAGCCACTTAGTTTAGTTCAGAACCAACTGGTATTTCCAAAATGCGGGTTCCAGATCTTCTTTAGTTTTAAAAATTTTAACGACTTCTTCGGCTTCTGGGCCGTTTAGAACTTTAAGTGGAACTGAAACCAGAACCGGTCCAGTCTCAGTTTGGTTATGGTTTTTGGTTCTAGGAACCAGCAATATCTAAGTGGCAGTGGGAAGTTTCCGGTGCTTCCATGCTGTTTGCATGAGCTACACAGCCTTCTTAGTTAGTTCATTTGGTTCCAGTTTCAGTTCTGGTTTTAATTCTTGTTACATATGCTCACGAATTCGAACATTATTTTGCGCTGGAGTTGATTTACCACCAAATCATCTTGCTTCCAAAGATCTGAATCAAGAAAATATGATAATAGTAATGCACTTGTTCAAGTTGAGCAAAAACCAACGTTCAGACTGTTTAACCAGCGAGCTTATGTTGGGCTCGTTTAAATCATGAGCTGATCTTGAATGAGTTTGGTGCAAGCCCAACCACGAGTGTCTCAATTTGTTTTGTAGGCCCTGATCAACCTTAAGTTTTGGTAGAGGATGAGGGTGCAAGGCACCGCGAGAGTGTCATTTTTCTGTACAGAATTTGTTACTTGGCTAGAGGGTCAACTCGCAAGTTGAAGGTCATCAACTCGCAACATCACTACATGTATCACACGAAACTCACCGTTTGATGAACATCACTACAGAATTGAAACCATTTAATGCATAAAATGAGACTAACAACTACCATACGAATGACAATGTTTAAGAGCAATATCTGATAATTAGAAGTTATCTAACAACTTTCTTTTTTTAATATCTGAGAATTAGAAGTTATCTAACAACTTTCTTTTTTTATTATTCTCGTTCAATTAATCACACGAACAATCATATAATTAAATAATATATATAAAGCTGTTTGCTGTTTAGCAACTCTTCTTCCCCTTTATATATATTTATAAGGAGAGATAAAGAAAGGATGACTCCGTTTACATGCCCCCACAAGTCACAATCACACCAAACCCTCGGAACCGACGAACTAGATTTGGGGCATCAGATTTCCCCCTTTTTTCGAATTTTAAAATTCGAGGACAAATTTTCTTTCCCCATCCCTCACAGCTTCCGCATCCTCTGCCGTTCCCTCCCCCCCCCCCCTCTCTCTCTCTCTCTCTCTGTCTCTCTCTCCGTGCACGATGGTTGAGAGTGCCGCCATTGTCATCACAGATACAAACTCTAGTCCCTCGGCCATTCATGTTGAAAATCAAAGCCATCCACCGCCGGAATGTTCGCCGGAGAACCACAACTACCCACCGGCGGAGCTCCTGTCCGTCGATTCTCCTACTCCTCGACTACCCACAGTTAGAATCTCGTCGGAGTTCGATAGTGACGTATCGACCTTCTTCAATAAGGTCTCATGGAGGGTTTTGAACGGCCTCGCCAAGCTCAAGGTGCAGTTTAAGAGCACCCCCAACGGAGAAATCAACAACCCTCAGATTAGTTTCATGACGAAGTATCTGTCTTTGCTCTACGATTTTGATGATCAAGATACACTGCTCACAGCCTCCTTTAACCCTGGCGGTATGTTGCAGGTCAAAGGGGTTCATGATGTGAGGGTATGCATCATTTTGCAGATATTCTTCTTTCTTCGTGTTATATTATTGTTATATTGTCTTTCAGATGCCGTCTTGCTGTTTCTTGGGTGCTTTGCCGTGTTTAGACTATTTCACTGCCTTCGCTCCTGCCTGCCCAGAAACACACATATATACCCCCCCACATTTCTTTTCTTTATCTGTCGTCCTAGTTATGCTGTCCTTTGGATTCTACAAACAGAGCTATCCCTTTCTTGATGTATTGTCCTTGTTATGTTGTTCTCCTTATTAATTGTTTGATTCGTTTGCTTGTGCTTGCATGGCTGAATGTCATGGCTATTTCCTTGCCTGCCTTGCTCAAACACACACGCATGCACACACACAGTCTATTAGTGGCATATTTTTCTTGACGGCGCTAAAACTGATAATTATGACTTAAGTAGCTGCTGTGCAATGTGGTCTTATTCAGTGAATGATGCAGGAAACCATGACAGGACACGATTAATTTACCAGTAGTCTGCACGTGTTTAAGTGGAAATTCCAAATCTCGGGTTCCCAATCTATTCTATTATGTCCATGTCGCGGGAACCTACTTCCCAATTCTAATTGTTAGCATTAATAAGGCACAAAATTGTCTTCCTTCATGAAAAATGTGGGATGCGATTATTTTCATGATGTTACTGTTTCTTGGGATTTGAGTCATAATTTAAAAGACGAGAACCACGTAAATTGCACTGATTTGGCATATGGGAACCTCAGACGAGCATTCCTAAGAGGCTTATGCTGTCTCTTCATCATGAAGAGTTAGTCCTGTCTGTTAAAGATTGTTTGAGTTAATTATAAGGGATTACCTGAAAGTCGTTAAGTGTCTTAGTCTGTCTTATTATGTAGTTATGCGTCCTTTTGTAAGTCATGTCTATTTAGTAGTTATTAGGAATATTTAGGGGCAGTTTAAGAATTCAAGTTAGAAGGATTATAAATAGGTTAGATTAGGGTTCAGTCATTAAGAGTGTGAGGTTGGACGACAGCCACCAAAGTGTGCCAAGATTGCTGTTTGGGGCAGATTGGAGGAATGCCTCCAATATGCCGATTTATGTAAGTGATTTCTTCTTCTTTTCAATAAAGATTATTGTAATATGGTATTAGAGCCTATGAGGCTGATAAATCAGTGTTTTTCTCTTTGAAAGAAGAAGTATTACTGTGGAGAAGTGTGATTAAAAGTTTTAAGAAAAACTGTTCATGAAATTTTATTTTTCGAGCAACTATTAGTCGTCATCTTGGACAGTTGTTTATCGTCATATTGGGCAGCCACTAATGGTTATTTTGGAGCAGCCGTTTGTGGTTATCTTGGACAGATATTAATCGGCATATTCAAGAATCAGCCGCAGTCACCAGTTTGTCAAGGAGAAGTAGCAACACTTGATTATTTTCTGGAAATTGTTTTTTTTTTTGGAATCGTTTATGAACAATCTCAAATCATTTACAGAAGACGACAAATTTTTGTTGCAAGCTGAATCTGCCAGTGATTATTCATAAACATTCTTCACCTTGCCGTGAAATTATTTTTTTATAGATTCCTTTATTTGAATTTGTATTTATGAAAGTAAAGGAAAAGGGGTTGAAAACTCAATGATGATGTCTGAGCATATTATCAATGAAAAAGGATAAAACTTTTAGATTACAACAACTAAATAGGATGGCAAAAACTTCTTGGAATGGTCCATGTCAATGGAATTGACTATTATTGCGGGGGAGATGGGCATTCCTAATGGGTCAAACGCCGAGCCCATATACAAATGATGCACACTATCCTATTTGGAGAAGAGAAGATGTATTAATTTCATCTTGGCTACTTCAGTCTATGATTCCATCGATAGCGAAAACCTTTATGTTTATTGAATATGCTCATGAAATTTGGTGTGCAACATATGAAGCTTATTCCAGAAAAAAGAATGTAGTTAAAGAGTATGAGATTTTGGAAAGGATCAAAAATTGCAAACAAGAAACCCATTTTATTAGTGAATATTATGCAGATCTTAGAGGACTTTGGGATGAACTTCTGTATTATACGAATATCAAGTGTTCTTAATGATACATTGAAAGAAATGCAGAGATTGAGAAGAAAAAGGTGTCTGACTTATTGTGGGGTGTAAATTCAGAATTTGAGTCTATAAAACTCAATATTTTGGGAAGAGATGAACTACCTTCACTTGGTACAGTGTATTCATTATTAATCAGGGAAGAAGATCGCAGAAATTTGGAGAAGAATAACATTACTGTCACAGACCAACACGCACTCCAAAAAAGAGAAGAAAATTTATATTATCGTAGAAGAGGAGGACAACCAAGTCGTGGACGTGGACGTGACAGATTTCATTCTGATGAAAAGAAAAAGCTCATATGTTCTCATTGTGGAAAAACAAGGTATTTCAAAGAATACTGTTGGGAATTACATGGCAAACCTGATTATTATAGAAATAAAAACTATTATGCTCATACTGCTGAGAATACGACTCCCAATACAGATGGAATCCAAGAGATTATTAAGAGGTTAGAAGGCCTAGAAACAAGATTATATGAACAGTCTCAACCATCTTCCTCACAGGCTACAATAGCTCAGGCGACTCACACTGTAAAGGGTAACTCCTCTTATTCTAATTCAAAGACTTTGATTATTGATTCAGGTGCTACAGATCACATGGTAGGAGAATCATCATATTTTTTAGAGTACAAACTTCTTAAAAAACAAGAGCCTATTAAATTATCCAATGGTTCTTACTCTTATATGGTTGAACAGGGAAGTGTACCCACATGTTTTTTAGATTTAACATTAGTCTATCATATTCCCAATTTTCCAATAAATCTACTTTCAGTCAGTTCTTTGACTCGTACTATGAAATGCAGAGTAACCTTTATTCCTACTCGTCGTGTGTTTCAAGATTTGAAGACGGAGAAAATCTTTGGTCATGATAGACTGCACAAGGGCTTATACATTTTGAAAGATCATCTTCAGCATGAGACTTCTTATAATGCTCTAACAACAACAATTCAAGATTTAGAAATTCGTCTTTGGCATTGTCGTCTTGGTCATTTACCTGTGTCAAAACTTTCCTATGTTCTACCTCAACTTAGAGTCAAGTTTAATAAACATCAGTTTGAATGTGAAGTCTGTCAACTTGGAAAACACCAAAGAGCCACTTATCTGTTAAGTGACTCTAGGCGGTCTCAACCTTTTGAGGTTCTTCATTTTGATATACGAGGTCCCAGTCCAGTTACTTCGTTATTTGGTCAGAGATATTTTGTCTCTTTTATTGATGATTGTACTCGCCTTACCATTATATATTTAATGAAATCAAAATCTGAAGTTTCTTCTATCTTTCCAATTGTACATAAATTCATTCTTATCCAATTCAATACTTCAGTGAAAATTCTTCGTTCAGACAATGGGGGGGAGTACATTAGCAAACAATTAAGAGAATATTTACACACATGGTATTGTTCATCAGATTTCTTGTTCTTATACTCCTCAACAAAATAGAATTGTTGAAAGAAAAAATTATCATATTCTAGAGTTAGGAGAACTCTATTACTTCAAAATAATGTTCCTAAATTCAATTGGGGAGAAGCCGTTCTTACTGCAGTTCACCTATTGAATAGAATGCCCAGGACTGTCCTTAAGGGTGAAAGCCCAATGAAGTGTCTCAATAAGGAATCAAAACCATTTCATATAGTTCCCCGTATCTTTGGTTGTACTTGTTTTGTACATGTTCATTTATGTAATCATGATAAGCTTGATCCTAAGTTCATAAAGTGTATTTTTCTGAAAAAGGGCTATAAATGCTATGATCCCCTAGCTAAGAAACTATATGTTTCCATGGATGTCACCTTTGCAGAATCTACTCATTATACTTCTTAAGGGGAGTCAACTACAACAACAACAACTAAGCCTTTTCCCATACTAGACGGGGTCGACTACATGGATTCTTTGTTTCCACATATCCCTATCGTGTGCCATGTTAGCAGTTAACTCCCAATAAGCTAGATCATTCTTTATTGTTTCTTTCCAACACTTTTGTGGTCGTCCTCTACCTCTTTTAATACTTTCCAAATTTAGTTTTTCTAACCTTCTTACAGGTTCTTCTTTTGATCTTCTTTCTATATGTCCAAACCATCTTAAACGATGTTCTCTCATTTTATCCTCTATTGGTGCCACTCCTAATTTGTTTCTAATAACCTCATTATGTATATGGTCTTTTCTTGTATGATCACTCATCCATCTGAACATTTTCATTTCTGTTACAGACATCTTTTGTACATGTTCATGATTAACTGCCCAACACTCATAACCATAAAACATGGCAGGCCTAATTGTTGCTCTATAATATTTACCTTTTAACTTTAATGGTATCTTCTTATCACAAAGAATACCTGATGCTCCTCTCCATTTTAACCAACCAACATTAATTCTATGTGTAACGTCTCCATCAATTCTTCCGTCACTCTGACAATATGACCCTAGGTATTTAAAACTTTCCTTTTGGGGAATGAATGTGTGCCAATTTTAATTTTCATGTCCTCTGAAGTAACCAAATGATCAAACTTACATTCTATATATTCTGTCTTTGTTCTACTAAGTCTGAGGCCTTTGCTTTCTAATGTTTCTCTCCATAGTTCCAATTTTCTATTAACTTTTTCCTTAAACTCCTCCACTAATACAATGTCATCTGCAAATAACATACACCAAGGTACTTCATCTTAAATATGTTTTGTTAACTCATCTATCACCATTATAAATAAGTATGGACTTAAAGTTGATTCTTGATGTAACCCAATATTAACTTCAAAGAAGTCGGTCGTTCCTTCATGAGTCCTCACACATGTTTTTGCACCATCATAAATGTCTCTTATAAGGTTAATATATGCCAATGGGATACCTCTTTTTTCCAAAGTTCTCCAAAGAACCTCCCTCGATACCCTATCATAAGCTTTTTCTAGATCAATAAATATCATGTGAAGGTCTTTCTTTTTTGCTCTAAAATGTTCAATCAGACGTCTCAAAAGGTGAATCGCTTCAATAGTAGATTTGCTTGGCATGAATCCAAATTGGTTCTCTGTTGTACTTGATACTTGTCTTAACCTACGTTCGATAATTCTTTCCCATAATTTCATAGTATGACTCATTAACTTGATACCTCAATAATTCGCACAATTTTGAATGTCTCCCTTGTTCTTATATATGGGTATAAGTGTACTTGCTCTCCATTCCTCGGGCATCTTTTGGTTTTTCCATTTTTCATTAAATAGTCTTGTGAGCCAAGTGATTCCTATTTCTCCTAGTATTTTCCAAACTTCTATAGGAATATTATATGGTCCTACCGATTTACCACCTTTCATATGTTTAAGAGCCTCTTTGACTTCGTTCTTTTGAATACGTTGGTAGAAATTTTGGTTTATATACTTTTCTGACTTGGCTAAATCTCCTAAACTAATACTAACATCTTTATTTTCATTAAAAAGATTATAAAAATAGTTTTTCCATATATTTCTTATATCATCATTTGCTATTAGAATTTTTTCAACCTGATCTTTCATGCATCTAACATAATTAAGATTTTTAGTATTCTTATCTCAAGCCCTAGCAATCTTAAAAATATCTCTTTCACCCTCTTTTAAGTTGAGTTTTTTATATAAGTCCTCCCAAATTTCAATTTTTGTGTCACTCACGGCCCTTTTCTCTTCCTTCTTTGCTTTCTTATAAGCCTCTAAAGTTTCACTAGTTTTCATAGCATAATGTAATTTGTAATATGCCCTCTTTGCCTTGATTTTATTTTGTACTACTTCACTCCACCACCAAGCTTCTTTTTGTGTCGGTACACCTCCCTTAGATACCCCTAACACATCTTTCGCCACTTTCCTAATATGTATAGCCATATTGTTCCACATATCACAGGGTGTGCCAACCTAATTCCAAACATCTCCTTGAGGGACTTTTTGTTTAAATATATCTTCTTTCTCGCTTTTGAGGTTCCCCCATTTAGTCCAAATAGCTCAATGCACTCTTTTCTTCTTTGTCCATTTTTTTATTTGTAAATCCATAACTAAAAGTCGATGTTGGGTGGTTAAGCTTTCTCCTGGAATTACCTTACAATCTTTACAACACACTCTATCTTTTTTCCTACAAATAAAGTAATCAATTTGTGTTTGTGATAAGCCACTCTTATAAGTAATTAAATGTTCATCTCATTTTTTGAAGATTGTATTGACTATAAAGTGATCAAATGCCATAGCAAAATTTAAAATCTCCCTACCTTCCTCGTTTATATCCCCAAAACCAAAGTTTCCATGAATCCCTTGATATCCTAATGCCTCTTTACCGACATGTCCATTTAAATCTCCTCCTAAACAAATCATCTCCCTTTGTGGAATCTTTTGAATCACCTTATCTAACTCTTCCCAAAAAGAAGTCTTTATACTATCTTCTAGTCCTACTTGGGATGCGTAAGCACAAACTATATTCAAAACCTCTGCTCCTAACACTAATTTCAACGTGATGATTCGGTCACCATATTGTTGTATGTGTACTAAACTATCCTTTAAATCTTTATTTATGATAATACCAACTCCGTTTCGAGCCTTTTCTTTACCTGAGTACCATGATTTAAAACTTATATCCTCTATCTCCTTTGCTTTTTCTCCAACCCATTTTGTCTCTTGTAAACATATAATATGAATCTTTCTCTGAATCATAGTATCTACCACCTCCATTAGCTTACCGGATAATGTTTCGATATTCCAAGAACCAATACAAATCTTATTATCTAGAACTAGCTTCCTTATCCCCCGCATCCGTCCATATTGAAAATGCGGAGACTAACTTCTTTACCCACACCCGTCCATGATGTGGGAACCCTCTCTACAATTGATTCACTACATTCGGGCGAAAATGTAGTGACCCTTGCTTACTTCTTACTGCATTCGAGCTCTGTAGCATGCCGCTAGGTGGGGACGCCCCAAAGCAATGCTCATAATTTTTGTAATCCATGTTATAAAAATTCGACAATAAAGAAAGAAGATCTAGTTTAGAAAATCAAAAGAAGAACCTGTAAGAAGGTTAGAAAAACTAAATTTGGAAAGTATTAAAAGAGGTAGAGGACGACCACAAAAGTGTTGGAAAGAAACAATAAAGAATGATCTAGTTTATTGGGAGTTAACTGCTAACATGGCACACGATAGGGATCCGTGGAAACAAAGAATCCATGTAGCCGACCCCATCTAGTATGGGAAAAGGCTTAGTTGTTGTTGTTGTTGTTGTATGTTATAAAAATTCGACAAAGTTTTACGCTTGCTGTCGGAAGCCTAACACAACCCTCCTGCTTTATCCGGGCTTGGGATCGGCAATGCAAGGGTGATCCCTTACATGGGCGGAGTTAGGGGGAGTCAACTACATCTCAACAAATTTCTCCTTATGCCCTACCACTAGTCCCTGGTGATGCCAAGGAAAATACAGATGATCATAGAAATGAGGTCAGTGAGTAAGAGGAGATCTTAATGTAGAAGAGAGGATCAAGGAACATCATTTGTTAAGAAGAAGAACCAACCCGTTATCCCAAGACGAAAGATATTTCCCTTGACTCATATCCTCAATTGGTAGTGGCAGAAGATTTAGAAATTCCTATTGCCATTTGTAAATGTAAACGTACTTGTGCACGGTATCCTATTTCAGATTATACCTCATATGTTAATACTTCTAAAGATTATCAACATTTTGTTATGAATGCTGAGAAATACAAGATTCCTAAGAATTTTGAAGAAGCAAATAAGTGTCTCTTATGAAAAGTTTTCATAGACGAGGAACTGAAGGCTCTTGAGAAAAATAAAACTTGGACCATCACAAAATTATCTCCTGACAGAAACATTGAAGGATACAAGTGAGTATTCACCATCAAATATAAGGCAAATGAAAATATTGAAAGATATAAAGCTAGATTAGTTTCAAAAGGATATAGTTAGTCGTATGGTATTAACTACACTGAAACGTTTGTACCTTTGGCTAAACTTACCTCCATAGGGATACTACTTAGTATGACAACTAAGTTGAGATGGGATACTTGCACGAAGAAGTATACATGAAACTACCTTAAGGGATGAGTATTAAAACAACTGATAATAAAGTGTGCAAGCTAAACAAAGCTATTTATATGCTAAAACAGTCAACAGAACATGGTTTGATAAATTCAGTAAAACATTATGCAATCTGGGATACTAAAGAAGTCTCAATGATCATACAATTTTCTTCAAGAAAAGTATAAAATTATCTCTTCTTGCTGTCTATGTTGATGATATCATTGTTACAAGAGATGATCTTGAAGAAATGTCTAGATTAAAAAGGAATCTTCATAAATTGTTTGATCTCAAAGATTTGGGCCGACTCCATTATTTCTTAGGAATAGAGGTGTTGTATTTCACTCATGGTATCTTCTTAACTCAGAGAAAATATATCATGGATCTCCTTCAAGACACAAACATGCTTTACTGTAAACCAAGTGACCTTCCTATGAAAGTGAATCAGAAATTGTTCATCGATGATAGTGAAGAGTTCAGAGACATTCACAAATATCAGACTTTGGTTGGCAAGCTTATGTACTTGACAATTACTCGTTCAAATATTACTTATGCAGTAGGAATAATGAGCAAATATATGCTTTCTCCTACCAAGAATCATATGGATGCAATGTATAGAATTCTTCGATACCTCAAATCAACATAAGGCATGGGTTTACTTTATTCACAATCATCTAATTTGCACATTGAACTTTATTTTGATGCAGACTAAGCTGGATCTTGTGATGACTGTAAATCAACTAAAGGTTATGTTATTTTATTTTTTGGTAACATTATATCTTTAAAGAATAAAAAATAGACAGTGGTTGCCAGATCTACAGCAGAAGCAGAATACAGGGCGATATCTCAAGCCATGTGTGAAGGGAAATGGGTATCTTCATTAATCAGTGAACTTGAATTTCCTTCTATTCATTCTATACCACTATACTGTGACAGTAGTGCAACAATTCAGATGACTTCCAATCCTGTGTATCATGAAAGAAGCAAACATATAGAAATTGACTGTCACTTCATCAGAGAGAAGATATCTAATCAAGAATTCAAGTTGGAGTATGTCCAGTCAACAAAACAGAAAGTTGATTTTTTGACTAAAGCTACTACAAGCAGGCAATTAAAGAATACATTATCTAAGTTGGGTGTTATAAATATCTTTCACCCTACTTGAGGAGGAGTGTTAAAGATTGTTTGAGTTAATTATAAAGGATTACCTGGAAGTCGTTAAGTGTCTTAGTCGGTCTTATTGTGATGTAGTTATGCGTTCTTTTGTAAGTCATGTCTATTTAGTAGTTATTAGGAATATTTAGGGGCAGTTTAGGAATTCAAGTTAGAAGGATTATAAATAGGTTAGATTAGGGTTGAGTCATTAAGCCGATTTATGTAAGTGATTTCTTCTTCTTTTTAATAAAGATTATTGCAATACTGTCGATGTCCACTTCTTGTTTCATCTTTGCTGGGCCTTAGGAAGTATGTAATAGATAAACACTTTGATCTTGTTTGCCTTAACTTTTTGCGACCAGATGAAGATCTGGGAAGAATGACCCTGGGCTTTGATCCGACCAGCTCGCCATGATAGCATACCGCATAGTCACCGTTCCTTACATGCTCTACCTTATCAAGCCACAAACACCAATCTCTGGATAAGATTTAAGCAGGACTTCTGAGTTTCTTTTATCTGAGTTGCGTGGTACTTAATTTTGTTCATGTTTTTATTTGAGAATCATCCAGGAGGGAGTTGTACCAGATGGTTAGCAACAGCCAATAGGACAATAAATTTATGCATATTAAAGTTCTCAACATTGTGTTGGCAAAGAGACTTATATAATGTTCAGCTTGGTGATTGCCATGTTATATATGCTCTAGATTGTTGGCCAATTTGTAGATTATAAGTCCATGTAAGCAACGTGCGCCTTAAGACTTTACATATGGTTTTGTTTGCTTTGATATAACAAGTCTGAAGCAGTTTTGTCTTTGTGGTATAAGTAATAAATTTATTTCTTGTTAAGACAATTCAATTTCTATTTTGTGGTTGTTAATCCTTGTTCCTTTTTTTTTTGATGCTCTCTTCACCTTTTGGTTACCCTCA
This sequence comes from Brasenia schreberi, assembly GCA_036023115.1. NCBI lineage: Eukaryota > Viridiplantae > Streptophyta > Magnoliopsida > Nymphaeales > Cabombaceae > Brasenia > Brasenia schreberi. The sequence continues at coordinate 6,666,200 of JAYKKT010000075.1, read as the reverse complement.
TTTTATGTTTGCGCCCTTGATCGTATATTTTTTGAAAACTTAAGTTTTAATTGATTGAACTACTTCATGGTGTTAGGGGTAGCGGGCGGGTGAATGCTTTTCTGGAACTGCTGATATTTGAATAATGAACATACATCATTTTTCTAAATGGTTTACATTTTAGAGGTTTCAACTTGGGGACAACAACAACTAAGCCTTTTCTCATACTAGACGGGGTCGGCTATACAGATTCTTTGTTTTTACATAGCGCTATCATGTGCCATGTTAGTAGTTAACTCAACATAAGCTAGATCATTCTTTATTGTTTCTTTTCAACAATTTTGTAGTCATCCTCTACCTCTTTTAATACTTTCAAAATCTAGTTTTTATACCTTCTTACATGCACTTCTTTTGATCTTCTTTCTATATATCCAAACCATCTTAAACGATATTCTCTCATTTTATCCTCTTGGTGACACTTCCAATTTGTTTATAATAATCTCATTACGTAAACGGTCTTTCCTTGTATGACCACTCATCAATCCCAACATCTTTATTTCTGCCACAAACATCTTTTGTACATGATGATTAACTGCCCAATACTGAGAACCATAAAACATGACAGGTCTAATTATTGCTCTATAATATTTACCTTTTATCTTTAATGATATCTTCTTGCCACAAAGAATACCTGATGCCCCTATCCATTTTAACCAACCTGCATTAATTCTATGTGTAACATCTCTATCATTTCTTCTATCATTATAAAAAATTGATCCTAGTTATTTAAAACATTCCTTTTGTGGATAATGTGTGCTAATTTTAATTTCTATGTCCTTTGAAGTAACCAAATGATCAAACTTACATTTCATATTTTGTGTATTTGTTTTACTAAGTTAGAAGCCTTTGCTTTCTAATGTTTCTCTCCATAGTTCTAATTTTCTATTAACTTTTTCCTTAGACTCCTCCACTAATACAATGTCATCTGCAAATAACATACACCAAGGCATTTCATCTTAAATATGTTTTGTTAACTCATCAATCACCATTATAAATAAGTATGGACTTAAAGTTGATCCTTGATGTAACCCAAATATTTTTGTATAGGATGTTCAACAAAGTTTCTCTCTATCATGTGTTAATAATGATAATGAATCTGTCATCTCTTTCAATGACATGGGTAGTAATTTTCAGTTCAAGTATCATCACAACAAGGTGCGTGTACTTGTGTGGATTTCCTTTTCTTGCTCTATAGATTTATACAATGTTATTATTCATAAGTTCAAAGGCACACTTTTACAATGGTTTGTGTTATTGCTTGAATTTTACCTTTTTTATCAATATATTTCCATCTGTAGCAAATTGAAACTTCCATACTTTCTGGGTAAACATGTCCCGGTTGCAGCCCGCAGGGATTGTTTCTGAAATACATCATCTTGCTGAAAGTTTGGGGTTTGGGTGTTTGCACGTTTGCTTTGGTATATGTTCACACAGAAAGCAGGTTTTATATGGGAGATGCAATGGTCTGTACTTTATGTCACGCCTAACTAAATATGATTAGTTGGATTGCTTGGATTTTAATAATAATTTGACAACTTGATCCAAAACTTTAGTGTGGGAGATACCAATGGGTCATTTTATGTGACGCCTTACTGTATATGATTAGTTGGATTTTTGGGATTTTGATAAAATTTTGACAGCTTTGTCCAAGCAACTACTTGTAATGTGTGTGTATTTGGTGCTTTGAGTTTGGAACTGATTGGACACATCTGTTTAGGTTGGATCTGGTACAAGCTTGAGATAAAACCAAATTAAACCCATCTCTTTGAGATATGTTTCATTGCAAGTGGAAAAGGTCTGACAATTGTTTGTCCTCCAGACTTTGGCAAGAAAGGTGAGGAGGTGAATAACTTTGATCTAAAAGCAACTTGTTTCTTATTCATTTTGTCAGGTCATGGGGAGAACGGTAAAAGAGTTTTTAGTGGATTCAGAGTTACTATTTTACTGGATTTAAAGTTAAATATATACCATCACAACTCCATCTCCAGGAAAAGGGTCTCAGTATTGTCCTTCTGTCCTGTTTGCGACCAAACAGTGATTTTTTATTGCTTGTTGTTGACCTAAAATGAACTGCATTGGTGAAAAATTGATGAAAATTTGTATCTTGTAGCCGTGTGCTGTGCAAAAGTTGGATTGTATTTGAGTATGTCTAATATGTCGATTCTCATTTGGAATCAATTTGCTTCTGTTTGAGGATCTCTTAAGTCTGATCAAATTATAGAGAATAGATCAATTATGGATTTTACTGGTTTAGAAAGTCTTGCTTCCTCATCTAAACCATACATACCAAATTGAACCATGGTTGATTTTCATTTCTGATTCAACTTTGATGCGAAAAATAATCAGTGTCTCAAATGGGTGTCAGCTTTTAAATTGGATGGAAGAGGAAGGAGTGTTATTCCATAACTTGTATAGGAAGCTTCTGTATGATCCACAATAGTAGATTTAGATTAGACACTTCTTGCTCATGATTCCAGCCCTTACTGGACACAACATGACTGGAGGAGGTTTAAAACCTTAATCTACACACAAATGAACGTGTAAAAAATGTATGAAAAACAATGTTCTCAGTGTGCATCAAAGTTTGCATGTAATAATGTTGTTCTCAATGAAAATATAGAAACATATATGAAAGACAAAACAATTTTGATCTCTCCATAAGGAGATGAACAATATGAACGTGTAAAAAATGTTTCATAATCTGAAAATACGGACGATTTAGGGTTAACATTGTAATGAAGATGATACTTCAATATGTTGAATGAAACAACGGATATCCAATACACGTATACAACAATCGTGAGTTACCGTAGGATGACTATGAAAAGTCTTATGAAAGGCTAGAATAATAGCAAATGCAAAAAGGTAACCTCTATCATTTCTTGTTACCTCAATACTCAAAAAGTGTCATAGATGTCTAAGATACTTCATTTCAAACATTCTAGCAAGGTCTCATTTTGTATTTTGGATCCCAAAGACATCACTCTATGTAACGATCATATCATTTACATATAACAAGAGAATAACAATACCTGCAACATATTGCTTTATGAAGAAATTAGTGTTAGTATAACAGGTAGTAAAATCATCACATGTCATAAATTTACTTATTTTGTAAAACTAAGCCTTATGAGCTTGTTTAAGTCCATACAAAGACCTTTTAATACAAAAAACTTATTCTTTAAAATATTAAGACCGGGAGGAGGTTTCATGTAAACTTTGTTGAAGCTTTCAAATAGATCAAATGCACCGAGAGATGAGAGTAGATGACGTGTAAATGAAACAACATTGAGACTTCATTCATGACATGCAAACGGGAACGTGTCCTGCTTAGACGTCCTTCTTCATTCTGTTTTATTCTTTATTTATCTTCTGTCTTATGTTTTTAAAGGTAGTTTTAAATAAGCCTCATTAATGGCATTTAGGTAAATTAAATTATTGTATAACTGATATTTAAGGGCATGAAACCCTATCAGCAAAATAGGTTTTATGAGAAAGAAAGAGAACAAGGGCGACGATTGCAGAGAGAGAACCTACTACTTTGCCATCTTTCGTTTCAGCTAGGTTGAATATGATATATCTCTGTATCATATTGTTTCTTTCGTTTGCACATGGTATCAAAGCGAGACATGTTAAAACAACCACTTGTTTAATCCGAAGAATGAATTTCAGTCTGTCGCTGAATTGAAGAAAGCTGAAGCAGCCAACATGTCCTCAAAAAAAACTGAGGACAAGGCAGAATCTGGCACACAAGCCAAATATTTGTTTCATCTTCACTAAGAAATCATATTCAACAAAGAGGAACAACAATCAGCCAGAGGTGGTAATGAACAATAACTAGAACCATTCCAAATCACGAATATTCGTTTGGAAGGAAGAAATTATAGAGAATGGGTAAGATCAATTGAGCTAGTTCTACGTGCACGTGGAAAACTATCAATTATTAAACCAAGTTAGCCACAACCAGACGAAGACAAAACAGATTTTGAGCGATGGTCCAAAGATGGTGCCTTGGTTAGCTCATGGCTTCTCCAATAAATGAATCAGTCTGTTAGTAAAACTTTTATGTATTTAGAATCGGCTGGAGAGAATTGGACAACAGTTGAAGAAGCATTTTTGAGACAAAGCAACATTGCCAAAGAGTATGAGATCATTGAGAATATAAGGAGATGTCATCAAGGAACTAGATCAGTTAGTGAGTATTATGAAGAACTACGAGAATTATAGAATGAACAAAGATACTTTGTAGAAAACAAGTGCAATCACTGTGTAAAAGAGTGAACAATAGAAAGTGACATTCAAAAAATATTTGATTTACTTTGGAGAATCTCACCTGAATATGAATCAATCAAGTTGAATATTCTCTGCAAAGGAGATTTGCCATCAGTGGGAACAGTCTATTCACTCTTATTAAGAGAGGAAGATAAGAAAACTTAGAAAAAGAACATACTCAAGCTGAAAAATTTGCATTTGCTAATAGAGGTAATACGACTTATCAGGGAGGTAAAGAGTCGGTCAGAGGTCGTGGAAGAGAAAGATTTCAAAATTATGAAGATAAAAATAAGCTACAATGCACTCATTGTGGGAAAAAAAGACACACGAGAACATTGCTGGAAAATTATTGGAAGACCTGTAGAGTTTAAGAATTATGAGAGTCATATGGCCGCTACATCTGAGAAAGAAAAAGCAGAATCAAGTCCTACAGATGAAATGGCTGAATTGAAGAAGCAACTTGTAGAAATAGAAATTCGACTTCGTGACCAACTTTCAACCTGTTCACCAAAGATTGAAATGAGCCAGCCTACTTCCTAAAGTATCAGTGGTAACTTCTCCGAAAAAAATTCTATATATTCAAATTATTGGTAATTGACTCAGGGGCTATAGATCTTATGGTAGGAGATAAGTCCAACTTTAGAGAATATAAAGTTACTCCTACACCTCAATGTGTAAAGATGGCAAATGGTTCCTTAATCCCAATGAAAGGAATGGGCATAATTGAAGGGAATTTTTTTAACTTAACTCAGTGATATACATTCTCAAATTTCTAATAAATTTACTTTCTGTAAGCTCATTGGTTAGAGATATGATTTTCTCAATCACGTTTTTTCTCTGGTTGTGTTTTTCAAGATCTGAGAACGGGAAGAACCTTTGGACGTGGTGAATTAAAGAATGAGCTCTATATACTTTCTGTCCATATCCTATAATATTGAGAAGAGCATTAGCAGTTATCCCTGCAGAAGAAGAAATAAGACTTTGACATAGTCGATTAAGACATTTACCTGTGTTTACTTTTATTGATGACTTCTCTCGTTGTACCACGGTTGTTTTTAATGAAAGATCGCTTCCGAGTTATTTTCTATACTTAAATCCTTCAGATGCGAAATTCAAACTCAATTTGGCAAAACGATTAAGATATTCAACGTTGTGAATGCAAAGGAATACTTTTCTCTTCAACCGCTTTTTCATCTTTTATGTTATCCCATGGTATCTTACATCAATCAACATGTCCCCATACACCCCAACAAAATGGAGTAGCAGAAAGAAAAAATCGCCATCTTATTGAAACTGCCGAACTCGTCACATATTGTATGCCAATATGCCTTTACAATATTGGGTGATGCTTCTTTTAACCGCATGTTATTTGGATTAATCGTATGCCATCATACGTCCTAATACGTAACCAAATTCCTTATTCCATCCTATTTCCCAAGGACCCCTTATATCATGTTCCTCCTCATGTCTTTGGATGTACTTATTTTGTCTTATGATCCTTCCTCGAGTCGATAAGCTATCTCGCTCAGTGCTATTAAATGTGTCTTTCTCGGGGTATTCCATCGTTACAAAAAGGATATCGTTGTTATTCTCTTGTTACTCATCGTTGGTACATGTCCGCCGATGTTACTTTTTTTTAAGAAACACTATATTTTACCTCTTCTGGGCTTGAACCAAATGTGGTCTCCGAGGTTTTACCCTCTTCCCTATTTTGGTCCACCTTGTCCTTTGGTGCTTGAACCACCGCATGGACTACTCCGTAGTCTCCGCAGCTTTGTCTCGAGGTGCCTTGCCCCGCACTCCACCTCATCGTCCTTTCATTACCTATCAACGCGGTCGACCACCGGATACCACTCGCACTCCTCGAGATAGTCGTGCATCCTAGTGAATCATGTCCTACCTCCAACGCCTCCACCTTCGGCTACTTCGACCTCTCGAGTCTATCACCTCGATCTTCCTATTGTTCTTCGAAAAGGTACTGATCTACTCGAAATCCTCACCCAATCTATAATTTTCCTTGAGTTTTCATCATTTATCTCCATCATATTATGCTTTTTGTTTCTTCTTTGTTCTCTCGTTTCAATTCCTAAAAATACCAGGTGAGGCATCCGGTCATCCGGATGGAGGCCGAGTTATGATTGATGAGATGCTTTCCATTAAGCACAGTGGTACATGGGACTTAGTCCCTCTCTGCCTCCCTGGAAAACCGTTGTTGGTTGTCGATGGGTGTATCTTTGTCGATCAAAGTCAGCGTATGGTAACATTGATCGCCTTAAAGCCCTAAGGCTTGTTGCCAAGGACTATACTCCAGATATATGGTCTTGGATTACAATGATACCTTTCTCCGGGTTGGGTGCTAAAATTGCCTCCGTTCGCCATGGCATTTCTAGTCATGGCGCCCATCGGTGCTCGCCATTGGCCCCTATCAGTGGACATTAAAAATGCATTTCTTCATGGTGACCTTGAAGAAGAAGGTCTATATGGAAAGCAATCCACCGGTTTTTGCTTGCTCGGGGGAGTCTTGATTAGTGTGCAATTTACGACGATCTCTCATGGACTAAGCAATCCCCACGAGCATGGTTTGAGAAGATTCCTCAAGATCTTGTTGTTCGAAAGTTTGGTATAACCCGAAATGAAGTCGATCATTCGGTCTTTTATCAATATTCTCGAACATGGCCGGCTGTATTTATTTTGTAGTTTATGTAGGATGATATAGTTATTACACGAGCAATGATAATGAGAAGATATCTCGGATTGAAAGAACATCTGCATGTAGTCACTTTCGGACTAAAGACTTGGGTAAACTCAAATACTTCCTTGGTATTAAGGTGGCTCAATCTAGGAGTGGTATTGCTGCCTCACAAAAGTGAAGTACGTTTTAGATATATTGGAAGAAATCGGGTACTATTGAATTGTAAGCCTATTGATGCTCCTATGGACCCTAACAAAGTAAGCTACTTCTGCCGGATCAAGGAGAACCTTATCCAAACCCCGGTAGATACCGAAGGGGCTTGTAGTAGGAAAGCCGAACTATCATCCTATTACCAGACCGATATTTCTTTTTCCCAAGGTAAGTGTGGTGAGTCAATTTATGCGCTCCACATAATGGATCATTGGGATCTTGCAGTGCGAATTTTGAGGTATATTAAGAAGGCTCACGAGGACAAAGGTCCAGTTGTATGAAGATAAAAGGAACACTCAAATTGTAGGATACTCGATGCAATTGGGCGAGTTCACTCTATTGACGCATCGGCCTACTGTAAGTTATTGTCGTGTTCTTTGTTGGTGGCAATTTAGTGTCTTGGAAGAGTAAGAAGCCCGAGAATGTTGTTGCTCGATCCGTCAGTGCAGAATGTTGAATATCAATCTATGGCGCAGCTGATTGTGAGCTAATTTGGGTGAAACAATTGCTTTAAGAATTGAAGTTTGAAAGTATCGAATGTACGTTATGAATATTTGTGATAACCAAGTCGCCTTACACATAGCATCAAATCCGGTCTTTCATGAGAGAACAAAACATATAGAAATTGATTGTCACTTTGTAAGAAGATCTTGTCTGGAGACATCACCACGGCTTTGTCAATTCAAATGATCAACTGGAATGTTTATTAAGTCTTTGAGAGGTCCTCAAATAAACTATATTTGTAACAAGCTTGGTGCATATGATTTATATGCTCGGCTTGAGAATACTGAAGCGTATATAGTGGGTGTAATTAGTTGATCTCACATTGTATAAGTTGTGTAATTATTTATTACTTATTGAGTATATATTCAGCCTCAGATTTATTGGTTGAAACACACAGTTTTCATATATACTCCTTTCAACATTCCTAAACAACGCAAAGGCTACATGGGATGCAATTGAGCAAAACCTATTATAAGGCAGGGATGCTACTCAAGTCTGTAAGTTAAGGTAAAGATGGTGGGCATAGGAAATGACGGTCGTGAAATATGCTAATCAATTGGTCTTGTGGCTGGAGTTAGACCATTATAGAATGATCCAAGACTAAATGTCACGAGAAGAGGGGCGGCGACTACACAGAGACAACCCGCTACTTTGCCATCTTCTTAGCTAAGTTGAATCTGATACATCTCTGTATCATATTGTTTCTTTCGTTTGCATAAACTTCTTCTTTTAGCCATCCATTTAAGAAAGCATACTTAAGGTCTATTTGAAAAATATTTCAGTTTTTAATTGCACTAAGAGCAATAAGAATGATGGCAATTGTCATTTGTGCTATCGGAGTAAAGGTTTTCTTGTAGTCAATACCATATTCTTGTGAGTATCCTTTGGTCACTAGCTTATCTTTGTATCGTTTTAGGGTACCACTACCATTAGTCTTGATTTTGTATATCCATCCACATTCTTAGTTTTTTGGTTTCGGGATGTGTTACAAATTTTCATGTTTGTACTATGTAGGGCATCTAGTTTCTTGTTTATAGCATGAATGAGTTTTGGGATGTTTGAGCTTTCTTAAATGTCTCGGGCTCCTTTATAACTAAAATTATAGTTAATAAACCTACATGTCTTGGAGAAAAAGTTTTATAAGAAATGAATCTATGAGAGTATAGAATCCCAATTGGATTTTCTTAGAGTAGGTTGAATAGTTTTCACAGTTCTCTTAATGTAATGTTTTTCAAAAGGAGTAAAAATGTGCCTAAAAGATATTGATTCATCATGTTGACTTTCTAGGCTTCCTTTTGGATTACCTAGGATATTACTAAAAACGGAATATCTAATTTCATGAATGGAATTAGTAGTTTGATCTTAAAACACATTCATTTCAAAGAACTTAGCATCTCTTGATACATAAAGCTTGTCCTTCTTCTGATCATAACATCTATAACCTTTTTGTTTGTACCCTTTTTGTTTATACCATACCCAAGAACACAATTCAATTGTTCACGATGATAGTTTATCATCTTTGTTTGTAAATACAAAGCATTTACACTCAAATACTCTTAATCTAGATAGTTAGTTATACGTTTAAAAAGTTTTTCAATAGGAAAAATATTTTGTAATACTGAAGAAGGCATGCAATTTATTAGATAGATAAAAATAATGACTTTTGCCCAAAGATTTTTAGGAGTTAAGGTTCGAGTAGTTTGCATCGTGTGCCGATAGTTTCGCTCGACAATACCATTTTGTTGGGGGGGTTTTAGTACAAGTTGTTTGGTAACAAATCTCATGGTTTTGCAAGATACTTTTCCCTCATTTGATACAAATTCTCCTCCTGAATGAGACCTAAATACCTTGATTTCATAGTCAAATTGATTCTTAACAAGGTTACGAAATGTGATAATTTTTTTGAAAACATTGGATTTTACCTTTAATAGATATACTCATGTAAATCTAGTAAAGTCATATCTCTATTTGACATAATGGGTGCGGGACCCGAAACATTTGAGTGTATACTTTCAAAAGGGCTATTTGTAAAATACGTTTTGTTTGAAAATGAGAGATGTTGCATTTTGCCAAGAACACAATCTTTGTCTCAATATTTTTTATTCTAATGGGACATTGATATAACTTTTGAACATTTAAATTGTTATATCTTTTGTGTCATTGTTGTATCATTTGACAAAATATTTGAATATCCACCATATAATCCATTACCTTTTTCTAGAGGCAATCTTGTACAATACATTATGTAGATGAGAAGGTTATAAATTATAACACAATCATTATTCGATATTTGAGATATGGAAAGTAAATTTAAATTTAATTTTAGAATAACACTAATGTTAGGAATTATTTGTTTTGACGGTTCTCTACTTTGTCAACCTTTAGTTTGGTTTCATCGGTGATAAACACATATTAGAAAGGTTATCTTATATATGAATTAAAAGTTTTTCATTGAAAGTCATATGAAATGAAGCACCTAAATCAAGTAACTAAGGAGCCATACCTTAAGTGTCATGAGTGGAAGTAGATCATATCGTACCAATGATTGCCTTTTTCTTAAATTGTGTTTCAAGAAGCTTTACTTTTTCATGGAAAGCAAGAACTGAGTAAGAAGAACTTTATTCATCTACCAAGGCCACCTTCTTCTTTGATTTTGTATAATTAAGCCTAATATGTTCGATCTCCATACAAAACTGGCAAATGACTTTGCTCTTTGTCTTACTTGATCCTTCGATCTTGAAATGTGGATGCCGTTATATCTTAATGTGTGCTTCAGGTCTTAATGTGGCTAAGGAAGAATCATTTTGAAGCCTAGCTTCATGAAATCTTGTTTCCGCTATTTAGAGGTCGGTAAAAACCTCTTCTTTAGTGGGGAAGGGTTTACGATGTATAAGAGAGAATCCTACCCCCTTCAAATTCTTGTTTAAGACTTTTCGATCACTAAGACATTGAGTACACTTCTTTTTATATCCATTTAGTTGATTCCAAATATTGGAATACTCTCCTTATTTTAGTGCTACCATTTTATCACATAATGCCAGCCAATGTGTCACATCATTCTGAACATGGGATTTCTTCGAGTATTCTCGTGCTTCTTTTGCATTGGTAAAGTCGACTCATTCACATTCTTCATAGGAACCTATAAGATCATCCTATGACCTCTTTAAAATTTCTCTTTTTGTTCAAAAGTGGTATTTGTAGAGGGTCCACCTTTGCTCCATTCACGTAGCTCCATAAATTTTTTAAATATAAATAATTTTCCATTAATTCAGCTTATGTTTTGTAGTTGAAAGTTAATAAAAAATTAAAATCCTTTTCTTCCATCTTCAAGAAGTATAAGCTTTAAAGGATTGAACTTGGATAAATTCTTGAAAAAGCTTCGTAAATCTCTAAGTTCTTTGAACAAAGACGTCTTGACTTTGGCCCGCTTCTTGAAGTAACGACTTAATAATCAAAAAGACCATATAGACTCTGGTATCATGTAATGAACATGATACTTCAATGTGTTGAATGGAGCAACGGATATCCAATACATGTAATGACTATGAAAAGCCTTAGAGAAGACTAGAATAATAACAAATGAACTAACAATAGCAAATACAGCAACAACAACTAACCCTGTTCTCGTACTAGATGGGGTCGGCTACATGGATTCTTTGTTTCCACGTAGCCTTATCATGTGTCATGTTAGTAGTTAACTCAACATAAGCTAAATCGTTCTTTATTGTTTCTTTCCAACACTTTTGTGGTCATCCTCTACCTCTTTTAGTACTTTCAAAATCTATTTTTTCATACCTTTTTACGGGTGCTTCTTTTGTTCTTGTTTCTATATGTCTAAAACATCTTAAACAATATTCTCTCATTTTATCCTCTATTGGTGCCACACCTTATTTGTTTCTAATAACCTCATTAAATCATCTTTTGTACATGTTATGATTGTTTGTCCAATACTCAGAACCATAAAACATGGCAGGTCTAATTGTTGCTCTATAATATTTACCTTTTAGCTTTAATGGTATCTTCTTGTCACAAAGAATACGTGATGCTCCTCCCCATTTCAACCACCCTACATTAATTCTATGTATAACATTTCCATCAATTCTTCCATCACTCTTAAAGTTGACCCTAGGTATTTAAAACTTTCCTTTTGAGGGATGCAATGTGTGTGAATTTTAATTTCTATGTCCTCTGAAGTAACCAAATGATCAAACTTACATTCCATATATTAAACTTTTATTCTACTAAGTCGAAAGCATTTAGTTTCTAATGTTTCTCTCCATAATTCCAATTTTTTAGAAATTTTTTCGTAGACTCCTCCACAAATATAATGTCTTTTGCAAATGACAAGCACCAAGGTACTTTATCTTGAATATGGTTTGCTAACTCATCAATCACTATTATAAATAAGTATAGACTTAAGGTTGATCCTTCATGTAACCCAATATTAACTTTAAAGAAGTTTCTCATTCCTTCGTGAGTCCTCACACATGTTTTTGTACCATCGTACACATCTCTTATAAGGTTTATGTATGTTAATGGGATGCTTCTTTTTTCCAAGGTTCTCCAAAGAACATCCCCTGGTATCCTGATATGCTTGGCATGAATCCAAATTGGTTCTTTGTTGTACTCGATACTTGTCTTTTATCCTACGTTCGATAATAGTCATCATTTCAGAGTATGACTCATTAACTTGATACTTTGGTTATTTGCACTCTCTTGTTCTTATATATGGGTATAAGTATACTCACTCTTCATTTCTCTTGCATTTTTTGGTTTCTTTATATTTTATTAAATAGTGTTGTGAGCCAAGTGATTCCTGTCTCTCATAGTATTTTCCAAAACTTTTGTAGCAATATTGTTTTGTTCTATTGATTTACCAGCCTTCATATGTTTAAGAGCCTCTTTGATTCATTCTTTTTAAGACGTTGATAAAAATTAGGGTTTATATACTTTTCTGATTTGGCTTACTCTTCTAAGCTAATACTAACATCTTTATTTTTATTAAAAAACTTATTAAATAGTTTTTTTTTAGATACTATGATTCGGAGAAACATTCATATTCTATGTTTACAAGAGACAAAATGGGTTGGAGAAAAAGCAAAGGAGATAGAGGATACAAGTTTTAAATTATGGTACTAAGGTAAAGAAAAGGCTCGAAACGGAGTTGGTATTATCATAAATAAAGATTTAAAGGATAGTTTAGTACACATACAACAATATGGTGACCGAATCATGACGTTGAAATTAGTGTTAGGAGCAGAGGTTTTGAATATAGTTTGTGCTTAAGCACCCCAAGTAGGACTAGAAGATAGTATAAAGACTTCTTTTTGGAAAGAGTTAGATAAGGTGATTCAAAAAATTCCACAACGGGTGATGATTTGTTTAGGAGGAGACTTAAATGGACATGTCGGTAAAGAGGCATTAGGCATTAGGATATAAGGGATTCATGGACACTTTGGTTTTGGGGATATAAATGAGGAAGGTAGGGAGATTTTAAATTTTACTATGGCATTTCATCTCTTTATAGTCAATACAATCTTCAAAAAATGAGATGAACATTTAATTACTTATAAGAGTGACATCACAAACACAAATTGATTACTTTATTTATAGAAAAAAGATAGATCATTTTGTAAAGCTTAACCACCCAACATCGACTTTTAGTTATGGATTTATAGATAAAAAAATAGACAAAGAAGAAAAGAGTGCATCGAGCTATTCAGACTAAATGGTGGAACCTCAAAAGCGAGAAAGAAGATATATTTAAACAGAAAGCCCTTCAAGGAGATGTTTGGAATTATGTTGGTACACCTTGTGATATGTGGAACGTTATGGATATCCATATTAGGAAAGTGGCGAAAGATGTGTTAGGGGTATCTAAGAGAGGTGTACTGGCACAAAAAGAGCTTGATGGTGGAGTGAAGTAGTACAAAATAAAATCAAGGCAAAGAGGGCATATTACAAATTACATTATGGTATGAAAACTAGTGAAACTTTAGAGGCTTATAAGAAAGCAAAGAAGGAAGAGAAAAAGGCCGTGAATGACACAAAAATTGAAATTTGGGAGGACTTATATAAAAAACTCAACTTAAAAGAGGGTGAAAGAGATATTTTTAAGATTGCTAGGGCTTGAGATAAGAATACTAAAAATCTTAATTATGTTAGATGCATGAAAGATCAGGTTGAAAAAATTCTAATAGCAAATGATGATATAAGAAATATATGGAAAAACTATTTTTATAATCTTTTTAATGAAAATAAAGATGTTAGTATTAGCTTAGGAGAGTTAGCCAAATCAGAGAAGTATATAAACCATAATTTCTACCGACATATTCAAAAAAATGAAGTCAAAGAGGCTCTTAAACATATGAAGGGTGGTAAATCGGTAGGACCAAATAATATTCTTATAGAAGTTTGGAAAATACTAGGAGAAATAGGAATCACTTGGCTCACAAGACTATTTAATGAAATATGGAAAAACCAAAAGATGCCCGAGGAATGGAGAGCAAGTACACTTATACCCATATATAAGAATAAGAGAGACATTCAAAATTATGCGAATTATCGGGATATCAAGTTAATGGGCCATACTATGAAATTATGGGAAAGAATTATCGAATGTAGGTTAAGATAAGTATCAAGTACAAAAGAGAACCAATTTGGATTCATGCCAGGCAGATCTACTATTGAAATGATTCGCCTTTTGAGACATCTGATTGACAGTTTAGAGCAAAAAAGAAAGACCTTCACATGATATTTATTGATCTAGAAAAAGCTTATGATAGGGTACCGAGGGAGGTTCTTTGGAGAACTTTGGAAAAAAGAGGTATCCCATTGACATATATTAATCTTATAAGAGACATGTATGATGGTGCAAAAATATGTGTGAGGACTCATGAAGGAACAACAAACTTCTTTGAAGTTAATATTGGGTTACATCAATGATTAACTTTAAGTTCATACTTATTTATAATGGTGATGGATGAGTTAACAAAACATATTCAAGATGAAGTACCTTGGTGTATGTTATTTGTAGATGACCTTGTATTAGTGGAGTCTAAGGAAAAAGTTAATAAAAAATTGGAACTATGGAGAGAAACATTAGAAAGCAAAGGCCTCAGACTTAGTAGAACAAAGATAGAATATATGGAATGTAAGATTGATCATTTGGTTACCTCAGAAAATTAAAATTGGCACACATTCCATCCCCAAATAGGAAAGTTTTAAATACCTAAGGTGAATTTTTCAGAGTGATCAAAGAATTGATGGAGATGTTATGCATAGAATTAATGTTGGTTGGTTAAAATGTTGAGGAGCATAAGGTATTCTTTGTGATAAGAAGATACCATTAAAGTTAAAAGGTAAATATTATAAAGCAACAATTAGGCCTGCATGTTTATGGTTCTGAGTGTTGGGCAGTTAATCATCAACATGTACAAAAGATGTCTGAGTCAGAAATGAAGATGTTGAGATGGATGAGTTGTCATACAAGAAAAGGCTGTATATATAATGAGGTTATTAGAAACAAATTAGGAGTGGCACCAATAGATGATAAAATGAAATAACATCGTTTAAGGTGGTTTGGATATATAGAAAGAAGAGCAAAAGAACCTCTAAGAAGGTATGAAAAACTAAATTTGGAAAGTATTAAAAGAGCTAGAGGATGACCACAAAAGTGTTGGAAGGAAATAGTAAAGAATGATCTAGCTTATTATGAGTTAACTGCTAACATGGCATAGGATAGGGATCTGTGGAAACAAAGAATCCATGTAGCCGACCCCGTCTAGTATGGGAAAAGGTTAGTTGTTGTTGTTGTTTGTTATTAAATATTTTTTTCATTTATTTTTTATATCATCATTTGCCGCTAAAGTTTTTTAATCCTCGTCTTTGATGCATCTAACCAAATTGGCCAATGAAGCTTAACATTCATTATGTACTAGGTAAGCATTTATAGAGTGGAGAAGAGAGAAAAGAGAGAGTAAAGTAACTGGTGGCAGGTGGTCCATGTCCTAGGTAGCCCTGGTGCTTGATTACATATGTACACTTTATAATGAGAACAATACAGTAAAATATAGAGATAAAAAATATTTTTTTACAAAAATGTAGTATGTATTTGATTTTAAGGTTCAGTTCTACAATGTTGAACATAGTCATGGGACATACCCATGAAAGAGGAAACTAGTTTCAATAATTTCTTTTGGGGATAGACGAATAAATAGTACAAGAACGGACGTAGCATGTAGAACGCATTCTGTTTATACTGTGTAGAGAATAGTTTGTAGTCTACGTATTCTGCATGCGATGTACTGCTGTACACAGAATATATTTTAACTCTGTGCACTGCCAAAGACTGAATCAGATCAGAGCTCTCTCAATTCATCTCAAAATACATATAAATCATCAGTATTATAAAGAATTGTACAAAAAAAATATCGAAATCTACAAACTGAAACGTGACAATTGGTCTTCTTTCTTCTGTGTTGGAGAAATAGATGTCACACAAGTAAGATGTTTTATACAATAAATACATATATATATATATGTAGAGAGAGAGAGAGAGAGTCTCATCTCATATGCGCAATAGGCAAAAAGCGACTGGGACCACCACCACAACACCACTTTTTGTGGTCGGACATGATCACTTTTGCCTATTGCAAACCTTTTGATTTTGCCATGTCCCCTACTGACATCAATTCCTATATGTATGTCTCCATCGATCATTGCTCGCTGCTGTCGTAGTGAAGAGGTCCACAGCAGAGAGAGAGAATACCAACCAAATGGAATTGAGGAAGTAAGGGTTTTATTTCATTATTTGGATCGGGTCGACCTATATCTATACGAGTCGATCTAATCCATCTCCATTGTGTACGGGTACTTCATGTATCCAAATGGGGGTATGTGCCAACACGCACCAGTACGTGGTACACGTCACATATGAGTACATATCCAACATACTGATATGTGTACCCATACCTACCGGGTATGGTACGCATCCCTAGTTGATGTACTCGTGCAATCGTGATCGATGCGGACTATGGATCCCACAACTTTCACAAAGAATATGCTTGTGTTAGTTTGGGAAGAAAATTGTCATTTTGATAGAAAAAGGGTGGATTAAACATGTCATAGACCTTCAATTTTAAGGAAAAGTTGTTCCGAATAGGGAGCAACAATATTGACATGACTTATGCAACCCTGACCCAACCCAACTAGAATGGGGTGGGGAATACCTGGTCGACCAGGTTTGGGTGTGGGT
This sequence comes from Brasenia schreberi, assembly GCA_036023115.1. Lineage (NCBI taxonomy): Eukaryota > Viridiplantae > Streptophyta > Magnoliopsida > Nymphaeales > Cabombaceae > Brasenia > Brasenia schreberi. The sequence continues at coordinate 6,649,227 of JAYKKT010000075.1, read as the reverse complement.
ATGGGGATAAGGTGCCCCAACTCATACCCGAACCACATACTAAGTCACACAAACACTTCTAAGGGGTGGAGTGTCGACCCCGACACTGGTGCGACACCGACACTGGTGCGACACCGACACCATGTTGGTGTGGCATGGCCAAAAAAAAAATTTGCAATTTTTTTTTGTAACTCACGGATAAATGGGTTCGGATAATGAAGATTGATTTGTGTATTATGATAAAATTAGTAGTTGTTTACCATTTATATGTTTTGCTTTAATATAAAGTTATGTACTTGCTATTGTAGTTGTATACAATATAAAGCTGCTTGAATGATTTTGGGTGCGAACAATTGGTTTCTTATTACTCAATTTGATTGGATTCGTGACTCCATACTGTATGCCTTTGCACATAATAATCTCTGTCATCAAACACATTTAAAGACCAGGAACATTGCCAGATCAATAGAACAAAAGAGTATGACATCACAAGTGGATCCTAGCACAAATACTAGTATATGTTATATCCTACAAAAGATCTCGAAACTCTTTGAATCCATAACTTGGATATTTTGCACCTCGTAAAATCATTGTAAGTGTCAGATCATTATGAGGGAACTTGCTAATTGATACTTACATCTACGTGCACCCAAAATTAGCTAATATTATATACCTTAGCCGTGTCGCCGCACCCAAAATTTTTGAAATTTGCCGTATCCCGCACCCACACCCATGTGACATAGACCACATATATATATATATATAAATATATATATGTAGGTATATATATATATATATATATATATATATTTGTATATGAGTGGCTGGATCTTATAACCTCCGAGACATGCATATCTAGTACAGATTGTGTGATAGGATGAAATTGTTGTGTTATTATGTTCCATGATATAACTCTACCTATGTAAGGGATCACCGTTGTATGGCCGGTTCCAAGCTCTGATAAAGGAGGAGGGTTGCGTTAGTCTTGCGACAGCCAGCATAAAACTTTGTTGGACTTATTTACCATGGATTCTATAAATTATGATAGGGCTATGTGGAAACAAAGAATTCATGTGGCCGACCCCATCTAGTATGGGAAAAGGCTTTGTTGTTGTTGTTGATTATGTTCTATGATATATTGATGCAAATGTACTTTACCAGGTTGCAGCACTGAATGCCATTGATATTCTGAAAGCATAAATTTGTCTATCTGCAATACTCTTCCTTATGAATGTGATTTGTCTGTGTGGTATTTCTGTATTCCATTTTGTGTTTGCAAGTTTTTCCATGTGTCCCGAGTGATCTGCAATGAACTGTCCTGCATTTTCTTGTCCAATGTGTATTCTGATAATTCAGTAATGGATATAATTTATATTCAAATGTTGGATGTTGATAAAATATTACAAAACATAATGATATTGTTTATGTTTATGTTACAGTCTGGTCAAGGGGAAGTTAAATTGGTTGCTGCTATGCCTGATCCCTCATACAAACTTGACTTTGGATCTGCTGCTCCTTTTGATGGTTCGGTAAGTGTCAGGGGCTACATGGATGGTACTATGAATTAATGCCAAAGATGCTGGATTTATTTATATTTATTATTTTGTAAGTGAACTATGAAAGATGTGACATGACCTTGCTTTTTCTGCTGTCCAAGTTTTGTTGATTTACTTGGTATTTACATTGCATCTTCCACAAGCGAATTATGAAGATATGCTGACACCTTGCTTTTTTTGCAGCTCAAAGCAGGTCTGACATTTCCACATGGAGAAATTCGTCTGGAAGGAAAAGAAGCAGAGGTGGGACGAGTATTATCTCTTGGTGGGATATTGAGAGGCAATTTTTTGAACGGCGTTGGTACTGCACGTTTCAAGGATGATGACTTGAATCTGAGGTATTCGTACAAGGTAACCAACTAGAGATGCCTGTTAATAGATTCTTGTTCTTTGGACTTATTTGTATTTGCTTCCTTCCTGGTTATCGGTTTTGTTACATTGTAGGATGAAGAGGTGACGATCATTCCAAGCTTGTGTTTGCCCTCTAATGTCCTATCTTTTGCCTTTAAGCGGCGCTTCGGACCTGCAGACAAATTAAGGTGGTCATAATTTCCTTATTTGATAAGATCACCTACTTACCTCTTTACATTAGGTGACTTTTCACGAGTTATTGATGGCAGTTAGAAGCTTGGGTAACACAGTGAGTTATAGTTTTTAAGGTTTGTCCTTCATGTGTCTGTTGATATGGGACTGCACTTGGGGTGCATTAGATGGTAGTTTCAGATCATTAGAATTTACTTGTGTAAAGTTTCCATATTCCCTTCCATTTGTAAAATTTGCAAACTCAAATCTGTCGGACCCAAAATAAAAATCTTGTGTAAGTTCTGCTCATGATGACTGATCCTGTCTCACATGGGAAAATGTAATTGTGAACTTGTGTTGGGTGTTACCAACCTTTTTCCTTAATGTTTAGTTCATTGACATGATGTAACTTTGGGAAAAAATAATCTCTGTTCAGTTAAAGATCACCCATTTTTACAGTTGACACATTTGTCAACCTTGTAATTGATGAACCCAATCTCACTTGCTCTGGACATTCTGTTCATTAGTCATTGTCGCTCTAATTTTACTTTTGTACCTTCTGGCAGTTATATGTATAACTTCAACTCAAGCTACTGGAATGCTGTTTATAAGCATACTTTTGGGAAGGAATTTAAGGTTAAAGCTGGTTATGATTCAGAGGTGCGGCTTGCATGGACTTCCCTATGGGTATGTATCTTTCTTAGTCGTTGTTTTAAGATGTGAAACCTAATCTCTTCTTTCCAATTGCCATCTCCAATTTGGATAGCTATGCACCCTGAAGCTCGAGAAAGGGAAGCTATGCTGTATAAAAGCTTTGTATGCATGTCATAACTGCATGAAAACGGAAGTGCATGTTGGAAAGGAAATCGATGTGGGAGAAGTGGTAAAAGAAAATGCATGTGTGAGAAGTACGCCACTGTCACTGAATCCCACAGTGGTAAAGGAAATGCTTGTGTACAACGTGTAAAGATATAATTTTGTAATTAAGGAAAATGATTTAAAGGGCTCGAGGTTCAGCAATACTATCTCTCTCCTTGATGGTTTTTTGTGCTAATCTATGTTTAGTGGACTTTGATGTTCCTTCTACTTGATCGTTACTTTCTTACCCTGTCAACATTTTAAGAAAATCATGTGGATCTGCTATTCTGGTAAACCTTTCAGAAAATTTCATGCTCACCGTGAACATGAATAGAAATTATGGAGAGATGGTCCAATTTTGAACACTCAACTAGATCCTGCGTGGCCCTTCAACTTCATCAAGTGATTGGCTGATTTTGGCTGTCTGCAAGTGCATGCCTAAATTGAACGACACTCTGCTCAAATTTGTGTAATGATCAGCCTGGCCAAGGAAAATTCTGATATCCTACCTCATACAGAAACAATGAGATTATATGTTAGCTAGCAAAGAAACTATTCCTGATCAGGTGCTAGATCATCTCTTATTTAAGCCTAATTTTTGTTGTTGTTTATCAATTTCAGATTGGCAAAGAAGATGGAGGAGCAAAGATGGCACCCATGAAGGTCAAGCTTCAGTTGATGCTCCAAGTCCCGCAGGACAACATACATGACTCACGGCTCTTGTTCAGGGTGAAGAAACGATGGGACTTGTAGCTGTGGTACAACGCCTGGTGAGTTCACCTTTGCTGTCCTCCATTTCTAGCTTCTCTGTGCGTCTACTCAGAACTATAGCAAACTTTGAACTTGTTCATGCAAAGATATTCCTTGCTTATATTAGTTTACCCAGTTTGGACAGGATTTTCCAAGTTGTTGATGTGCATCTTTTATCTTCATATTAGCTGATCAACATTTAGAGTATCACAGTAGTTGAATTAACGGATTCCATTTTCAATAAAAAATTACCAATACAAAATTGATTGTGTCGGATTCACTCTGGATTGCTGGACACATTTGGGTCCGCACCCTCATCTTAGTGGACACGGCACTGAGGTGCTGTGTCTCTGTGACATAGTTGCCAGCAGCCTGCGGTGATATCCTGTCAAGATGACAGTCTTTGCAAGTGTTGTGGTATGGTTGTCACCTCGTACAATTGTTGCATTAACTGGTCAAACAAGGGCCCTAAACTCCTGAGCAGAAATGCAGCAAGATCCATGCTCAGGTGAACTGGGAATCAGAAACTTAAAAATACCAGTGTTAGAGTTGCCAAAGGAATTCGCCAGCAAGCTGGCCTAACTCATCTAAGTGTTCTTTGTGACTGTTCCTTACCATAGATATTCATTTGCGTTTACAACTACAGTTGCCTGAAAGGAGCCTATGGAAGCCCAACATCCTTGGAATGCTGACTCATGGGTTGAATGTCAAACCACATAGCAAAGAAAAGTGGCTAATAGAAATTGACGCTACATATTATTGCAAACATATTCCTTTATCCAGTTTGAGTCTTGCAATTTATGCAGTCACTTCTTGGTCTAAGTAGCATTTTGCAAGGCAAAACATCATTATATTAGTAGTTTGGCATAACAACCAAGTCTTTTCTCATACTTGGCAAGGCAAAGCATCATGATAATAAGTAGTTTGGCACAACAACAGGTCAACAACAACCAAGTCTTTTCTCTCGACTACATGAGTTATTTGTTTCCATAGAGCTTCATCATGTGCCATGATAACAATTAACTCAACATAAGCTGGATCATTCTTTATTATTTCCTTCCAACACTTTTGTAGTCTACTTCCTCTTTTAATAATTTCACTATCTAGTTTCTCATACCTTCTTACCGGAGCTTATTCATATTGTCTTTTCATGAGTCCAAGCTATCTTAAACAATTTTCTCTAATTGTCTCATCTATTGGTGTCACTCTCAATTTTTTTAATAACCTCGTTATTGTATAACTCCACCCATGTAAGGGATCACCCTTGCATGGCCGGTCTCAAGTCTGGATAAAGGAGGAGGGTTGCGTTAGGCTTTCGACAACGAGCGTAAAACCTTGTCGGAATTTTTTACCATGGATTATACAAATTATGAACATTGCATTGGTGCGTCCCTTCTTAGCGACACACTTCAGAGTTCGAATGCAATGAAAAGTAAGAAAGGGCTTCTACATTTTCGCCCAGATGTAGTAAATCAATTCCTAAGAGGGTTTCCATATCATGGATAAGTGTGGGTAAAGAAGTTAGTCCCACTACATTATCACCCGAATTTAGTGAACAAATTGTAGAGAAGGTCTATGCATTTTCATTATGTACGGATGCGGGGGTAAGGAAAGCTACTCGTAGATAATAAGATTCGTATTGGTTCTTGGAATATGAGAGCATTGTATGGTAAGCTAATGAAGGTGGTAGATATTATGATGCAAAGAAATATTCATATTCTATATTTATAAGAGACAAAGTGGGCTGAAGAAAAAGCAAAGGAGATTGAGGATATGAGTTTTAAATTATGGTACTCATGAAAAGAAAAAGCTCGAAATGAAGTTGATATTCTCATAAATAAAGATTTAAATATAGTGACTGAATCATAATGATGAAATTAGTGCTAAGAGTAGAGGATTTGAATATAGTTTGTGCTTATGCACCCCAAGTAGGACTATAAGATAATATAAAGATAACTTTTTAGGAGGAGTTAAATAAGGTGATTAAAAAGATTCCACAAAGGATGATGAGGAAGGTAGAGAGATTTTAAATTTTGCTATGGCATTAGATCTCTTTATAGTCAATACAATCTCCAAAAAATGATATGAACATTTAATTATTTATAAAAGTGGCTTATCATAAACACAAATTGATTATTTTGTTTGTACAAAAAAAGATATATCATGATATAAAGATTGCAAAGTAATTCTAGGAGAAAGCTTAACCACCCAACATTGACTTTTAGTTATTGATTTAGAGGTAAAAAAGTGGACAAAGAAGAAAAAAGTGCATCGAGCTATTCACACTAAATGGTGGAACCTCAAAAACAAGAAAGAAGGTATATTTAAACAGAAAGTCCTTCAAGTAGATACTTGAAATTATGTTGATACACCTTGTGGTATATGGAACAATAGGGTTATACATATTAAGAAAGTGGGGAAAGATGTATTAGGTAAATCTAAGGGAGGTGTACCGGCACAAAAAGAAGCTTGGTAGTGGAGTGAAGTGGTGGAAGATAAAATCAAGGCAAAGATGACATGTTATAAATTTTATTATGCTAAGAAGACTAGTGAAACTTTAAAGCCTTATAAAAAATAAAAAAACAAGCAAAAAAAGGTTATTAGTGAAACAAAAGCTAAAATTTGAGAGGGTTTATATAAAAAACTCCACTAAAAAAACCGTGAAAGAATTATTTTTAGGATAACTAAGGGTAGAGTAAGAAAACTAATGATTTTAATTTTGTTAGATGTATAAAAAACGAGGATGAGAAAATTTTAGTGGCAAATGATGATATAAAAAATGGATAGAAAAACTATTTTTATAAACTTTTTAATGAAAATAAAGATGTTAATATTAGCTTAAGAGAGTTAGTCAAATCAAACAAGTATATAAACCACAATTTCTACCGACGTATTCAAAAAAATGAAGTCAAAGAGGCTCTTAAACATATGAAGGGTGGTAAATCGGTAGGACCAAATAATATTCCTATAGAAGTTTGGAAAATACTAGGAGAAATAGGAATTACTTGGCTCAAAAGACTATTTAATGAAATATGGAGAAACGAAAAGATGTTCAAAGAAAAGAGAGTGAGTACACTTATACCCATATACAAGAACAAGGGAGATATTCAGAATTGTGCGAGTTATCATGGTATCAAGTTAATGAGTCATACTATGAAATTATGGGAAAGAATTATCAAAAATAGGTTAAGACAAGTATTGAGTACCACAAAGAACCAATTTGGATTCATGTCGGATAAATCTACTATTGAAGCGATTCACGTTTTGAGATGTCTTGTGGAACATTTTGGAACAAAAAAGAAAGACCTTCACATTATATTTATTGATCTAGAAAAGCTTACGACAGGGTACCAAGTGATGTTTTTTGAGAATCTTTAAAAAAAGAGGTATCCCATTCACATACATAAACCTTATAAGAGACATGCACGATGATGCAAAAATATGTGTGAAGACTCATGAAGGAATGACAAACTTCTTTGACTTAATATTGGGTTACATCAATGATTAACTTTAAGTCCATACTTATTTATAATGGTGATTGATGAGTTAACAAAACATATTCAAGATGAAGTACCTTGGTGTATGCTATTTGCATATAACATTCTGTTAGTGGAGGAGTTTAAGGAAAAAGTTAATTAAAAATTGGTATGGAGAGAAACATTAGAAAGTAAAGGCTTTTAATTTAGTAGAACAAAGACATAATATAATGAATGTAAGTTTGATCATTTGGTTACTTCAGAGGATATAAAAATTAAAATTGCCACACATTACATTCCCTTAAAGGAAAGTTAATATACCTAGGGTCAATTTTTCGTAGTGATGGAAGAATTAATGGAGATGTTACGTATAAAATTAATGCAAGTTGATTAAAATAGAGAGAAAAACTCCGCCCATGTAAGGGATCACCCTTGCATTGTCGGTCCCAAGCCCGGATAAAGGAGAAGGGTTGTGTTAAGCTTCTGACAGCCAGCGTAAAACTTCGTCGAACTTTTATAACATGGATTACAAAAATTATGAGCAACTTTGGGGTGTCCCCACAGCGACGTGCTGCAGAGCCCGAATGCAGTAATAAGTAAGCAAAGGCCATTACATTTTCGCCCGAATGTAGTGAATCAATTGCAAAGAGGGTTCTCACATCATGGACATGTGTGGGTAAAGAAGTTAGTCCCGCTATATTGTCGTCTGAATATAGCAAAAAAATTTCAGAGAGGGTCTCCGCATTTTGATTATGGACGGATGCAAGGGGTAAGGAAGCTAGTCCTAGATAATAAGATTCGTATTGGTTCTTTAAATATCGGAATATTATCCGGTAAGCTAATGGAGGTGGTAGATACTATAATTCGGAGAAAGATTCATATTCTATGTTTACAAGAGACAAAATGGGTTGAGAAAAAGGAGAGGAGATAGAGGATATAAGTTTTAAATTATGGTACTCAGGTGAAGAAAAGGCTTGAAACGGAGTTGGTATTATCATTAATAAAGATTTAAAGGAGAGTGTAGTAGACATACAACGATATGGTGACCGAATCATGACGTTGAAATTAGTGTTACGAGCAGAGGTTTTCAATATAGTTTGTACTTTCGCACCCCAAGTAGGACTAGAAGATAGTATAAAGCTATGTTATCAATAGCGGTTAGCGGGTTGTTAACGGTCGATCCTAATATAGCGGTAGCAGGGATATAGCGGTACACTTTTATTTATAATTAAAATTATATATATATTAATACATATAATGGGTTCTCTAATTTCTAAGAAATATCAAGAAACACAATTTCTTTCATAAATATGTAACAAAAAATCTCAAGCTAGAAATTACTGTTCCCCCCCCCCCCACGAAACCTGCTTAATATAAAATATGAAATGCAAGATACTTAAGATCGCTTCCATCCAGAAATCTTTGTCTCAAGTACTCAGTCATTTACGAACAGGGAATTATTTCATGCACCTTCGTATCAAATTAGATATGAATAACATAAAATAGCTGACATGAGAAACGAAAAATAACTGACCAGACAGTGCCCTTTGCAGGGAGGAACCTTGGAGGGTAGACTGCATGGTGAAAAGTGACCTTTGTGGTTGACCAAGCAAGTTGATTGAAGTCCAAAATCTTTACGTGAAAAGAGGAAGGATTTAAAAACACATCATCAGAGAATCTTGTGTTAATCAGAAAGTCTTCAAGCAAAATAAAATATCCAAAAAATTATCAGGCTTTGTCATCTATACAAAAAGAAAAGAATGCTTAATTGCATAAGTATCTTCCTGTTACGAAAAAAAAGTTTCACATTACCTGAACGTCATCTAATAGTCCATGGCCTGAATCACCACCAACCACCACCATTTTACTTCCAACTAAAGTGGCTGCATGCTACTCTAAAGAATAATCACGTTATGATACTAACAAAGTTGGAGTGGAATAGGTGTGCTTATAAACACTTACACTAAAATGAGGCGCAGGCGCATGCTTTTCCCCACTTATACAGCTCCACCCAGTTCTTGGAGGTTCCATAAGCACAATTATTACGATCAACTTCTGGCACACGTTGGATGTTAAAATCATGAGAGTTCAACTCTCTCGAACGGGTGTTTACTGATGCAGCATTTTCTCCTTGTATAAACAAGGGAGTCAAAATCATGATTTTCTCTGATATTAAACATAATTAATATATGTGTACCAATATAGCTTTATCTTTTCTACGTTTTTCTGTCTTGTGTACTTCTGAATATAGGTACAACCATAACTGCGCATGAACATGGAAAGGCTTACACTAGAATTGTTGAGGCGTTTAGGATGCCGCAGAGGGCTCCTAAGTCCCTGAGAAGAATCTCCAAGCTGTACCTTCAATCTGACATAAAAAGCAAGACCTTTTTAGCAGAATATTACAATAGACTATGAAATAATATGGGCTAGACATCATAAGACTACTCAGAAAAGCCTTGTGAAAAGATTTCATTTAAAATACCAAATTTTCATGAGCATAGACATTGTGACTAAAAGACTCTAATAGATGAGAAGGAAAACCAAAAACATATAGTGGCGGAGAAGGGAAGGTTGTATCTCACCTGAGCATGAGATCGGGATCGAATGTAGTGGCGGGGAAGGGAAGGATGCCATATTGATTGTGAGAGTTGACAGAGTGTTTATATTGGTGGTGAAGCAGCTGGCGTGGAAAGTCTGGGGAAATCAAAAGGTGGTTGTGGACGGAACGACGGTGGAGATTTTCTGGGATGTGTATAATTGGCTATTCAACGGTGGTGGCCACGCCGTCTTCATATTTAAAGTCGGCGAAGGAGGGGTGACTGTCAACGGCGTTTGGTCAAAATTGGTGGTCAAGGGGCCAGAAAAGAGGTTGTTCAAGAAGAGTGCCTCGTCGTCGACTGAGTCAATGAACTCGGTGGTGCAATGGGCGGAGAGCGTGAGTGAGAGAGGGAGATGCGGCAGAGAGAAGGAGAGGCGGGACAGGGGGAGGTGGTTGAGGCGGGAGAGGGAGATGGTGGCGGGAGAGGGGGAGGTGGTGGCGAGAGAGGGAGAGGCGACAGAGAGAAGGAGCGGCGAGAGAGAGGGAGAGGTGGGACAGGGGGAGGTGGCTGAGGCGGGAGAGAGGGAGAGGCGTACTTGGAGGTGGTGGCGGCCCAGAGGGAGAGGAGAGAGACGCAGGGATGAACGAGAAACCCTCATTTGTCTTTTTATATCATTTGGGTCGGGTCGATCTGGGTCGACCTGACCCAATCAGATCCGAATGGCTGTCCACTTACAACGCTAATTTCGCCTTAAAGGGTTGCCCGCTATTGCGGTTTTAGCTCCAAAAAGAAAGTTTTAAATACCTAGGGTCAATTTTTCAGAGTGATGGAAGAATTGATGGAGATATTATGCATAAAATTAATATTGGTTGGTTAAAATGGAGAGGAGCATCAGGTATTCTTTGTTAAAAGAAGATACCATGAAAGTTAAAAGGTAAATATTATAGAGCAGCAATTAGGCATGCCATGTTTTATGGTTCTGAGTGTTGGGCAGTTAATCATCAACATGTACAAAAGATGTCTGTGATAGAAATGAAGATGTTGAGATGGATGAGTTGTCATACAAGAAAAGACCGTATATATAATGAGGTTATTAGAAACAAATTAGGAGTGACACCAGTAGAGGATAAAATGAGAGAACATCGTTTAAGATGGTTTGGACATATAGAAAGAAGATCAAAAGAAGAACGTTTAAGAAGATTAGAAAAACTAAATTTGGAAAGTATTAAAAGAGGTAGAGGACGACTACAAAAGTGTTGGAAAGAAACAATAAAGAATGATCTAGCTTATTGGGAGTTAACTTCTAACATGGCACATGAAGGCTTATAAGAAAACTAGTGAAACTATAAATTTGGCACATTAAATTTGGAAAGTATTAGAAGAGGTAGAGGTAGACTACAAAATTACATTATGCTAAGAAAACTAGTGAAACTGTAGAGGCTTATAAGAAAGCAAAGAAGGAAGAGAAAAAGGTTGTGAGTAACGCAAAAACTGAAATTTGGGAGGACTTATATAAAAAAAACTCAACTTAAAAGAGGGCGAAAGAGATATTTTTAGGATAGCTAGGGCTTGAGATAAGAATACTAAAGATCTTAATTATGCTAGATGCATGAAAGACGAGGTTGAAAAAATTCTAATGGCAAATGATGATATAAGAAATATATGGAAAAACTATTTTTATAATCTTTTTAATGAAAATAAAGATGTTAGTATTAGCTTAAGAGAGTTAGCCAAATCAGAAAAGTATATAAACCACAATTTCTACCGACGTATTCAAAAAAATGAAGTCAAAGAGGCTCTTAAACATGTGAACGGTGGTAAATCGGTAGGACCATATAATATTCCTATAGAAGTTTGGAAAATACTAGGAGAAATAGGAATCACTTGGCTCACAGTAATATTTATTGAAATATAGAAAAACCAAAAGATGCCTGAGGAATGAAGAACAAGTACATTTATACCCATATATAAGAATAAGTGAGACATTCAAAATTATGCGAATTATCGAGATATCAAGTTAATGAGCCATACTATGAAATTATGGAAAAGAATTATCGAACGTAGGTTTAGACAAGTTTCAAGTATAAAAGAGAACCAATTTGGATTCATGTCAGGCATATCTATTATTGAAGCGATTCACCTTTTGATACGTCTTATGGAACATTTTAGAGCAAAAAAGAAAGACCTTCACATGATATTTATTGATCTAGAAAAAGCTTATGATAGGATACTGAGAGAGGTTCTTTGGAAAATTTTGGAAAAAAGGGGTATCCCATTGACATATATTAACCTTATAAGAGACATGTATGATGGTGCAAAAACATGTGTGAGGAATAATGAAGGAACAACAAATTTCTTTGAAGTTAATATTGGGTTACATCAAGGATCAACTTTAAGTTCATACTTATTTATAATGGTGATTGATGAGTTAACAAAACATATTCAAGATGAAGTACCTTGGTGTATCTTATTTGTAGATGACATTGGAGGAGTCTAAGGAAAAAGTTTAGAAAATTGGAACTATGGAGATAAACATTAGAAAGCAAAGGCCTGTGACTTAGTAGAACAAAGACACAATATATGGAATGTAAGTTTGATTGTTTGGTTACCTTAGAGGACATAGAAATTAAAATTGGCACACATTGTATCTCCCAAAAGGAAGGTTTTAAATACCTAGGGTTAATTTTTTAGTGATGGAAGAATTGATGGAGATGTTATGCATAGAATTAATGTTGGTTGGTTAAAATGTTGAGGAGCATCAGGTATTCTTTGTGATAAGAGGATATCATTAAAGTTAAAAGCAGTGTTTTCTGACGTGTATCGTATCGTTGGACTCCATGATACGGGCGTATCATATCGTATCGTATCGTACTTCAATATTAAAAAAAGAAAAAAATATTTAAAAAATCAATAAAAAATAGTAAAATCCAAAAAAATCATGAAAAATACGAAAAATCTGGTAATTGCTTTGAATTCATATAATGCAAAGTTTAGTACATATTGAGCATTCAACATCGAACAATTGCATCCAAATTTACATATTTTGAATTAAAAAATGAAATACATTTACATTTTACATATTATAATCATGATCATCAACTAAATAATCTTAATCTTGTCTTGTTAATTGATGATATCCTCTTTTTCTTTTATAGGAATCTAGCTTTTTAACTAATGCTTGAGCTCCTTTTCTCTCTTTATAGACTGAGTTAAGCCTCACACATGTTGATCGAATAGTGAAGTTGTGAAATGTCCACTCAATGAACCGTGACAACGAAATTGTTTTTCATTGTTTGTGATTTCATGAAATTAGAAACTGGTAGCACAAATATACCTAAAAGTTGACAACATAAAGAGAAATGATTTTGTCAGAATTTTTATTTGTTCATAAGTTATTCTTATTCAATAAAATTCTTATAAATTAACCCGAATTTACATGTTACATACACATTTTGCAATCCCAAACAAGCATATCGGAGGATGCTTTAAGTGAAGAGAGGCCAAAAACCTTTAAAAAAAATGGGTGTATCGCCCGTATTACACGATATGGAGCGATAAATGCTCATTTTCGGTACATATGGGTTGGAGGCAATGTACATGATGCTTTTGTTGTCACAATAAATGATGGCAAGATGTTGTAGAGTAACTCTCATGTCCCCTACAATAGTTGTAATCAAGGAAATCTCCATCGCAGTTGTAGCTATGGCTCGATATTGAGCTTTAGTGGATGAGAGTGACACTTTTTGTTGCTTTTTGCACTTTAAAGAGATAAGGGATTCACGTAGAAAAATACAAAAACCAGTCGTAGAATCTCCTTGTTAGACGTATTTCTAACATATCGAATGATTCGTAAAACAACACTCATATGAACAGAAGTTGGTGCATGCTGAAATTGACTTGTATGAACTTTATGAGAAATATCTGGTCTGGTAATAGTGAGATAGGTAAGAGCACCAATGAGTTGTCGATACAGGGTGGGATGTGGATCTTAACTTGGTACCTAGAATTTTTTGTGTATCTACTATCTTGTTATTTATAAGACCCGACCTTTCAATTATATCATTTGCAAATTTTGTCTCAGACATGGAATACCCACAATTGGTTTTAGTAATTTCAATGTCCAAAAAGTAATTAAGAAGACCTTAGTCTTTCATATCAAATTCTTGATGAAGATTATGTTTAACTTCTGTAATTTCTGCTTTATCACTCCTAATGATGATCATATCGTCCACATACAATAATAGAATAACAATACCTGATTCTGATTTGTGTACAAACAAGGCAATGTCAGTATAGCAAGTTGTAAAATTATGCAAATGCATGATTTTTTCGAATCGATCAAACCAAGCTTTAGGAGCTTGTTTCAAACCATAAAAGGCTTTTTGCAATTTAAGAGCATGACCATGAGGAACATTAATACCAGGAGGAGGAGTTATATAAACTTCTTTATTTAAGTAACCATTCAGAAAAACATTTTTAACATCAAGTTTATATATATCCCATTTTCTAACGGCACTAAGAGTTATGAGAATTCTAATTGTGGTCATCCTAACAACCGGGGCAAATGTTTCATCATAATCAATTACATATTCTTGGGCATAACTTTTTGCAACCAGTCTGGCTTTATATCTCTCAATGTGACAATTGCTATGAGTTTTGATTTTGTAGACCCATCGACATCCAATAACCTTCTTATCCTTTGGTATAGGTGCGACTATCCATGTCTGGACTTTATCTAGGACATTGAGTTCATCCTTCGTAGCATATTTTCATTTTGGAATACCTTTAGCTTGATGATAAAACTTGGGTTCTTTAACTTGATGAAGAGTTGCAATCAAGTTTTTAGCTGGGATTCAAAAGACTCCTGGGAAACAAAACACTGGGGAGGTTTTGAGACCCTAGGTTCTAGACATGTATCATCAGGTTGTCTAAGACGTCATGTATAATGTAAAGGAAAGGGTTCAACAATGGATTGGGAATCAACAGTTGTATTTGGAACATCATTATTCTCAAAAGAATTATCCTGATGATCTACTGAATCACAATCATCGTCTTCTTCTAGATCAAAGAAATCTTGAGATATGAAAGATTCAAAATTTTCTAAGGATTTAGACTTATAGTAGGCATTATTCTCAAAAAAATTTACATCCTTAGAAACATATAATTTGTCTTCAATGGAATCAAAACACTTATAACCCTTCTTGTCCATGCCATAACCAAGAAATACGCATTCAATAGTCATAGTAGATAGTTTATCATTTTTATCTGTATATACAAAACATCTACCTCCAAAAACTATAAGTCATTCATAATATGGAGAAATATTATATAATTTTTCAAAAGGTGAAATATTTTCAAGATTGGATGAGGCATTCTATTTATAAGATAAACTGTAGTAAGAGTAACTTCTGCCCATAAAAGTTTAGGAACCTTACTGGTAATTAACATAGTTCGACATGTTTCTATAATATGTCTATGTTTTCTTTCAGCCAAGCCATTTTGTTGAGGAGTTTTGGTGCATGACTTTTGATGAAAAATCCCATTTGATTCAATGGATTTTTGGAATTCATTTGACATGTATTCCCCTCCTAAATCCGATCTAAAAATCTTAATGTTGACTCCAAATTGATTTTTGATCCTGTTGCAAAAGATTACAAATTTTTCAAACACTTATGATTTATGTTTCAAGAGATATATCCAGGTAAACGAGTAAAATCGTCTACAAATATCACATAGTATTGAACTCCTCCCTTAAAAACAACGGGTGTGGGGCCCCAAACATCCAAATGTTTTAAATCAAAAGCTTTGTTCGGTATATAGTTTCTTTCACCAAAAGGGAGATAATGCATTTTCCCAAGAATACACTCTTTACATTCAAACTTTTGTTCTCTAATTTTTTTCATCAAGGGAATGTTACATAATTTTTGTAAATCCAAATGCCAAATCTTTTATGCCAAAGAGTAGCATCTTGGGCTACATTACAACAACAACAACAACTAAGCCTTTTCCCATACTAAACGGGGTCGGCTACATGGATTCTTTGTTTCCACAGATCCCTATCGTGTGCCATGTTAGCAGTTAACTCCCAATAAGCTAGATCATTCTTTATTGTTTCTTTCCAACACTTTTGTGGTCGTCCTCTACCTCTTTTAATATTTTCCAAATTTAGTTTTTCTAACCTTCTTACCGGTTCTTCTTTTGATCTTCTTTTTATATGTCCAAACCATCTTAAACGATGTTCTCCCATTTTATCCTCTATTGATGCCACTCCTAATTTGTGTCTAATAACCTCATTATGTATACGGTATTTTCTTGTATGACCACTCATCCATCTCAACATCTTCATTTCTGTCACAGACATCTTTTGTACATGTTGATGATTAACTGCCCAACACTCAGAACCATAAAACATGGCAGGCCTAATTGCTGCTCTATAATATTTACCTTTTAATTTTAATGGTATCTTCTTATCATAAAGAATACTTGATGCTCCTCTCCATTTTAACCAACCAGCATTAATTCTATGTGTAACATCTCCATCAATTCTTCCATCACTCTGAAAATTTGACCCTAGGTATTTAAAACTTTTCTTTTGTGGAATGCAATGTGTGCCAATTTTAATTTCTATGTCCTCTGAAGTAACCAAATGATCAAACTTACATTCCATATATTCTGTCTTTGTTCTATATTACACGACTCAAAATTTGGCATAACAAGATAATCCATTTTGTATAGTCCACTTTCTCTATGGCCTTACCAATCACCTTCCTCGATAGGTGATCCTGCACCACACAATGTTTGGATAAGAAAGTCATTATACAATCATTATCACAGATTTGAGCAACTGAAAGTAAGTTCAAGTTAAGTTTAGGTATAAAGCTTACATTTTGAATTAAATTTTTTTCTTTTCAAAATTTTCTATTTTCTTAATTTGAAGTTTTGTACCGTTGGCTGTAAACACATGTTTTCCAATGGTTTCACAAGATTCAATCAAGGAATTTTCACTGTGTCATATGGAAATAGGCACCCGAATCTAAAAACCAAGACAGGTAGATAGAGCGTTCTCGGAGATGCTTGCTTTTTCCTTGAACATTTCTTCTATGTATGCCTTAATGTTGTTGGGCAAGACTCCTTTTTCTTCCATGGCTCCCACATTTCTAAACTTTTTTTGGAGAAGAGGACAAGTGGTGTTGATATGCCCACTTTTCTTGCAATAGTGACAAATTGTGTCCTTGTTAGGCCACGGTCTCATGGGCTTGTTTGATGTTCCTTCGTTATTTTTTTGCATATGGAGGCTTGTAAGCCTTCAAGTTAGCTCCCGGTTTGGATGCGACAAGAACGACTTCTTTGACAACATTCATATTTTTCAACCTTGTTTCCTCCATTACAAGGTCGGCCAAAGACGAGTTTCCTCTAGGTCTAGGTTTTCTATATATTAAATTTGATATAATGTTTTCAAATTCATCTCTTAACCCATGCATAAACAAAAAGAAATATTGATTATCCAAAAATTCTTGAAATTCATCTAATTTGTGAAGATTTTCAAATTTATAAAAGCTCTTTAGTTGGGTCCATAATTCCGAAAACTCATTGTGATAGTCTCTAATGCTTAAATTTCCTTGTTTAAGCATTATTTTTCTTTCCATTAAATCAATTTGAAAAACTTGAGAATGAAATTTCTTTAAATATTCCCAAGTTTCAAATGCATTTTCAAAAGCACTAAATATATTTCTAAGCTTGTCATCAACATTTTGATAAATAATCCATATAATTTTTGCATTCATCTTTTCTCATACTTTTAAGTCTAACTTATATTTTTCTTGAGCTTTAATAATCTCATCATCGTTGAAACCATCAATATTCAAAATCGGTTCTTTTATGTTCCATCAATGTCATCCCAAAAATCTTTTGACAAAAAATATTTTTTCATGGTCCTATCCCAACTTTGATAACATTTTGGGTCAACGATACATCTAAACATCTCATTTTTGCTTTTCATTTCGTGAAAAATCAAAAAATTTGGACTAACCTCAAGTTTGGTATGTTTTCTCGAAATTTACACTCGTGGTATGCTTTTCCTGATGCACTCGATTTCTTCAATCCGAGGCTCTGATACCATGTAAATTGATGTTGATGATTGAAGTTTGGTGCTCATGATGCAACTTCGATAAAATTGCTAAGATTCTAAGTCATGAGTATAGGTGTCAAACTCAAATATATCAATTAAGAGAGCGGAAGCAAGCCAAACACAAAGCAAAAGCTGTACAATGACAACATACTTTTATTGATGATAGAATAGGGTATTTATAGAGTTTACAAAGTTTACATTGGAGGCCAAAATGAAGAGCTTCAAGAACTAGTATTGGTCGATCAACACTAGCCGTTGGAATGCAAGGGCTATGGCCAGGGCCCTAGTGGCCTTGGGCCATATCCAAATGGTGCACGGGCCTTGATGGCCCGTTCCACCCTATTACATTAACAACAATAAAGAATGATGTAGTTTATGAGTTAATCCCTAACATGACACATGATAGGGGTCTATAGAGACAAAGATTCCATGTAGCCGACCCCGTCTAGTATGAGAAAAGGCTTAGTTGTTGTTGTAACCTCGTTGTTGTATACGATCTTTTCTTTTGCAACCACACATCCATCTCAACATCTTCATTTATATCTTTTATACATATTGGTGATTAAGTACCCAACACTCATAATTATAAAATGTAACGGGTCTAATTGTTGCTTTATAATATTTATCTTTCAACTTTAGTGGTATCTTCTTGTCGTATAGAATACATGATGAACCTCTCTATTTTATCCAACCTGCATTAATTCCATGTATAACATCTCTATTACTCTATAGAATCGACCTTATATATTTAAAACTTTCTTGTTAGGGATGCAATGTGTGCCTATAATTTCTAATGTTACTAAATGATCAAACTTTCATTTGATATATTTTGTCTTTGTTCTACTAAGTCGAAAGCTTTTACTTTCTAATGTTTTTCTCTATACTATAGTTGAAATTTCCTATTAACCTTTTTCTTAGACTAATCCACTAATACAATGTGGTCCGCAAATAATATATGCCAAGGTCTTCATCTTTTCTGTTAATTCGTTAGTGATAAATATGAATAAATATGGGTGTAAAGTTGATCCTTGATGTAATCTAATATCAACTTCGAATAAATTTGTCTTTCTGTTATGAATCCTCACACGTGTTTGTGCACAATCATACATGCGTGTCTCTTATAAAATTGATTTAATCAATGAGGTCAATGAGGTATTTTTTTCTCAGTGTTTTCCAAAGAAAATCTCTTGGCATCTTATGATAAGCTTTTTATTTGGTCAATAAATACCATATCAATATTTTTCTTTTTTGTTCTAAAATATTCTATAAGACATCTACCTTAATAGTAGGTTTCCTTGGCATGAAACCAAATTGGTTCTTTCATCTTTTTTTATTCCATACTTTATGTCAACTTTAATAATTCTTTCTCTTAACTTGATACACCGATAATTTGCATAATTCTGAATGTCTTTGTTGTTCTTCTATATGAGTATATAACTGTACTCTTCTTTCATTCCTTAAACATATTTTGATTTCTTCTTATTTCATTAAATAATTTTTTAAGCAAAGTAATACCCTATCTCTCCTGTAATTATTCATACTTCTATAAGATTACTTTTTGGTCTTGTAACCTTATAAGTTTAAGTTGTTTGACATATCAGTTAAATATTCCCTTGTAAAATATGACTACGTATAAAAGGCAGAAAGCTTTTGTATAGAGAATAACTAAAAAGTGAAAGCTTCTAATCATTAGAAAGATAATCTTGTTGCATGAAAATAAATCTCGGCTTCGATGTGTAATTATTTAAATGTATGATCTGTTGATGTCTTCTCCCTTGTATTTTATGTTCTTTTGGAATGCCTATGGAAAGGTTGCACAAAGAGCAACAACTTACCTGGCTAGGGGTCGACTCATAAGTTAAATGTGATGCGTTTGATACCCTGATACCCGTGGTGTGTATGTACCAAAAAGGATGTCTATAAGGTTATTTGATGTCTTTCCAGGTTAAGTGGTTAACATCTAAAAGAACTACAGCGAAACTTTCGTCAAAGTGGTGGTGCTCGTGATACCTTCTGGAATAAAACTTTTGGTACTTATTGCAGGTGATATCTATGCAGTTACGACAAATATCCGGATGGAGCAGTCAGATCTTTGGTTCCTCTGCCACCACTTCTGTTTATCAAGACGGGTGATATATGCTAATGGGTGATTCTTGATTGTCGATAATATGGCCAGTGGACAAAGATGAAGCTTGAGTTTCCATCATTGTTAAGTATCAGCCTGGTTGACACATGCCTTGGGAACTTTCTGAATCCCGACTGTTTACGTTATCGACGCAAGTTTACAATGCCTTTCATTTTTTCTGGTTTCCTATTATGCCTTTCATTTTGAGAAATGCTCTCTCTCGCACAACACATACGCGATGGTCAGCCCATGGGTGTTTCTTGGTTCACTTTTTCTGGGTCATGGCTGTTTGTGGGGCTGGTTCGACTCAGTATGAATGAGTTAATGGCACAAGGTATAACACTATGGTGACTAAGGATTTATATAACTGGTCCATTTGGAGTGTGATTTGGCTGGGTTTTGGCAATCAATCTGAATGGGTCAAGGCACTTACCGATGGAAACTAAACGGGATGCAACAGCTCTAAGAGTAGTGCGTTTCAGGATTGAGACATACTAAAAAAAATTGATTTTGAACTGTTGGACTCATCAAAACCTTTCAGCTTAAATCGGTTTGAATTTGTGCAGGCACTGATTTTGAATGATTGGAACTCATGTTGACTCATCAAAATGTTCAGATTAAATAGGTTTGGATTTGAGTAGGCAAACTCATAGCAATCAAGCTTGAATTGAGAATTGAATCCAACGACTAGGTTCAAGCCTCTAATAAGCCGATAACTAGCAAATCGACATGGAATTCGGTTGAACAAAAGAGAAATAGAGGAAGAGGAGAAAAAATTGAGAAAAATCAATCAAATAATCCATAATAAAGGAACATGCATAATTTGTCCATAAGTTCTTTCAGGGACTAGGGCTTGTAGACTTTACAATTCGTTCGGCCACCCTACTTTCTAGGCTTCAATTACCATAAGCAAGCTCTAAATAAACATAAAATTAAATAAAATGTGACTAATCTGATGATCGACCAGCTAGGAATGTTTCAAATCAACTCACCACATCATCATATGGACTCATATCTTGAGGCCAGTTCTGTTCTAGGCCGGAAAATAGTATTCATTTCAGCTTCAACTAGGCCAATTTCCTCCCTAGAAGGCTTTGTAGGGCCACCTTGACCTTCAATAGCTGACGTTGACGTCACAAACTCGATCCAAAGGTGACACTGATCTGAGTTAAGTCGAAGTGACCTTCGGCAGGTTACATCAAAGAGGAAAGTAAGTTCATTAATATCTATCTTCTACACTAAAGCATACGGATCCTAGTGTGCATTGATTGCGTCTATATTATAAGTCGATTAAATCTAAGAGTCACGATTGATACCTTAGACCGCAAGCTTCAAGTGAGCTGTAGAAATACAAAACTTTTGTAATTGGTGTCATACTCACTTGGCTCTCTCAATTCTCATCTCTTCTTCTCTAGTATGCTCAAATTGCCATGTCTCTTTCTCTCTACAACGAGGGTTCAGTCCATGCCAAATACAATAATTGGTGTCACAATAGACCCTAACCAGGTCCTGCTCCCTCTCATTAGGGGAGGGAAGAGGCTATTGATCATCAATCGCATGCGACAAGCTTAAACAACCACTTACAATCTGGATTACTCTATCCACACAACTTAACAGCAACAGCGAAGATGACTCACTCTTTTCATCCAATTGCTAATTATAACGCATCTTCCAAAAACAGAAAGTTTCAGAAGTATAGAAATTCATGATGTATAAACAAAATATAACTTGCAGTACAGCGTCAGGGACAAAATTTTGCCCTCCCCATCTACTTATTCTGGGTTTTGGCGGGAATCTTCAAAAGTAACCTACACAGAGTAAATCGAACGAAATTGTCAGCATCTTCGAGAGTAGCATATTATAAAAATATGCGCATAATTTGAGAAGCATGGCTGTAATGATGCAAGACTGCATATATAAGTAGATGAAAGAGGATGCAACAGAATCTGTTCAGAGCTTGTCTTAAACAAAGCAACTTTCCGATCAGAAACAGGAAGAAAATACAAACCAAATAAAATCACCCAGGTCTCAGATGAGAACTGGCCCTAGAAGATTCTCTCTTTTCAAGTAGACATTTATAAAAGGCTATGGCATGGTAACAATTATCAAGATCTGCAGGCCCCAGAACAATGAAGATCATGGGATAAAGTGAAGATTCATCCAGCTTTCAGTTGAAATGCATTATTCCCAAAATGAATAGGGGTTGGAGTTTCACAACAATATGAGAAGCCACCTTTGCTTGCTGCCTCAGAGCACCGTGGATTGGTTCTTTGCTCTATCATTTCCTTCCAATTCTTCATTTATTTGAGTTTTTTCATTTCCATCTGTTTTTTGGGTGTTGAACAGTACCGACCGCTTGCCCTTTCTCTTTCTTGGATAAACATGAAGAGGTGGAGGAAGAAGCGTTGATTGTATTTCCTGTATATCATTTCAATTAAAAAACAGAGACCACGATCAGACTCCAAAGGAAACAAACAAGAAACTAAAGGAGAAGGATGGGATTTAAGTTGGAATGCTGCTACAATCCTGTAGTTCAGAGTCGCAAACTGAGGACTGGAACCCTGAAATCAGAACAGGCCACATGTCTACAAGTGAAGCCAAAGGAACAAGATTTAGAAAAGGGTACTTTTGTTCCTATTTGGAAGTTTCGAATCATTAACTGCTCAACCAAAACCACACAAAGAGTGCCTCGTGAACTTTCTTACTCATCCAGATGCGCAAATGACAAATTACATCATGATCTCTCTAAGAGATTCATGTCCATGGTAACTCTAATTCCTAAGATATGGTAGAATCATGCACACAAAGACACGTAGCAAACCTGCCATCCTTCCTTTCCTTGGATTCCACCCTTGATTGCATAGGCTGCTTTGAATCCATTTTCATACAAGAGTTGTGCTGCTTTCAGTGAATTTCCATCAAAGCTACCTTACACAGCAGAAAGACTGCTCAGCAAATGAAATATGATAACATGTGAATCAAATAAATTGAGTTGCAACAAGGAATACTTCTTTTAGTCTTTGACAACAATGAAACTGTAGTCTCCACACTCTCTAGGCAAAGTAGGCATGGTTGCCTTCTTAATCACCTATTGATTTGGTCGGGTAAGTCTATGGAACACAGAACAGAGGGGAATACTTCTAACTCTCGTATTTCATCTAATTGATTCAGGTTGTAAAAGAGTAACTTAATTTGAGTCTAATCATATCAACAATTCAGGTCAAACATACCAAACCTTTTCATTATACAGAAACAGCAAATGCTCAGTTCATTTTGTAGCCCGATGTTGATAATACCAAAAATGGGCTTGCATGTGAAACAAAAGAAAAAAGAATGTCTCAGAAAGATAATGGGTTGTTTGAAAATCCAAAGTTGCACACAAGAAGAGCCGGTGCTCAGCAATATGTGTCAGTCTGCTATAAAAAAGCAATGACAGTAGCAGAACTTGGCATCAAATAGAAACCCAGAGCATTAGGGAAAACTATTTCAGGAGGTTGTTTCGATCAAAAGCCTACTAAAACAATTCAACTTCTGAACCAAGCATCAATCATTTACTATGACAAAAAAACTGCATTGGCAACTAAAGGATCCATTCGGTTATTTGAAGGAACGTTTCACATGGAGACACTTCTGTGAACTTGAGAGGGAATTATATTCTAAATGAAATGGTTTCATTATTTTGTTTATCCCCTGCTTGGATGCCATAATGAGGCTTTTTCCATTTATATCGCTTCATGACTGAATATTTTGTTGTTGGGATGAACTATTCCAATTTATTATAAAACAACCAAGTCTAGTGAGCTGTTTGAATTCATTAACTTGTAAGAAATAGGTGAGCCAAAAGATGGAAGCTTGTACCTACTCGTACTTTGGTTGCACTAATGTGTTGCATTAAACCAAATAATAAAATAAAAAAGAAGCAACTCTTACTTGTCCATTATGCATAGGGTGGTAAGGGAGGGGTTGGGGAGCTCTTGCAGAACTTTTTTGACGAACCCCTCTTCATCCCCATCTGAGTACTCCACCTGAAAAGCCGCCTTCTTCAACAACTTCAGATTCGGAGACGCCAAAGCCTCGACGCTCTTGCGCTTCCTGATGTCCAACAGCTGCAATTCGGGCTCGTCCCGGAGCTTCCGGAATGCATCAATGGCGGACACGTACTTGAATTTC
The DNA here is from genome assembly GCA_036023115.1 of Brasenia schreberi. NCBI lineage: Eukaryota > Viridiplantae > Streptophyta > Magnoliopsida > Nymphaeales > Cabombaceae > Brasenia > Brasenia schreberi. Next base: position 6,625,120 of record JAYKKT010000075.1, on the reverse strand, counting down.
TTCAAATACTCTTGCGTCAACGGGATGACTACCAACCATATGAACGTCACAGTGGCGACGAAGTAAGGGTAACGATTGAAGAAGTCATCAATCGCTATCAGCACGCTCTCGAGGGAGATTTTCGAAGCTGGTTGCAAGGCGGATGAATCGGCAGCGAGTGCGGGGTACGAAGAATAGAAGGGCACGAGCGCCGACACGCAAAGTGGGCAGTGAACAACGGTCGGTTTTTCATGGGAGGGAGAGCGGCAATTCACGGCGGAACGAAAACTGACAGGCTTGGGAAAGAGGAACGAAGATGATTTGGGTGTGACCGAATATAGGAGAGATTTGGAGAGAGTGGTAGCGGTGAGAATGTGGGAAGATGAGGAAACGGGGAAACGAGAAGCGAGGATTTCCGCCATTAATGAGCTTATCAAGCTAGCGGGTCATTCACATGAACCTCTCTCTCTCTCTCTCTCTCTCTCTCTCTCTCTCTCTCTCTCTCTCGCATGGATAAGATTACGTAGGAGAAGGATCTAAGATGGAATTTAGATAAGGTTTGGTCGGGAAAGGGAATATGGGTAAAAATTATTGGCTCCTTGTTTGAAAAGCCTTTTCTTTCCAAATCCACCAGGGTCTTCCAAATCGTTTCCAAATTAGTCCTTCCCTTTCAGCACATTTAGAAAACACTTCTTAAAATTTGCATAAATTTCATTCAGCTGATGTAAATATTTTCCTTGTGTTTTTTTTTTGGTTACAAGAGAAAGCCAAAACCTAACACTCACCCACACATACACCCTCTGAGAGTCGAACTTCTCACCTGCCGTTGAGTTAATGCTCTTGATGTAATTTAATCGTTGTTTTTCGGTAGGTAAGCCGGTGGTGGCTGGTTTGGACTTGGCCGGACAGTTCGAAGTGGATCGGGACCGTCTCCGGGATTAGCTACAATTGGGGAAACTCAACCAGGAAGTGGAATCGAACCAAAGACCTCCTGAGAATCAAAGTAGAACCGGAACCTACAGTTTCAAATCATATTTTGGATCCAGTTTCAAATAAACTGGAACTTTTTCTCTCGTATATGTAGACATGGCCTGTTTTAAACTGGCTCGCGGTTGACCGGTCTGGGAACCAGCTGGAATCGAAAACCAGTGATGCCGGACATGATAACGGTTCCACCTTCTATGAAACTAAAATTGAACAGAAATCGAAACCGATGGTTCCATAGTTTTAAATTTTTGTAGCTTTCAAGATTTTTAAATAATTTTTCCCAGTTCGGGGTGGTTTAAGCTTCAAACAGGAACAAGCCCCAAACTGGTTTGCTTCTGATTTCAGGTTCCAGGATAACAGGAACTGCCCATGTCTACGTATATGTATTGTATATATCCCCTGAGTTTGACCTTTTAGCAACTTAGTTTGAGTTATTTTCACTGATTCTATTTCCTAAACCTTAAGGATAGTTCTTTCCCTTTATTTTACTTAAATCCTTAAATAGCACAGTTATGACGCGTATGATAATTTTATAAGATAACCAATATATATATATATATATATATATATATATATATATATATATATATATAATTTAAACCTTCTAAAACTGATTTTATATGAAGTAGATTATGTGAAGCTAACTTTGCCATTGGTTCATCGACAGCGTTTCAGAATTTCTAGAATAGTTCGAAATGACAAGGATGGATTTTTGAAAGCTTTTCATTAGGTGATTCGACTTTGATGTGGAGGTAGGGATGCAAATATATCGGCCTCTAACTAACTAACTAACTAACTAACTAACTAACTAACTATACCTTAGCCAGCAGATGGAAGGGTGTCCATAGCCTCTCTGTACCCACACAAAAGTATCATCAACATATGAATATCATCCACGCAGATTGACTATAAAAGCTTGTATGTCAATATTCTTATGCCAAAAGTGGAAATGTTGATAAACTTGTCATCAGGTTCATAAAATATGCAGAGCATGGGGTTTACCAAATATGCAGATCATGATTCACAATATTGTTTTTGCATTTATACATATGCCTATGAAATTCTTGTATTATCCAACCCAAGTGAGGTTAGAAATGTACCTGCTGCTGCTGCTGCACGCGGCCATATGGTTTGTTCAATGTCAGATGCATCAATCGTCTCACCCCACATACAAACCTCTCCTCCAAGAACTAATTTCTGCTGTTTTGGATCTGTAATATTTACCAGTGGCTCATTCATATAAAAATCTTGCCAAGCTGCATCAAGGTGGTCCAGGTACCACTTGTCTTGGTTGCTTACTATGCACCTGAACCCAGCAGCAACTGCCCTCTCCGTGACACCCTCGACAAGCCTGTTTATAGAAAAGTCACCGTTAGCAGCAAAGAGAATGTCCAGAAAAAGCATAGCTTCATAAAATCCAATGGATTGGAATCAAGCACTTGACGAATTTGACAATCCTCCACAACATAGCCAAGTTGGATTTATAATCAGAATGAATCGGATGAGAATCTAAAGTTAGGTTATAATGAATCGGATGAGAATCTAAAGTTGTCTTATGCACAAACAGTGAAAAGATATTTCACTGCCACCAGTTCTTTTAATTGTTTAAAGCATACATTAAGTTCAGGATAAGACCAACTTATCAAGGAAATTCCTGTAGAAATAAACAAACAAACAAACAGCATTTATGGGAACATGATGGACCAGTGACCAGATTGAATCAGATGGGAATCTAAAGTTCGATCCCACTATAGGGATTGCCTCGGGTATGCCTATGCATTACTGGTTGGATGGATTTCACTTCAGTCGTTCATCATTTAAAGCATCAAAGAACATGAAGAGTGAGTTCATCAAAGAAATGACTGGTAAATACAACAAGAAACATCACTAATGGGAGACCTATCACTCAGGGGCTCCATGGATTTTAGGACCTGTGTCTACTTGGGAAGTGGATTTAACTGAAGTAGGTTCCACTAATAAAATAAGTACGTTCATTTAGTTGAAGTTCGCCAAATAGAGTTATACTATATACTACCACCATCCAAGTTCCACTAACATACATGCATCAGATCAGGCCCATGTCCATATATATTTTCCATCGAAGTTGAGTTAAAAATAACAGAGATATTGGATCCATCACTCCATACATTCATGCTCCTACTTGTATAGGTGATAGTTCATAAAAGAAAATAAAGAATGCACAAGATATTAGTATCAATTTTACACTATGGTGCATCAAAAGGTACCAATGGTGGACCACGGTTTTTGGGTCTAATTGCGTGCCAAAGTTGTTGAATGTCTCCTCCCTGCATACAGATGATGATTAAAGATGAAATGAGAATTAAAGATGAATCAACAACAGAAACCGGGGACAGCTTCCTTACCAATTCACAATCTCGTATCCATGGGAACGTGCTATCCCTTGAGCACGCAATACAAAATACTTATATGCTTCACTTTCATTGAGGTGATGTTGATTGAGCCTGCATATTTCAATAAGTGCAAGAATTAAGAAGATGATAAGCATGTCCATAAATCAGCTGGCCCATCTTGATCAAACTCCAAGTGTAAAGTAGGTTCTCATGCATAATGCTATAAAAGCTTGACACAAGTATGCCAATCTCTCCCTTAGCCACTCATACGCCTGTTTAAAAATAAGAGGAAACAAGGTCCTAAAAACCTCATATAATGAACTATCCACACCACTTTCACAACATTCTTTGTAAAAGCTTGTATGTAGTATGGGCTAGTGAACTTTTATTGGTCTACATGTTCACTTAATCATAAATGAGACTAACCTAACCTAAGTGTTCTACTAAAGGTTGGTTGACATCCACCTTAGACCAAATAGTGAAAGCAAGGCTAAAACCAATCTTGGACACAGGCAAGCCCCTTCGAAGACTGCTAACCTGTTGATAAGCCATTTCACTTTTGCATATTTTATTTAATTTGTTATTGTTGTCTATTTAACTATGCCCATGAGAGGGATCACCCTTGCATGACTGGTCTCAAGCCCAGATAAAGGAGGAGAGTTGCATTAGGCTTCCGACAACCATCGTAAAACTTTGTCGGACTTATCTACCACGGATTCTATAAATTATGAGTATTGTGTTTGGGCATTCCTTCTTAGCGATATACTATGTCGCCCGAATACAGTCAAAAGTAAGCAAAGACCTCTACATCTTCATCCGGATATAGTGAATCAATTGTAGAGATGTTTCTCACATCATGGACAGGTACAAGTAAAGAAGTTAGTCCCACTACATTGTCGCCCGAATATAGTGAACAAGTTATAGCGAGGGTCTCTACAGTTTCACCATGGACGGATGCAGGAGGTAAGAAAGCTAGTCCTAGATAATAAGATCATATTGGTACTTAGAATATCGGAACATTGGCTGGCAAGTTAATCAAAGTGGTAGATACTATGATTTGAAGACATACAACAATATAGTGACCGAATTTTGAAGTTGATATTATTATAAATAAAGGTTTAAAGGATAGTGTAATAGACATACAACAATATAGTGACCGAATTATGATGGTGAAATTAGTGTTAGGAGTAGAGGCTTTGAATATAGTTTGTGCTTATGCACCCAAATAGGATTAAAAGATAGTATAAAAAAGGTTGAGGAGGAGTTAGATAAGGTACAACAACAACTAAGCCTTTTCCCATACTAGACGGGGTCGGCTACATGGATTCTTTGTTTCCACAGATCTCTATCGTGTGCCATGTTAGAAGTTAACTCCCAACAAGCTAGATCATTCTTTATTGTTTCTTTCCAACACTTTTGTGGTTGTCCTCTACCTCTTTTAATACTTTCCAAATTTAGTTTTTCTAACCTTCTTACAGGTTCTTCTTTTGATCTTCTTTCTATATGTCCAAACCATCTTAAACGACGTTCTCTCATTTTATCCTCTATTGGTGCCACTCCTAATTTGTTTCTAATAACCTCATTATGTATACGGTCTTTTCTTGTATGACCACTCATCCATCTCAACATCTTCATTTCTGTCACAGACATCTTTTGTACATGTTGATGATTAACTGCCCAACACTCAGAACCATAAAACATGGCAGGCCTAACTACTGCTCTATAATATTTACCTTTTAATTTTAATGGTATCTTCTTATCACAAAGAATACCTGATGCTCCTCTCCATTTTAACCAACCAGCATTAATTCTATGTGTAACATCTCCATCAATTCTTCCATCACTTTGAAAAATTGACCCTAGGTATTTAAAACTTTCCTTTTGGGGAATGCAATGTGTGCCAATTTTAATTTCTATGTCCTCTGAAGTAGCCAAATGATCAAACTTACATTCCATATATTCTGTCTTTGTTCTACTAAGTCGGAGGCCTTTGTTTTCTAATGTTTCTCTCCATAGTTCCAATTTTCTATTAACTTTTTCCTTAGACTCCTCCACTAATACAATGTCATCTGCAAATAACATACACCAAGGTACTTCATCTTGAATATGTTTTGTTAACTCATCCATCACCATTATAAATATGGACTTAAAGTTGATCCTTGATGTAACCCAATATTAACTTCAAAGAAGTATGTCGTTCCTTCATGAGTCCTCACACATGTTTTTGCACCATCATACATGTCTCTTATAAGGTTAATATATGTCAATGGGATACCTCTTTTTTCCAAAGTTCTCCAAAGAACCTCCCTCGGTACCCTATCATAAGCTTTTTCTAGATCAATAAATATCATGTGAAGGTCTTTCTTTTTTGCTCTAAAATGTTCCATAAGACGTCTCAAAAGGTGAATCGCTTCAATAGTAGATCTACCTGGCATAAATCCAAATTGGTTCTCTGTTGTACTTGATACTTGTCTTAACCTACGTTCAATAATTCTTTCCCATAATTTCATAGTATGACTCATTAACTTGATACCTCGATAATTCGCACAATTTTGAATGTCTCCCTTGTTCTTATATACGGGTACAAGTGTACTTGCTCTCCATTCCTCGGGCATCTTTTGGTTTTTCCATATTTCATTAAATAGTCTTGTAAGCCAAGTGATTCCTATTTCTCCTAGTATTTTCCAAACTTCTATAGGAATATTATCTGGTCCTACCGATTTACCACTCTTCATATGTTTAAGAGCCTCTTTGACTTCATTCTTGTGAATACGTCGGTAGAAATTGTGGTTTATATACTTTTCTAACTTGGCTAAATCTCCTAAACTAATACTAACATCTTTATTTTCATTAAAAAGATTATAAAAATAGTTTTTCCATCTATTTCTTATATCATCATTTGCCACTAGAATTTTTTCATCCTCGTCTTTTATGCATCTAACATAATTAAGATCTTTAGTTTTCTTATCTCTAGCCCTAGCTATCCTAAAAATATCTCTTTTACCCTCTTTTGAGTTGAGTTTTTTATATAAGTCCTCCCAAATCTTAGCTTTTGCTTCACTAACGGCCTTTTTTGCTTCCTTCTTTGCTTTCTTATAAGTTTCTAAAGTTTCACTAGTTTTCTTAGCATAATGTAATTTGTAACATGCCCTCTTTACCTTGATTTTATTTTGTACTACTTCACTCCACCACCAAGCTTCTTTTTGTGCCGGTACACCTCCCTTAGATACCCCTAACACATCTTTCGCCACTTTACTAATATGTATAGCCATATTGTTCCACATATCAGAGGGTGTGCCAACATAATTCCAAACATCTCCTTGAAGGACTTTCTGTTTAAATATATCTTCTTTCTCGCTTTTGAGGTTCCACCATTTAGTCCGAATAGCTCGATGCACTCTTTTCTTCTTTGTCCATTTTTTTATTTGTAAATCCATAACTAAAAGTCGATGTTGGGTGGTTAAGCTTTCTCCTGGAATTATCTTACAATCTTTACAACACGCTCTATCTTTTTTTCTACAGATAAAGTAATCAATTTGTGTTTGTGATAAGCCACTCTTATAAGTAATTAAATGTTCATCTCGTTTTTTGAAGATTGTATTGACTATAAAGAGATCAAATGACATAGCAAAATTTAAAATCTCCCTACCTTCCTCGTTTATATCCCCATAACCAAAGTTTCCATGAATCCCTTGATATCCTAATGCCTCTTTACCGACATGTCCATTTAAATCTCCTCCTAAACAAATCATCTCCCTTTGTGGAATCTTTTGAAACACCTTATCTAACTCTTCCCAAAAAACTGTCTTTATACTATCTTCTAGTCCTACTTGGGGTGCGTAACCACAAACTATATTCAAAACCTCTACTCCTAACACTAATTTCAATGTCATGATTCGGTCACTATATCGTTGTATGTCTATTACACTCTCCTTTAAATCTTTATTTATGATAATACCAACTCCGTTTCGGGCCTTTTCTTTACCTGAGTACCATAATTTAAAACCTGTATCCTCTATCTCCTTTGCTTTTTCTCCAACCCATTTTGTCTCTTGTAAACATAGAATATGAATCTTTCTCCGAATCATAGTATCTACCACCTCCATTAGCTTATCCGATAATGTTCCGATATTCCAAGAACCAATACGAATCTTATTATCTAGGACTAGCTTCCTTACCCCCCGCATCCGTCCATAATCAAAATACGGAGACCCTCTCTGAAAACTTTTCACTACATTCGGGCGGCAATGTAGCGGGACTAACTTCTTTACCCACACCCGTCCATGATGTGGGAACCCTCTCTGCAATTGATTCACTACATTCGCGCGAAAATGTAGTGGCCCTTGCTTACTTCTTACTGCATTCGGGCTCTGCAGCACGTCGCTAGGCGGGGACGCCCCAAAGCAATGCTCATAATTTTTGTAATCCATGTTGTAGAAATCCGACGAAGTTTTACGTTGGCTGTCGGAAGCCTAACACAACCCTCCTCCTTTATCCGGGCTTGGGACCGGCAATGCAAGGGTGATCCCTTACATGGGCGGAGTTAGGAGTTAGATAAGGTAATTCAAAGAATTCTACAAAGAGAGATGATTTGTTTAGGAGGAGACTTAAATGGACATATCGGTAAAGAGGCATTAGGATATCAAGGTATTCTTGAAAACTATGATTTTGGGGATATAAATGAGGAGGTTAGGGAGATTTTAAATTTTGGTATGGCTTTGGATCTCTTTATAGCCAATACAATTTTCAAAAGATGAGATGAACATTTAATTAATTATAAGAGTGGCTTGTCACAAATACAAATTGATTATTTTGTTTGTAGGAAAAAAGATAGTGTTGTAAAAATTGCAAGGTAATTCTAGGAGAAAACTTAACTACTCAACATCGACTTTTAGTAATGTAATTAAAAGTAAAAAGGTGGACAAAGAAGAATAGAGGGAACCTCAAATGTGAGAAAGCAGGTATATTTAAGCAAAAAGTTCTTCAAGAAGATGCTTAGAATTATGTAGTTACACCTACTGATATGTGAAAGTGGAATAATGTAACTATACATATTAGGGAAGTGACAAAAGATGTATTAGGCGAATCTAAGAGAGGCATACCGGCACAAAAAAAGGTTAGTAGTGGAGTGAAGTGGTGTAAGATAAAATCATGGCAAAGAAGGTATGATACAAATTACATTATGTTAAGAAGAATAGTAAAACTTGAGAAACTTATAAGAAAGTAAAGAAAGAAACAAAAAAGGTCATTAGTGAAGCAAAAACCAAAATTTGGGAGGATTTATATAAAAAGCTTAACTCAAAAGAAGGCGAAAGATATATTTTTAGGATAGCTAAGGCTAGATATAAGAAAACTAAGGATCTTACTTTTATTAGATGCATCAAAGATGAGGATGAGAAGATTCTAGTGGCGAATGATGATATAAAAAATAGATGAAAAAATTATTTATATAAGTTTTTTAATGAAAATAAAGATGTTAGTATTAGCTTAGGAGAGTTAGTTAAATAAGAAAAGTATATAAACTATAATTTCTATTGGTGTATTCAAAAGAAAGAAGTCAAAAAGGCTCTTAAATATATGAAGGTTGGTAAATCTGTAGGGTCAAACAATATTTCTATAAAGTTAATGAAATATGGAGAACCCAAAAGATTATGAGGAATGGAGAGTAAGTATATTTATACCCATATATATAAGAACAAGGGAGACCTTCAAAATTTTGCAAATTATCGATGTATCAAGTTAATGAGTCATACTAAGAAATTATAAGAAAGAATTATTGAACGTAGGTTAAGACAAGTATCGAGTACAACAAAGAATCAATTTGGATTCATGCCCAACAGATCTACTATTGAAGTGATTCACCGATTAAGATGTCTTATGGAATATTTTAGAGGAAAAAAGAAGAAATTTTATATGATATTTATTACAACAACAACAACAACAACTAAGCCTTTTCCCATACTAGACGGGGTCGGCTACATGGATTCTTTGTTTCCACAGATCCCTATCGTGTGCCATGTTAGCAGTTAACTCCCAATAAACTAGATCATTCTTTATTGTTTCTTTCCAACACTTTTGTGGTCGTCCTCTACCTCTTTTAATACTTTCTAAATTTAGTTTTTCTAACCTTCTTATAGGTTCTTCTTTTGATCTTCTTTCTATATGTCCAAACCATCTTAAACGATGTTCTCTCATTTTATCCTCTATTGGTGCCACTCCTAATTTGTTTCTAATAACCTCATTATGTATACGGTCTTTTCTTGTATGGCCACTCATCCATCTCAACATCTTCATTTCTGTCGCAGACATCTTTTGTACATGTTGATGATTAACTGCCCAACACTCAAAACCATAAAACATGGCAGGCCTAATTGCTGCTCTATAATATTTACCTTTTAATTTTAATGGTATCTTCTTATCACAAAGAATACCTGATGCTCCTCTCCATTTTAACCAACCAGCATTAATTCTATGTGTAACATCTCCATCAATTCTTCCATCACTTTGAAAAATTGACCCTAGGTATTTAAAACTTTCCTTTTGGGGAATGAATGTGTGCCAATTTTAATTTCTATGTCCTCTGAAGTAGCCAAATGATCAAACTTACATTCCATATATTCTGTCTTTGTTCTACTAAGTCGGAGGCCTTTGTTTTCTAATGTTTCTCTCCATAGTTCCAATTTTCTATTAACTTTTTCCTTAGACTCCTCCACTAATACAATGTCATCTGCAAATAACATACACCAAGGTACTTCATCTTGAATATGTTTTGTTAACTCATCCATCACCATTATAAATAAGTATGGACTTAAAGTTGATCCTTGATGTAACCCAATATTAACTTCAAAGAAGTCTGTCGTTCCTTCATGAGTCCTCACACATGTTTTTGCACCATCATACATGTCTCTTATAAAGTTAATATATGTCAATGGGATACCTCTTTTTTCCAAAGTTCTCCAAAGAACCTCCCTCGGTACCCTATCATAAGCTTTTTCTAGATCAATAAATATCATGTGAAGGTCTTTCTTTTTTGCTCTAAAATGTTTCATAAGACGTCTCAGAAGGTGAATCGCTTCAATAGTAGATCTACCTGGCATAAATCCAAATTGGTTCTCTGTTGTACTTGATACTTGTCTTAACCTACGTTCGATAATTCTTTCCCATAATTTCATAGTATGACTCATTAACTTGATACCTCGATAATTCACACAATTTTGAATGTCTCCCTTGTTCTTATATACGGGTATAAGTGTACTTGCTCTCCATTCCTCGGGTATCTTTTGGTTTTTCCATATTTCATTAAATAGTCTTGTGAGCCAAGTGATTCCTATTTCTCCTAGTATTTTCCAAACTTCTATAGGAATATTATCTGGTCCTACCGATTTACCACTCTTCATATGTTTAAGAGCCTCTTTGACTTCATTCTTTTGAATACGTCGGTAGAAATTGTGGTTTATATACTTTTCTGACTTGGCTAAATCTCCTAAACTAATACTAACATCTTTATTTTCATTAAAAAGATTATAAAAATAGTTTTTCCATCTATTTCTTATATCATCATTTGCCACTAGAATTTTTTCATCCTCGTCTTTTATGGATCTAACAAAATTTAGATCTTTAGTTTTCTTATCTCTAGACCTAGCTATCCTAAAAATATCTCTTTTACCCTCTTTTGAGTTGAGTTTTTTATATAAGTCCTCCCAAATCTTAGCTTTTGCTTCATTAACGGCCTTTTTTGCTTCCTTCTTTGCTTTCTTATAAGCTTCTAAAGTTTCACTAGTTTTCTTAGCGTAATGTAATTTGTAACATGCCCTCTTTGCCTTGATTTTATTTTGTACTATTTCACTCCACCACCAAGCTTCTTTTTGTGCCGGTACACCTCCCTTAGATACCCCTAACACATCTTTCGCCACTTTCCTAATATGTATAGCCATATTGTTCCACATATCAGAGGGTGTACCAACATAATTCCAAACATCTTCTTGAAGGACTTTCTGTTTAAATATGCCTTCTTTCTCGCTTTTGAGGTTCCACCATTTAGTCTGAATAGCTCGATGCACTCTTTTCTTCTTTGTCCATTTTTTTATTTGTAAATCCATAACTAAAAGTTGATGTTGGGTGGTTAAGCTTTCTCCTGGAATTACCTTACAATCTTTACAACAAGCTCTATCTTTTTTTCTATAAATAAAGTAATCAATTTGTGTGTGTGATAAGCCACTCTTATAAGTAATTAAATGTTCATCTCGTTTTTTGAAGATTGTATTGACTATAAAGAGATCAAATGACATAGCAAAATTTAAAATCTCCCTACCTTCCTCGTTTATATCCCCATAACCAAAGTTTCCATGAATCCCTTGATATCCTAATGCCTCTTTACCGACATGTCCATTTAAATCTCCTCCTAAACAAATCATCTCCCTTTGTGGAATCTTTTGAAACACCTTATCTAACTCTTCCCAAAAAACTGTCTTTATACTATCTTCTAGTCCTACTTGGGGTGCGTAAGCACAAACTATATTCAAAACCTCTGCTCCTAACACTAATTTCAATGTCATGATTCGGTCACCATATCGTTGTATGTCTACTACACTCTCCTTTAAATCTTTATTTATGATAATACCAACTCCGTTTCGGGCCTTTTCTTTACCTGAGTACCATAATTTAAAACATGTATCCTCTATCTCTTTTGCTTTTTCTCCAACCCATTTTGTCTCTTGTAAACATAGAATATGAATCTTTCTCCGAATCATAGTATCTACCACCTCCATTAGCTTACCCGATAATGTTCCGATATTCCAAGAACCAATACGAATCTTATTATCTAAGACTAGCTTCCTTACCCCCCGCATCCGTCCATAATCAAAATGCGGAGACCCTCTCTGAAAATTTTTCACTACATTCGGGCGGCAATGTAGTGGGACTAACTTCTTTACCCACACCCGTCCATGGTGTGGGAACCCTCTCTGTAATTGATTTACTACATTCGGGCGAAAATGTAGTGGCCCTTGCTTACTTCTTACTGCATTCGGGCTCTGCAGCACGTCGCTAGGCGGGGACGCCCCAAAGCAATGCTAATAATTTTTATAATCCATGTTGTAGAAATCCGACGAAGTTTTACGCTGGCTGTCGAAAGCCTAACACAACCCTCCTCCTTTATCCGGGCTTGGGACCGGCAATGCAAGGGTGATCCCTTACATGGGCGGAGTTATATGATATTTATTGATCTAGAAAAAACTTACGATAGGGTGTAAAGAGATGTTCTTTGGAGTTTAGAGAACCTTGAAAAAGAGAGATATCCCATTGACATATATAAATCTTATAAGAGACGTAAGATGATGCAAAAACATGTGTAAGGACTTATGAAGGAATGAAAGACTCCTTTGAAGTTAATATTAGGTTACATTAGGGATCAACTTTAAGTTCATATTTATTTATATTGTCATTGATGAGTTAACAAACTATATTCAAGATAAAGTACCTTTGTGTATGTTATTTCCATATGACATTTTGTTGATAGATGAGTCTAAGTAAAGGCTTCAGACTTAGTAAAACAAAGACAAAATATATGGAATGTAAGTTTGATCATTTAGGTACTTAAGGACATAGAAATTAAGATTGACATACATTGCATCCCTCACAAAGAAAGTTTTAAATACTTAGGATTAGTTTTTCACAGTGATGGAAAAATTGATGGATATATTACGCATAGAATTAATGTCAGTTGGTTAAATGGAGAGGGGCATCAGGTATTCTATATGATAAGAAGATACCACTAAAGTTGAATGGTAAATATTATAGAGCAACAATTAGACCTGTAATGTTTTATGGTTATGAGTGTTGGGCAACTAATCATCAACATGTACAAAAGATGTTCATAGCAGAAATGAAGATGTTGGGTGGTCACATAAGGAAAGACCGTATGAGGTTATTAGAAACAAATTGAGAGTAGTACCGATAGAGGATAAAATGAGAGAAAAACGTTTTTAAGATGGTTTGGACATGTAGAAAGACGACTAAAGAACAATTCTGTAAGAAGATATGAAAAACTACATTGTGAAAATGTTAAAAGATGAAGAGGATGACCACAAAAGTGTTGGAAAGAAACAATAAAGAATGATCTAGTTTATATTGAGTTAACTGCTAGCATGACATATGATAGGGCTATGTGGAAATAAAGAATCCATGTAACCGACCCCATCTAGTATGGGAAAAGGCTTTGTTGTTGTTGTTGTCTTATTGTTATCTATTTCTTGTTCCTGTAACAACTTTGTACTCAAGTGAGTTATATGTGTATGTGTTTTCTTTGTTAAGTTTAGACACATAATTATTCACTTAAAGTCTCAAACTCCAGCTATGGAATGATATATGTCTAATTAAGGTGGGGGAAACTTTCCATAAATACAGGAGCATACATAATAAGCATAACACAGGTGTAAAAGGGCAACAACCACCAACAAAATTCACATAAAAGTTATTTATCTCTTAGCATAATCAATGTTATTACCATTTGTTAACATGAGGCACCGAAGACCAGCAACCTGCAAGTAATATCAACCATAATTAGATTTTAGTAGTGTTGAAACTGCACATATAAACCTGAATGGCTTTTGAAAGCAAAAATTAAGATGATAAAATCACTTGTATCAACTTCATCGCCTCCCAAATGCATAAACCTGAACTTGAAGACCTTGCTAAAATCTGAAATCAACATTGAGAATGTAAGGTCAGAATATCATTCAACAGTTTCAAGTTCGTAATTGCTTACACAAAGGAGAATTTTACGAATTGGAATAACTCATTCAAATGCATGAAACCTATTTGCCCTGAAGCGGGTAGACTAGTATGATGGCCAAGCTCAAGCAAGAAAACCACAGAAAAGAAAAGTAACTATAGTCTACGTTAAATAAGGAGATTTGTGTAGTGTTTAGTAGTCAGAGAGCCAGAAGTCGTCTTTCTGAATTTCTTTATGTCCATGCGGCAAACCTAAGAAAAGTTAAGTCCCTTCTTTCTAGAAGGCAGGAATTCTTTTTCTTGGTACATGGCACATGGTATGGCTCTTTCCTCTTTATCCACGCTACCCACTTTTTAGGATAAGGCAAATCCTGATGATAGCCCCTGAACAGGGTCCATACAGTAGGCTCATTTCAACTATATATTGTCCAGCTTGCTGACACTGTAACGCCCAACAACAAGAAGCATTAGCAGTAGTATCATGCAAATAATGGAAAATGATTGTTTTGGTTTGCACGATTTCACGCAGATTAGGTCCCATAGTGCCAGGATGATAAGTTTTTAAAGAAATTGCAGGATTGATCATGTTTATAACTTCCTTTCAGAAACATCATGGATGTGATGTGAAGACATTATAACTACTTATTTGAAATGAGAAGCCAGTAACATGTGCCAGACATACACCTTATGTTTGTCACATGCATCTCAATCTGGACAGGTCCTGTACCTAATATAGATTCTGCTTTAATTTATGGACTTTTAGGCCCTCATGATAATATATTAAACTTAGATATTCTTATATAATGTGCTGTGAGAATATCTTTAACTGTGGATGAGCCAGCATGTCTGCAACCTCAACTTTCTGCTCTTAATTTGAGTATGCCAAAGTTGGATGTAGTTTATTTTGCACTTGAGTTGAATCTTACCTGAACATAGTTTAGTGCATCCAGGAGTCCATTTCAAGGCGAGGGTACTTCATGCTTGAAAACAAACATGATGTACACTGTTTTAGGGAGAGGGAGGGTTTCTTCCCTTCAGAAGGGAGAGAAAGAGCCCCTTCTAAGAGGAGCGGAAGCATCTTTTTAACTTGATAGAGGTTTCTTTCCCACGACTGTGGGAGAGGAAGCCCATCCAACCGTCCATATTGTACAACTTATGGAGTTCCACAGAAATTAGACACACAAAAACATCCCTCTATCTCTCTGGTGCTACTTTCAGGTGCCTTGATGCCAATATACATGCCACACATGATAGAATGCTAACACTTATGCTGATGTCCTCAGGGATGCAGCAATATATGCATTAATTTATTTCTTCTGTGGTTTCTAGTTTCTCCCTATTTCACATTATGGTGTAATAGATTTCATCCCATCAGGCATTAACGAACAATGTACACCGCCCACTTCTGCAAGTGTGCAGGTTGTGCAATAAATGTTAACCAATGCCCGAAAAGTCAAGGAGAAGGAAAAGAACCTGAAAGAAGTCCATCTATTACTTGAAACGTGAACTCATTACTAACATCAAGTGGCTGCTGACAGTCTGATGCTGGCCATAGTGATGGATAACCAAATCCCCTGGGACAGGAGAGAAAATGTAGTTCAAATATATGGACAATAACACCCACTTAAAGAATATTTTATGACTTATGAAAATGCTATCAAACATCACACTTAATGTTTGGAGTATGGTTTTCAGGAGGTACAACTCAAAAATTTCAAAGCATATGGGGGTGGTGATGAGGCTATACATAAACACATGTACATATACATGCAACACCAGATGTGCTATCAAGGTAAATTCAAAAATAGAGCAAAACGGGCCGGTGTCACTCACAACCTTCCTTAATTGCACCCAGCAGTGTTGGATGTGGCAAAAGCGCCCTGAGGCAGGCATGCCATGATTGGTCTGATCCCTTCTAAGTCTCTCAAGAAAAGTTCTTCAGACTATGATATGGTGGACTCTGTCACATGGACATTTCTTAGAGGATATCACACCCGTATCAGACGCTCCCCGACTCGAGACTCATACCAACAACATATCCGACCACTCGAAAATATCAGTTAAATGCAGCCTACACGGTCAACATGTTGGGGTTATTTTTTACCATAAGTTGACATAGTCGACGTGCCTGAGTGTATGCTCGTCTAAAAATAAGGTTAAAGGTTAGAGTTTGTCACTTACAGTGTATGGGAGGGGGGGAAGACAACGTGGAAGGAAAGGAGGGAGGGCAGACACGTACAGAAAGAGAATAGAAGTGAGGAGAGGGGGAAAATAAAAGCGAACCACCACCATGCATTTAATTTTTAAAAAAGATTTTAAAATTTTATTAAAGAATGTATAGATATAATACTTATATATATATGATATAATAGTAGAAATTATTGGTTAGCTTTTCATAAATCTATTTTTATACACGTACTTAGAAAATATTATGTATTTATACTTTTTTCATAATTTTTGTTTCAAAATATATTTTAATGGCCATATATATACATACACACATAACACACTACCGTTTCCCCACACCCAAAACTTTTCAAAATTGTTGTCTCTCATCAATATCTGCACCCTCACCCGTATCTGTGTGACGAAGATGGTGGTTTGGAACAATCCTAAGGAATAAATGTTGCAAATACCAACCAAAATTCAGGCACAAAAGTAATACACCTTCTAAGTAACAGGAAGTCTTTTTCCTTTTGCTCCTTGGTGGAGTCCAGGCTGCTGCAATATTTCTCAAAACAATCTCCCACCAGTTTCTCATGACTTAAAAGGTAGCGTTTGCAATATCATAATACTAGAATAGTTGGCTTTATTGTGTCAAATATGATACAGAAACATGGGAAGGACACAAAATTGCAAGCTTAAACAGAAACAACAACAACTAAGCCTTTTCCCATACTAGACGGGATAGGCTACATGGATTCTTTGTTTTCACAGAGCCCTATGATATGTCATGTTAGCAGTTAACTCAATATAAGCTAGATCGTTCTTTATTGTTTCTTTTCAACACTTTTGTGGTTGTCCTCTACCTCTTTTAATACTTTTAAAATCTAGTTTTTAATACCTTCTTATTTGCGCTTTTTCTTATCTTTTCTATATGTCCAAACTATCTTAAACGATATTCTCTCATTTTATCCTCTAATGGTGCTACTCCCAATTTGTTTCTAATAACCTTATTATGTATACAATATTTCCTTGTATGACCATTCATCCATCTCAATATCTTCCTTTCTGTGGCGAGATGAGTAAGAAAATGAGAAACAGTTACCTTGAATCGTTTACAGTAAAATGGAATAGCGGTATGTGGCAAGATTATAACGCATCCTATGAAGTTCAAGCTTAACTACAGTAAAATTATGTGAAAGAAAAAAAACACTCAAGCTTGCCACCCTAATTCATGTAAGAATAGAGGAGATTTTAACATCATAAGTCTCCAACTCAAGTAAACAACTAAACCAAGAATAGCAGGCTAACCTACCACGAAAGTGCATGCCCAGGGACGTCAGTCTCTGCCATTACATGAACGCCTCTTCTTTGTGCATATCTAGAGAATTCTATTCAGTAGTTATTGGATGCCATAATGCAAATGTATCTGCCAAAACAGACCTCGTACAATAAAAGTACTTACTCAACAATCTCATGAGCATCAGCTATGGTATATCTCTCTGAAAGAGAATAAGCACCTTTCCATAATTTTGGATATGATGGAACCTCTATGGGGAACGATTGAGTATCAACAATATGCCAATGCAATACGTTCTGCATAACAGCAGGTAAAGGTAAATGCATCATGAACAGAGAAACAAACAGAAAGTTCACAAATGATAATTTCAACTAGTTCATGAGTTGATTGTTTGAATTAAGTTGTAAATGTATGGGCATGTATATCAAGCAATCTTAGATATGAATGAACCACTACATTCCAATCAAGTTTTCTATCATTTCTCCAGAAACTTATTTTGACCTTTTCCGTGAACGTTTTGCTTCCAATTCCTTTTTTCTTTGGATACGACTGGAGCTTACAACTTATAGATTAGTTCTTTGCCATACCCAGTCCCATTTGCATTGCTAAAGGTTAACAAGAGGAAAGGGTCTCCACTATTTTGGCTGACGTTTCATGTTCTAAGATCGGTTAGTTTTTTTCAGGCAAATAAAATGCCTAGAAATGGTCTGTGTTGCAAGTCAAATGTTTAACTTGTCTCTTCTAATTCTTAGTACCTTGGATTTATTTCATTTTTTAGGTTCACAAAGGCAACTATGCAAACAATGATTACCATCATATTGAGAGCACCTGTGAGCAAGGAAATTTTCATCTTTATTCCTCAAGTTTCTCATATCTTCACTGGATGGCACAAAAAGGAAAGATGCATGAATTGTAACATTTGGAGACCATTTCTGGGTGGTATATGCAAAACTTACGTTATATTTACTAATGTCTCCTATATGCAACATGATTCACGTGGATATTAACATGCCAGAAATGAGTTGTATCTGATTTGCTAATGAATGCGATTATGTGATCACACTTCTATTCGATCACCACAAAAGCTAAATTGCCCAAGGATGAGTGTATTAGTATAGATATATACGGTACTTACCAACTTTGTGTAGGCCATAGCATCAATAACATTCTTTATCATCTTCAAAGGTTGAAAATGGCGAGAAGTGTCTGTAATGGCATCGTTCAGAAAACAAAGAACTATAGAAAATGAAGGAAACATCGAGCATTCTAGTACTTTATGGAACAAACAAAAAATATCCTCTTTGAAAATCAGGTACTCCAAAATGCTAAATATCTGGTTACGAAGATCAAAACAACCAAGATTTAACAGGCATGGAACCATGCGTCAATGACAAAGGGCATAATATGATTTTCACATCAATGACATAAAATCCCAATGACCTTTGATTTACACATATCACTACAGTACTCTGTGGGCGTATTTCGATTATTGGTTGCAAATAGAAAAACTCTACATATTGTTTAGCATGCATTAAACCATCTCGAGGTGACACTACTGACAGTGAATGGACCTGCAAGCGAGGAGGAAACAGAAAAAGGGCTATAGTTTTAAGAAACGTGGACACTTATTATGGAGAGAATGACAAATATATTGTCTACTACTACTTGTTCTTGTTTCTACACTATCTGATACTTGTATGCTTGGACACAATGTTGGACCTGTTTTAGGGAATGAGAGTTGATGTTACTAGAAAACGGACAAGCTTTTGAGATATCACATCCTTGGACATGAGCTTTGATCGGTTTAAAGACATCATGTTATGTGTGGAAATCATTTTATAGTCTAGATTCAAATTCAGAGAGGACAAGTACCAAATGGACCAAATATGTTGTTCCATTTTCAGATGATTTCAAGGTCTTACTTTATTTAGGCCAGTAAATATCCATTGGACATAAACTGATAGTTTATCGAATATCCAATATGTTGTCATGGAAATTATGAAGCCCATCTTGAAAGAGGCTTGTTACGTAAGATGAATCTTACAGGATGACTTTCTGCATTGGCTGCTAGGGGGTACCTTTGCTCGATACTTGAAGCTTTCCTATAGATATCCTTTGCCTAACATGGCTTCTCAAATAATTCTGGCAGAAAAACATCAAGTCCGAAATCGACAAAACCTTTCTAAATGGTAAGACCATTTATTAACACTAAAAGGAGGAAAAGAATTTAAGGGCCTAATTGTTTCATATGAAATTGCAGGAAAGTGGACCATTCTGATAAGAATAGACCAAACCCTCCCCAAGAGGAATACAGAACCACACACCTTTCTCAAATATCCTTTTCATGCAAATGATCTTAAAAAGGTATAGTATTCTTCAACTGAAACAAGCAGACCCCAAAAGAGGATTGTGAGTACTAATTGATGCTCATTTCTTGCATGTTCAGAGACGTGCATAGGCAGGTGCAATAGATATCAAGGATTACAGGGAAAAAGAAACGTGTCTTTGATATTATGCTACTGTAGACAATGTGATGCTCAAAGTCATCAATGATGACTACATAAGTAGAACAGAGATTACACAGGTGATAACCCCACAATACTATATATACAATTATAGGTTGCAAATATTTTTCAACAAAGTGGATGAGAATTCACTCTCTGGTTAGTTGGTGCCCAGCACTCATCTTTCCAAATTCCATAAAGTAAGTGGTTGTTTAGAAATCTTTGATAATGTAGAAGAGCCTTAGTTTCCACTCACTACATGCATATTCCAAGACCCAATTAAAACAAAGAAGTCCCCAGCCAGTATGCAACTGGTAAGAAGCTCTCAGTAGAAAAGCATCATCCTCTGAACACATGAAGTTTAATGAGCAGAGAAACTTGCTAAATACAAGACTCCTTGCCTATATACAGAGATCCAATCTGATTAATTTGACAATCTCAAATTTTGATGCACACTGTCACCAAGAGGTGAAGGGACCAGTTCCTCATACAGAAAAACGTAAAGCAACAAAAGGTCAACTCCCTACCGATTAAAAGACCACGATATATGAACCTTGGCTCATCAATAATGGTCCATGGTGCACGATGAAGTTCAATGATCCGTGAATTCAGGTTAAATTCACATAGTTGGCTGAGTGTCTGCAAGAGACAAAAATGGAGAACTTTACTACCATTTTCATACTAAGAAAGCACCGGTCATATGCATGAGTTTAATAATCTCATGCTAAATATGACTGGCCACGTTCTCCATAGAAAGGTGAACAACAGGATACAGTTAGCAAAGTGTGAAAGCTAGCCTGTAAACCATGGAGGGCCCCATAAACTGTTTGTGCCTGAAAAAACAAGAAAATTTAGCCTTCCAAACAACACTACCATGAGAAATAGCATGAGAATCGCTGTAAGTAAACCTGCCCTGCAGAATGAGAAGTTCTCTGATGAAATTCAAAACTCGCTTTTTGCTTCCTTTCTTCTTGCCTTTTTATGCATAATGGCACATACTTATCTTTTTAGTTTGGATACTTGAGAAAAGGGATGCAAGGCGTTCATTTTATTCATAGCTGATTTAGATATGAATCTCAAACAGGATTCTCATATTTGGAAGGAATACGTTTTTCAAAATTAATCAAAATAAAAGAGACGAAAGTACGTTAGATTTTGACAGTTAATATTTGTTCAATGCGATTTGATGAAAGACTCATTATATCCACTAGTTATCCATGAAAAAGGCGTGTTTTGTTTTGGGGAGAAGATCAGTAAGGGGAATTCCCAGTCCCATCTAGCAATGCCACCTAGGATTCCATCCTGTGCCTCCACGTTGATAATTTTGAAGAGAATTGTAACCTAAGAATCATAATCTTAATCTACCTCCTAAGGTGGGAATTCTGGTACACATCCTTTGGCCAGGAGGTGACTTGCACTCTCAGTTGCTGACCTGAATCTGAGCGTCTCCCCGTTCCCCTGATGATGGGTCTTCTCATCTAGAGTACCAACGTGATACCAATATTCAATGCCTAAAGCATCCAATAATATCTCTTTATAATGAAAACCTTCATACAAAACCTTTCTCCTCTCTTAAGCCACTGTTTCATTGATAATTTTCTATCAGGCTTTGCCTTCTGAAGAATCATGAGCACACCGATTTCTCCTCCGCATTCTCTAAGACGTTTCTTAGGAACTAAATTATAACAATTTGGAAAGAGTTTCTGACGAAGATTCGAGCAGCAGAATGAATTGGCATTTCAGTGAGTTTTCAAACTGAATCCTTTTGAGAGGTCTCACAGGGAAACCGTTTATATTTTTGTGGGGTTTGGTAAACCAATTTTCGTGTTTAGGACAATATTTTATGGAATTTTCCGGCAAAAAGATTTGGGCAAACATGTGGCTTTTTCCTCTCTCAATTGTTTTTTTTATTCTGAAATTTGATTTTCAATATTCGTTAAAACAAACTTCCAATATACTTTTCGATTTTGCATTTTGCATTTATGAATTTATCATTTTACAGAATAATTTATGATCTTCTATTTCTAACTCATCCATGTCAAACACTCAAAGGTTTCTCTACTACAAATTTTAAAAACTTATATGTGATTAAAAGTTTTTTCTGATAATGTATTTCAAGAATGTAACCTGCGATAAAACGGTCCCTAAGGAAAAGAAATGTTTTACAGGTATTTCTGAATTCGTGCATACCTCCAGCAGCACATACAGTGGGCTTCCTGAAATAGTCACAGACAACTTATAGGACTCATCCACACCAAATTGTAGCTGTATGAAATAATAAAGCAGAAGCAAACGACAATAAGTACAGATAAAAGGGAAGGAAGAGAATCTAGAAAAATATTTGAATAAAAAGGTGTAAACACACAAAACAAATGGAAGAACTCGATTTATTCAAAACTGAACACTGAAGACAACCAAAATAATTAAAATGTATAATATGATAGTAATACATAATCATGGTTGCTGCTTATGGGAATAAACTTCCCCATTTCAGCCCGCGTTGTCTCAGATGAGAGGGTCAGTATGGCTTAGGTAGTTTTCAGATTTTGGAAATATAAACATGTTTCATCAAACCTGATGACATGGAAGTTACCAAAATATTCGAATTTTTGTAAGAAAGAAAACATAAACACATTGCCCAAGAATCCATGGCAGTACTTTAGAAAGAATAAGGAAAATGACATGCAGATATACATGCACGAACATTTACATCAATAAATACGTTAATTAATAATAGTGCACCAAATAGATGAGAGCTATGACATCCAAGTCTATTTACAGAATTAAGTTTTGTACAATTTGCACCTTACTATTGGACGATATCATCATCGGTGCAGTAGGTATTTTCAATTTTATAAAAGCACATATATAATATTGCAGCATCCTCATGCAAGGACATCCACTGGGTATTGGCCTCATAGATATCACGTATCAAATATTTGAATCTTACTTAGAAGTCTTCAAATATAATTAGAAGTACGAAGACTAACATCCAGCAGTGGATTTACCGATGTTCGTGTGTGTGTGTGTATATAATGGGATACACCAGTTGTATTTGATTTCTGGCTGTAACCGATTACCCTTAATTGATGATCATAAATGATGCTAACAAGGTGTTGTTTTTAACATATGAGCAACCCACCATATGAGAAGGATGACACCTCTTGGTGTTGTTCATCGTCCAAGAAGGGTGATATATATATATTATATCCTTTCCTAGAAAAAACATCTGAATGCATTTCTACATATTTCAGTAATGCCTGAAAGTGCAAAACATGAAAATCAAACCAGGCGCGAGGGCCGGTGCAGGCATCTATTGAAATGATCCTGATTGAATTCAAGATCTAGCTCATAGGAAATGGGCTCTCTAACCAAAACGAGCATACAAAATTCTTTTTACACGAAAAGTTTCAAACCCAGCGAAACAACTTCTTGTATACATCTAGTAAACGTTTCACGGTTCCGCTTTGTTTTCAAACGTGACGGTTGTGCAGAAGGATCCGGCCTAATCGGGCTCGAGTTTGGTTGGCCCATTATGGGGGGCTAAAGCTTTCTCAGTGCTGGTTTTATCCATCAACAGTACTCAAAGAAGACCTGTATAAGGGCAACAAGTGCCCAACCACTTGAATCAACCGAGCATTGATAGTTTAATTTGGTTGTAGCAACTAATATTCGTAATGGAAAATTTTCTTTTGGCAAAAAAAAAAACTAATTTAAAATTAAAAAGTAATAAAATAACAAGTTTAGTCAAAAGTAAAATATGTTTCCAAATATTTTTAACTAAATGATCACATGGTGGCATTGTCATTTGGCCACTAGTAAAGCGGTCACTGCTATCACTCTCAATCAATTATCCTCTTCGTGCAGTTGACACAGAATGACCCTTTCATTAACCGAGCACACAAGTGGTACACCCTGGATCAAGTGATAGGGGAGATAGCACCATGCACCAAAATATAACCCAAGATGACTTTATTGGGATCTGCCTCGGTGCTAGATAACGCTCACAGATCACCTGTCTGAATCCGCCTCTTCAGAATAGCAATTTGTAGTTTGGACATAACGTGGGCATGCCTAGAACTTGAAGGGCAGAATTGGGTCTCTCTTTCTCACACACACATATATATACATACATACATACATATATATATATATATATGTACATATATATATATATGTACATATATATATATATATATATATATATGTACATATATATTCAGGTTTGAAACAGAATAAGGTAGACCAGTCATAATTTAAAACCAGACCTGACAGGACCATTACGTCATACACACACACACACATATATATATATATATATATATATATATATATATATATATATATTCAGGTTTGAGACAGAATAAGGTGAACCTTCACGTCATCGTAGACCATTACCTCAATATATATATATATATATAAGAGAAAAGAGAGAGAGGGCATTTATGAATTCCTCTAAAATGCAGCCCAGACAAACCGTGACAGAGAATATTTTGGGAGAGACAGACTGACAGACCTCTTCATCATGTGAGTGAACGACGACATTCACACCCTGGACCACCGGCGACGACACCGACCCGTCGGAGACGGGATCGACTGCGTGAGGAGCCTCGATATCCGCCAGGAACCTCTGGAACGCCTCCTTGAGAATGCCGGTGGCGTCGGAAAAGTTCCCCTCGGCAGTATTCATCCGCAATTCCTTCGCCAGCAGCAGGGTCGAACGCCCGTGGCTCACCGACGCGGGCAACGGCCAAAGGTTCGTCGCCGACACGACGGCAGTCACGATCCCGAGTAGCAGCAAGCCGCGGAGGAAGTCCGATTTCAATGCCGCCATTGCCGCAGCTAGAGTCACAGAATCTTAGCAAGCTAGCTATAAAGAGATCGTTCCCTTTCCTTGCTCCTCTAATGGCCCCTCTGTATCACATCCAATGTAATGCATGAGTGGAGGGAAGAAGTGGATAGAGAAAGAGAGTACACAGCAAGGGAGCCGTGGGCCCCATTTCTGAGTCTGGACTTATTGTTTTAGTGGGTCCGGGCCCGACTCCACGATAAGGGCGGATATTCTAAAGAGTGAGCACCCTTAGGTGCTCTTTTTTTTTCGTGTAACAAAAGGAGGTTGAAGCCTGAACACACGGACGCATGACCCCCCAAGGAGTCGAACCCGTCACCACTGAACAGAAACTACAACTGGTTCGGAGTAAACCAGAGTGAACGCTTCCAAACTGCTGGTACCGGTTTTCTTCGAACAAAAAACCGGGATCAAACTGGAACCCGACCGGTCCGGGTCGAAGCCGAAGTTTTCATGTGTCAGAGTTGAAGGCTTGTATATTTGTGATATTGTGCCGGGGTATTATAGTAAATGAGTATTGGTCCGGACCATTGACCAGAAGCTATTTTAACTTCATCATGACTTGGACATAATTTCCAAAAGCCTTTCTTGATCATCGGTTTTCCTCTCAACATGCTGCACCAAGTCCACGAAGCATTCCTTCTTGGAGGGGGATTCCGGAATCTTGAACAAGAATGATTTTTTTTTCTTTTATGTTAAGAAAATTTTGAAATACTTAGAATCCATTTTTTAGAGTGATAAAAAAAAATGATAGAGATGTTACAGTTAATGTAAGTTGGCTAAGATGGAAGAGTACATCAAATTTTTTATGTGACAATAAGACACTATTAAATTAAGATAAATATCACATAATTAATATAGGTTGGTTAGGTACATGAGGTATTTTATATGTCAAGAAAGTACCATTAAATTTAAAAGGTAAATATTATACAACAACAATAATATTGGGTAGTTAATTATTAACATGTACAAAAGATATTCATGACGTTGAAATAAAGGAGTGATAATACAAAAAAAAAATCTTATATATAATGAAGTTATTATAAACAAATTAGGAGTAACGCCAATAGATGATAAAATAAGAAAAAAATCATTTAAGATGGTTTGAACACGTAGAAAGACGACCAAAAAAAGCTCCAATAAAAAATATAAAAAACTAGAATGTAGAAAAGTTAAAAGAAAAAGACTAGACAAAAGTCTAAGCCACATACTTTACTCCCTCATAGTTGAGCTCCCACCCCCCCTTCACCAATCTCCACCATTGCTTTCGATTAAATACTTTTAATCTTTGGAATCCATGACTCCTTCCCATTTTGATTTATATAGTTTCCCATAGAAAACAATGTCGTCTTCTTTCGTTCTCTTTTAATCCCACCAAAATTTAGCATCATATTATGAAAGTCATATATGAAGCTATCAGAAAATTAAAACTAAGACATCATGGTATACGAAGGAATAGCTTTACTTGCAACCTTCAACAAAACTTCTTTTCAAAAAGTAGCTTTCCTTTCAGTGTTCGATCTTATTTTTCACTCTCATGAAGGTAAAATTCCGACAGTTCAATCTATGAACCATGGACGGAAGATGCTGTTAGAGAGAGTGAGAGAGATGTTCTTAAAAGAGGGTGAGCTTGGAATCCACCTCGACACATGTTCATGGGGTGGAGATTCATCGCTTCCCATGGGACCTCGTCTTGGAAGGGTAGATTCAGGAGTACATTCGAGAACCGGGGATGGGATGGAGGAGTTGGAAAAATCTTCTCAGGGATAGGAATGGGGATAACATGTCCCCACCCTACGAACCCATTATGGACAGGATCCTAACTAAGTAGTAATTTCAATTTTATTTTTATTTTCTTGTTCTTAATACTTATGGAGAAAAGTGGCAAGAGAAGAAGAAGAGAGAGAAAAGAGAAGTTTTTAGGTTTCTTTTGTATTAATTAGAATGGGATGAAACAACATTATAACTTCTAAAGTAATGATGATCCGTCAAGTTCTTTAAGTTGGTTTGTGAAGATGAGACCCCACGAAGACTTGAAGGAGATGCAAGGGCAAGAATGGAGGGACTTTTGGTCCTATCGTAGGAACGGTGATGAAGATGGGGACTGGGTTCCTAAATAAGGTCGGGGTTGAAAACTTTGATCCCCGTCCCATGAACATTCCTAGACACGGCCCCAATGAGAGTGAAAGATTCTCGCTCCATGAACATTTCTACCTACCGTATCGTGTAAAATCATAAGTAAAATTCTTAAGCATGTCATCTATGTAAAAAGAGCTTCTACCTCTTAGGTTGGACCACTAAAGTTAGGAAGAATTTGTTGAAAACCCAAATTCCCATGGAACCCCATCATATGAGTAAAATTCTTAAGCATGATACAAGATTGAGCTTGATGGAAACAAATAATCTATGAAACTGACTCATTTAATATGGGAAAAGATATATATATATATAATTGGATAATGAAACATAATAATGCAAACTCCATCTAAACTAATCTCAACTCTCTAATCATCAATCACTATTAAAAATCAAGAAGTGAAAAAGTACATTTACTTTTTGTTGGATACTTAATTATTCTGTATATAATTTTCACTGTATGTAATTCTGAGAGAGAGAGAGAGAGAGAGAGAGAGAGAGAGAGATGTATATGTGTCTGCTGGGAGGACTAAGTCTGCAGCATTTGAGGTTTTTATACCTTAGTAGAATTCAATTCTAAAAAGGGCTTATGGAGGTCATTAAAAAAAAAAGGCTTCCGGAGGAACATGCCCTTTTGTCGAGTGGTGACCCATAAGATGGATGATGAAACTGCCCTTACCTCTGATGTCTAGGGATCATTCTTATTCACCATATTTCATTTTCCGTTCTTAAACTTCACGACAAAGGAAGCAATCTCTTCCTCCCCCTAGCCATTGGCATCAGTTGGTGGTCTACCTACTACTTTTGGTTCAGCCCGATCACTCGAAAAGCATGACATGACAAAAGTGAATTCCTTTCTCGTGTTTGCTTTGGCCGTTTGTCGGTCTCATCGTAAGTCAAATTTCTTTCCTTTGGTTACAACGGAGGCCTGTGCATTCCTGGGGTATCGAACTCACAACCTTCATCTTGTGAGTTGAGACCCGGGCCAGGTGAGCTAACATTCTAAGCGCTATTTCAAGTCGAATTTTCACAAGTTGGTAGAGTCTGAAGTATGGTATTTGGATGTCAACATTAATCCTTTTTTATAGGCACATCATGTACAAAAGTTCCCTTCTTTTGCAACCATATTATGCAACCACCTCAACCATTTAGAGAACTTATGCCATACCAACATGAAGAGGGAGGGTTTTCTTGGCTCCCCACCAAGCCCATACCTCTTCCTTTTTCCATCAAAGTCTCTATCATTATAGCAGGGTTGGCAATTTTAGACCCCACCCAACAACCAACCCGATAAAACGATTCCCATTTCAAGCATTAGGCACACCGGGTAGGGGCACGATCCATCCAAAGTGACCCAAGACGATCCAAATCAGATGTAAATGTGTATATATAATGTATAATTATGTTACATTTATAAAACATATAATTTTCATGTTTATATATGTATATACATATGAAACCAATACAATATATAAACAAAAAGAATGAAAGTGGTCCATGTCAACCCGATTTTGTCCTGGACATGAAGCTACTTGACTGTTGTCCCCCTCGTTTTCATTTTCAGATTCTAACTTGGATTATGCAATGCTCGGAATCCTGGTTATGGACCCAAACATCCACGCACAAAGAGAACAGGTCTCAATGTCGACCGCGACTCTGCTTCATGGCAGCCTCCTGTCCAAGTGCATCAGTCATGCTTCCAATTCAAATTACCTTGAGAACATTTCGCAATGCCAAAAACGCGATCACACCATGCGTCTCTGTGAATTAAGACAAAAATAATTCGGGTTAAGGTCAGCCTACTCCACACCCGAACACAAATGTGACTCGAAACCAATCCTTCCACCTGTGTTGCTACCATTTTTTATTCACGCAAAAACTTCTCCCCAACAGCACAAGGTAAGGCGAGGAACGCCATTTCCCTGATTCTGTGATAGGCCTCGGAATCTCTCTCAAGTCGATGAATTAACCTGCTCTACATTTATAAGTTGACTGACTTTGATCTGCCAATCTACATTTGCTAAATATATTGATTCCATGATTCACCGAAATCATGCAACAAGGCATCATCAGCATAACAGCTATGACTTAAAGTCAGTGCCCGAGTTTCGGCGTCGTGGAGCGATACGTGGAAAGATTTGATGGTAGCGAAAGAACTTGCAGAAACACCAATCATTCCTCATTATGTAATACCAAATCTTCTCCACTACGTATCAGGATGTTGTAAAAGAGATACAGAGGAACCCATCAGGCCCAAGGGTTTATCCTCCCATCATTCCTTGTGATTGTTCTTAATCTCCACCTCTTAAAGGTGCAAGAATCCTTCAGGACTCAGTTTAACACTAATAGAAATGAAACACCAAGCGAAGTACCAATCACCTGAAACAAAGGTATCGAAGAACTGCCGGTCTCCTGGCAAAGGGGGCCGACTCAGGACATGTAAATAGCAGGTCCCGCGTTCTATACTCGGCGTGTTCTTGTCGGGTAAGGGCTTTCTCACCCAGCTCGCCAATTTAAAGAAAAACGTCCAAAGAAACACCCTGTTTAGTCTCAGGTCTCCAACCGAGTGAACAGATCTTAATCCCTGTTTACACCAGCTTTTGAAAATGCAGTGTGATGTTTAAGCCCAAAAATGTGCTTTGGGATTAAATCCTCACAATTCAGTATTCAAACTTGAGTTGTATCAAAGGAGGAAGAAGCTCAAAACTGGAAGAGGAACCCAAATGAGAATTATCTCAATTTACTGTAACAACACAAGGAGCAAGTGGTGCGTGCATGAATCAATTACTATGCACGACGGCTTGCCCACAGACTTCAATTTATCATCATCATAAACGTTCGCTTTAACTCGCTTTACCATGTGCCTAATGTTCAACACTCTTTCACAAGCCTCCACAGTAACATGACATACCATTCTTGCTAAATTTCTCTCGTATGTTAAAAACTTTGGCACCGTTATCATGTAACGAACTGTGAAGACTGCGACTTAAGTGATCGTGCAGACATGCCTGAAATTTACAGTATCCTCCAACAAAGACTGGGCAATTATTGCAGAAAACAAGTCATTGTTAACAAGGTCTCGATGAACCAGTTACGGCTATGATAATGCTTGATCAATCTCTGCATATAAGAGGAAAAGTAAGTATAGAGGACTGTACGCAGTAAGATTCTTGGATTTTGTGTTAGTTTATATGAAGTGATTAACTTGCCATATATGAAAATTTTACCTGTAACTGCGTCATGTCAGTGATTTGGAGAGGGTTGAATATGGTCTGTTAATCCAACTCTCTCGACAAATGAGATAGCATATGAATGTGATGTACAAGACCGCAATTGCAGACAGCAAAGCCGAGGACCAAATGCGCAGAACTTCAGTTCGGAAGAAGTCCACCAGAAGGTAACCATTAATGATGATGATGAGCAAAGCCATTGTCCAGGAAATTGACTGCGTGTAGACGTATAAGACATTATACATAAAAAATAAAAAGGATTCCTTTTCTAAATGTGAGCTCTACAGGCATAACAGCACAAGCATCCTATTGAAGAATAAATAGGACAACTAATTACCTTTTCCTCTACTAGATGGGTCGGGGTCGGTTATGTAAATTCTTTATTTCGGCAGAGCTTCATCATTTGCCATGCTAACAATTAACTTGAGATAAGATATCATTTTTTATTATTTCTTTCCAATACTTTTCCAATTAACTAATACCTTCTTCCGGAAACTTCTTTCATCATCTTACCATTTGTCCAACCCATTTTAAACGATTTTCTCTCATTTTCTAATCTATTCGTGCTACTCCCAATTTGTTTCTAATAACTGTGAACCCACTTATTACATTTCCATGTTAAAAAATATAACAGCTGACTCTAGCGGCTTCAATTCAAACCACTGCTCATAACCTCAAAACGAAAACAATTTCGTTGAATCACATCAACCATACCATGTATGTTGCCAGCCATTATCCTTGGAATTGCAAAGGATACAAATATAGATTCTACTTTTATAAAAAATGGCCATTTCGAGTGCAATTTCTTTTCCTAGAACATGCTAAACCCCTAAAACCTCTTTTTGAAGCTTTACAAAGGCAATGATAAATCCGCTTGTGAGGAAAATACATACCCCGTAGCACTGCAATACTTGGGTCATATATGAAGGGCCACCGGGAAGAATAATGCATGTCTGAGACAACAGTGACTAACCAACTACAGTGAAAGCATGCACACATGCAAGACACCTAACAAACAGATATCAGCAGCACAATCATCAGCAGGAGAAAATTCTTTTGCACAAACTTACTCAACAGTAGAATTTATCATATGAAGATTTATCCCATTTATCTTAATCCTAGGAAAGCCTATGCATAGAATAAAAATAAACATGAAAGAAAGCAATGTGAATCAACACTTTTGCAACACATTTATCAAGGGTGTTATTAGCATTTCATACATAGACTAAGCGTTGTTGGACCATTTGTTCTTCTGGCCTACTCGATTTGTTAGTTGCTAGTGAAGGAAAACAAATAAAATAACATTACTCACCTTGAGGAAGTGTCCTATACGGACTACACCCATAAGATGCTCTTTGGAAGCCAGGCATAGAAGCGGAATAAGTGCGAAGGGTATCTGCACTGACTGAAGAACATTCAGCCACTCATTCAAAATATCTAGCTGATTTTCAGAGGAATCAAAAAGAAGAGCAACAATTATTGTGGGTACTATGGCGAAACTTCTAGTAACAGCTGCCCTTATCCATTTCTTCATATGGAGGTTCAGAAAACCACTCATCACAAATTGACCAGCATATGTGCCAGTTATGGTGCTGCTCTGTCCAGCTGCTAGCAACCCTATTGCCCAAATATATCTGACAGGAAAGAGATATCCATACTCTTTCTCAAGGTAATCAGCAGCGTTCATGAGGCCAATACTCTCAGCATCCTTTGAACCATAAAAACCCTTAGCAAACACTGCTGTAACAAAGATATTAATCAAAAGAGAAACAAAAAGAGCCACTGAGGACTCTATAGTGTAGTATCTGAGTGCCTCCCTAACTTCACCCTTCCTGGTTATATCGATTTTCCTTGACTGAACGAGGGCAGAGTGCAAAAATACATTGTGTGGCATGATGACGCAGCCTACTATGCCAACTGCCTGTTTAAGTGTGCCTGATGATAGTCGTGGAATCAATATACCTGCACAAACATAGAGTTTTATGTTGAGGCTTTGGACGCCAAATGAACGTGATGATATGTACCGGACATGGAATGCATTGATGCGATATTATCCATACCAAGAGACAAGTCCTTTGCATTGGGACTGGCTTCTCCAAACATCCATGCAAATGAAATGGCCATTATCGTTATAAGAATGCCAAATGATGCTTCCAATTTTCTCACTCCATAGTTCTCCAGAAGCAAAAATATAAAACTGTGGAATGACAAGCAACGATAAGTATTTTGGAAAGCAAAATTCCATGTCAGGCATTCTACAATATGGTCTCAAAGTAAATCTACATAATATCTGAACAAAGGGATTCGGCGTGCACCTCCCTATTTCAGTGCACTCTACAAAATGATTATAAAGATCCCTACTACAGAAAATAGCTCTCATTGGATCATCAACACTTCAAACAAGAATCAAAGTTGAAACAGATGACGGATTGTAAATTGGGAGTCATGGATACAGATTATAAGTTGCCCTTAAGAATGCCAGCTATTGTTTCTCATTTTGTCTGAGCAAACTGAGAAAGGAGCCTCCCTGGATCTCAACCATAATCTTATTTGTCAATCTATTGTGAGAGAATGTAAACGGCCCTTCAGATACAACAATCTCATATATGACAACGTGCGCATCCTGCTTTTGACTTTTGAGAAAACAAGGAATTGTTTATCATCTTCAGGAAATGCCCTTGCAAATGAATCTGGTGATTATGAAATAAGGCCCAACATACTGTTGAAGCCAAAAGACCTGTAAATCTCAATTACCCTTTTACAATGTGTGAATTCCAATCTGCATTCAGTTGGCGTTGTGGTGTTACAGAAAGACGTCGTCCATCTTGCTCATATGTGGTAGTAAACACCCCCTTTGCAGAGCCTGAGTAACTATTACTCAAAAACATAACTCGAAATCTGTGATTCGTTAACTTCATACTAACAGAACCAAAACCAATTTTTTTCCCACCAGATTAACTGGATTCGGTTACATGCCACTATGATCTATTTTAGGACATACCGCATTTAATTCGGAAGAAAGAACACCTATTATAGTTCCCATTCAACACTTCTCCAAAGGCATCCCTCTACCAGTTCTGTATGAATCAACCTCCAACTTCTCACACCTTTCGCATTCGAGCTCATCTCTTGCCGCTACAGATAACAAGCCATTTAAACTTTAAATTGCATCCTGTATTCGCTACACCACATAAACCTTTTGCGAAATATCATCTATGAATAGCCACACCAACCTTTTACCTGCTAATCTTCAAACAGACTCGTTAGACCTCCACGTGCGCGCGCGGGCGTGTGTGTGTGTCAGAGAGAGAGAGAGAGAGAGAGAGAGAGAGAGAGAGATAAACAAGTAACGATACCAGTCAGCAGCGGTGATAAGAACCCCAGACCAGAGAGGCAGAAAGCCATTGCTGAGAATATTGATGGCAATTGCACTG
The DNA here is from genome assembly GCA_036023115.1 of Brasenia schreberi. NCBI lineage: Eukaryota > Viridiplantae > Streptophyta > Magnoliopsida > Nymphaeales > Cabombaceae > Brasenia > Brasenia schreberi. Next base: position 6,591,435 of record JAYKKT010000075.1, on the reverse strand, counting down.
CCTATAACCTCCTGAATATCAGCACCAATCAAAGCAACCTCTGTCATGAGCCAAAGAACGTAGCTGGCCCAAGGAGGGTATTCCCTGTTGATCACCTCCGCAAGGTGAGAGCCTGTCGCCACCCCGAGACGGGCCGAAAGCAACTGAATCATCAAACCCATCACGGTAGCCCATGTGAGAAGCCACAGCAGGCTGTACCCAGCGACCGCGCCGGCCTGCAGGTCGCCCTCCAGATTACCCGGGTCAAGGAACGCTATGCTCATCAGGAAGCCCGGCCCTGTGAATGCCCATAGCTTCCTCCATGAGAACGGCCTAACAGTGTCGTCAATCTCTGCATCATCAACTTCATCGTTGACATCGATTCTTTGGCTCTCCGAGAACGCTGCGTGCTCCTCGAAATCCTCGTTTTCTTCTTCATCTTCAGGCTCTTTTCTTTCTCTTTCAATGTGTTCGGATGGGGCGGAAAGTAGGGGAAGATGGGAAGACGAAGAAGAGGAGCTGAAGGTCATATTTTTCTATTATACTCAATGATTAGTGACTCTTTTCTTGGATTTGAAAGCTTGACCTGAGAGGGGTCTCGAAGGGAGAAGTTGGGGGGCCGAAATTTTGGGGCCTTCCTGCAAGATGGTGATTGTATAGCTGCGTTGAAATCAGAAATCCAACTACTTTACCTTTTCGACGGACGTCTATATACGGCTTCGCGGAAACCAAATTCCAACTCTGGCTTCGGATTATAGGGAAGACTCAATGTACCCTATAGCTGATTTTCTGGGGGAAACGAAACGAAACATTAATTTCTTCGAGTATCATACTAGCTACATGGAGGGAAATAATGTATGTTTTCAGAAAATAAAAGCAAACATAACTAAAACGCGAAGTTTGTGCCTTTCCAACCTGTTGCTTCAATCTGGAGAAACCGAAAGGAATTTGGACGCCTCTAACTTTCTGGAGAGAAGATGGGTTTCGCTTGATTTACAAGAATCTAACAAAAACTATGAGTTTCAGACACGAAAGGAAACAAGAACAAGCATCCGAAAAACTTGGGTAATAGAAGCTGAGTTTGTTTTCATCACCATAGACGAGAAACCCAAGCGTTTTGAGACCACTTTCCTCCTCCTTTCAGAGATTCGATTCCCGTAGCTTTAGCAAAAAAAGAATAGCAGTTCTCTTGCACAAATGACGGTCATGCGTTTCTGACGCAGCAGATAAGACCAGATTCGGAAAGGTGCTAACTTGCGCTATTCGTACTGCAGATACATGCACTACCAACCGCCTCTCTCTCTCTCTTCCTCGTTTCTGGCTGACACGTTTAATGGCGTCAGAAAAGGTTCGGCAGCCACGGTGGTGTTGCAACGATGACGCACAGAATTATGGGAATTGTTTATACGCTAGTGGAGTTCCGGGCCTCGAATTGGTGACACCCTTTTGTCGCTTCCTCTTCGCCGTCGGGAACGACATTCGAGACGAAGCGCACCATACATAATGATGGAGAACGATGAGAGGAGGCAGGGAAGTCGGTATTGGATACCACATTAACAAACAAGTTCGATGATCCATAAGCTTTTTGACGAAACTGTGGGAAAGAGATAGACAATAAATTCTGGGAAAGAGATAGACAATAAATTCTGGGAAAGAGATAGCAGGCCCTACCGTAAGATTAGGGGTGGCAAATCGGGTTGCCGGGTCGGGTTTGGGTCACTCTTGAATGATTCAAACTCAACCACTGGTGCCTAACTCCGACCCAGACACGGATTTCTCGGGTTGGGTCTAAAATTACTGCCCCTACCTGAAATAGGAGGGGTTTAAGAATTAAGTGCAAAATCTTCAGGGTTATCTTCTTATTTAGGGCTAAAATCACAAGCTCAAATCGGCTCGAGAAGTTCAGCTAGAACTTGAGCTGGGGTCCATGGATATGCAAACTCCAGTTTCGATCAAGTTACATTCAAACAAATCGAGTTTGATTGTTAGGTTCGTTTTTGTCCTTCGAGATTGAGAAAGGTCATGGACGAACTTGATTAAGTTTGGTTCGAGATTGAGTTCTGTGAACTCGATTTCTATGGAGCTCCACTGAATGAGTTCGAGCTTAAGCTCAGGCAGTTATGAATATAGACATGGCTGGTTCAGGTTTTTCTAGAATCAGGAAAACAAAACCAAATCGGCACTTCGGCCCGTTCCGATCTCAGTTTGAAACTGCCGATTATGGTTTGAGTTTAGAACTACTTGAAATCGAGAAAAACCTCAAAAAAAGTAATAATTAAAAAAAAAATTTATGAAGCCGGTGGTTTGATACTGCTCCCGTTCCCAGTTGTGGTCCTATCCTGATTTAGTTCTGGTTAAAACCACCAGGCTCGTTCCTCTAGAATAAGAATAGAGTCTTAGAACAAAATGCGCTGAATCAATGAATTTTCAGTTTTATACATAAATAGGTATAAAGAATGATATCTGCAGAAGTGGTTTGTCGTTGTTCTCTGTCTTTGTTTCTTTTATATATATATATATATATATATATATATATATATATATATATATATATATATATATATACACCTGTCTTCATTTTACCATTGTAAAAGACTCAAATGAACCAAACTCCTCAACATGGGCAAAAGCGACAAAAGAGCCATAGTCATGACACTCTGGATATATATATATATATATATATATATATATATATATATATACACGTCTGTCTTTCTTGTGGACTCAAATGAATCAAACTCCCCACCATCGACGAAGGCAACAAGAGAGCCCAGTCAGTTGAGCTATCACTCCAAGAACATACAAACGTGAATTTTCTATTACTTGTGTGATACTTCAAAGACTAATATGTAATTTTCAAATGAATATGTAAACTAGGCATGAAATCTAATTTGTTTCTCACCTTAACGTAGTAGACCTATTTTAGAGCTTCACTCCAAACAAAAAAAAATATAAGTACGTCTCACTCACAATTTTTTTTGAGTCTGTCACTGTTACTGCCTAAAGCAGTAAAGTGGTAGGGAGGATAAAAGATTTAAGAAAAAAGATAGAGAACTTACATTGTTGTTATTACAAATATATAGAAATAGATAATAGACAGATAGCATCGACTTCTATAAGAGGCTTTCTCTCGTTTGTTTCTGTTTAATTAAAAGAAACAATTCAATGCCACACAGTCTTAGCTCAACTGGCAGGGCTTCTGACTCCCGTGACCCAGGTGGTAAGTTCGATTCTCAGGGCAGGTTGCCCTTATCATTCATTTGCCCCAAGTATTCACTTTCATTAAGAATCACAGAAGAGTATAGACTTCATCAAGAGTTGAACAGGGTAGATTGATAGGGTTAGAAGCTTTTGGTAGAATGCTTCTATTCCACCTCATAAAACTAGGGATGACAATTGGCGAGATGGGAACGAGTATACCTGTATCCGGCCCAAACCCGAACCTTAATGCAGTGAGTACAAGTTTAGATTCCCTTTTCATCAATAGGTAACTCGACGAGTGCAATATATGTATAATATGTGTGTGTATGTATATGAAAACCGGATCTTTCCATCTCTAACATACCCACTTATATTCATTCATTATATTTTGATAATATAATTATAATTATAATTATAATTTTTGTTTAAAAGTATAAAGAAAATTGTTATTATATTGATGTCTTTAAAAACATAAATAAACAACAACAATGGCGGATAAGATTCAATTACTCTTTTTCTACGTATATATATATATATATATATACATAGATGGTATATGCTAGCACCTTCAATTATGCATCTTGAGCTTGCAAAAAAGTATGCATGTACTTTACTTTATATAGATACCAGCACATACCAGTTTCTCTCTCTCTCTCTCTCTCTCTCTCTCTCTCTCTCTCTGTGTGTATATATTAGGTCAAGTAGATACCGGTTGGGGCATCTTACTCTTGTACCGAAACACGAACCTGATCGGGTCGGGTGAATATTGCCATGACTATGTTAAAGGCTTTGCATTGATACGTCAAACAGAGCATTTAGTGGCTCAAATGCCAACGACTGAAGGAAATGAATTCATGTGTGGCCTGGTAAATGAACAGAGCCACTCATATAAATTGCGTAAGTTCGGCTTGCGACGAACTGGTTCGTGTTTGGTTAACCGAGCACGAATCTTCTAGCAATGCCCTACGAGCTGAACATGTACCGCGAATATCTGGTTCAGCTTGGCTTATATAAACTCGTTTATTTAAGTGCATAATTTTTTAAGATTTGCCAAAAATCACGTTCACCCAATAAATTTTGAGGGATATACAGCAAATAAATAATAAAATCTTTTAATTTCACTGAAAACTAAAATGGTCACTTAATAAATAATAAAATCTTTTAAGTGCATAATTTCTTTTCTTTTTGTTACAAGACTAGACCGAAGACTAACACACATGCGCCCTCCCGGAGTCGAACCCCACCACCAGAGGGCTAAAATGCCCTGCCATTGAGTTAACACTTTCGGTACTACTGTTTTTCTTTTTGGCACAATGGAGAGAATGAAACCAGATTCACGCCTCTGGGTCCTGAACTCATGACCTTCACTTAATTGTGAGTTAATCCCCTAGCACAATGATCTGTTCTTTCTTTCTTTCTTTCTTTTTTCAAAATTTAACACACGTTCAGTTCATTTTACTAAAGTCGTGTATGGTTCAGATTCGACATCGTAAAACGTAACAGGTTTTGGTTTGTCTAGAACCATGAATTAGAACTTAACCAAATTCGGGATAGTTCCAGTTTCGGTTTTTACAATGGTTAGTATAAACATGACCGGTTTCAAACCAGCCCGGTGGTTCCAGCCGAAACATGATCGAGCTAGGAACCGGTAACACTAAAACAAGAAACCACCCGGTTTGGTTTCACTTTCACCTTTCATGGAGTCGGAACCGATAGTTTCAAACTGTCAATTCTGGTATTTTTTTTATATTTGTATTTGAACTTTAATAATTTTAATGATTAATTGGAACCAACTTCCAGCTGGTTCGGTTATGATTTTAGGTTCTAAGATCATCGGAACCGTCAGCTTGAAAGTTATTGGTTTACCCGGAATCGGCCAGTTCCTACCATGTTTCCATCGTTGTTTTGTGATTGTAGGTTCGGGTCTTGTTTTGGTTTAAACTTAAAACTAAAAGTAAAACGAGGAGAAAAAAATAACATATATAAAATAGGACCAAAATCAATAATTTGAACCACTGATTTCAATTCTGGATCCAGGAAGAGTTCTCGCTTTGGTCTAAACTTACAGATAAAAGTAAAACAAAAAAAATAACATATATACAAATGAGACCAAAACCAATAGTTTGAACCACTGATTCCAATTCCGGGGTCCACGAGAGGAGGAGCGATAATTTAACGGAAGGTTCTCTAGTTTAATCGGAGTTCCGAACCTGGTTAGCCGGTTTCGGGTGGACCGGCTCCCAGCGCAGTTGGGTTTCAACCCAAACCGCGGGCCTGGTTTGATCTGGCCATGGACAAGCTCTGTTTGGTTCGGTAGTGTCGGTGACGCAACGGTGGAAGAGATCGTTGGTGCAATCTGTTTTAAACGAGAGTCGCTTCTAACTGTTTCATTGTGGAAACTTAAGATTCCTCTTATCACCCTCCTCCTGCTGCTGCTGCTGCTGCTCTCTCTCTCTCTCTCTCTCTCTCTCTCTCTTATTTGCATCGATTTGGTCATCTTGGTGATTCATGGAAAATCTCTTTTATTCTGCTTAGAATTTGACAATTAGGTGGCCTATATCATGTTTTGACCCATTTTCATGTTTCACTGCGTATCTGTTATCTAGTGTGGTCAATTGGATTTCTGCTGTCGCAAAGAAGAAAGAGTTGCGAGTGCTGATGGAGGAATTCGTGGACAATAAGCAAATAGTACTCAAAAGTTTCATCCCTAACTCCGGGACCCCAACGGAAGATGATATGGTCCTGAAGACGGGGAAGATCAGAACGAAGGTGGATAGGGAGTGCGTACTCGTGAAGAATCTCTATCTCTCTTGTGACCCTTATATGAGAGGAAGGATGCGGGATTTCCACGGCTCTTACATCCCTCCCTTCCAACTTGACTCGGTAATTCCCCCTCCTCTCTCTCTCTCTCTCTCTTCCATTTGCATCGATTTGGTCATCTTGGTCATTTGATTAGAGCTAGGCATGGAAAATTTCTTTTATTCTGCTTAGAATTTGGCAATTAGGTGTCCTGTATCATGTTTTGACCCATTTTCATGTTTCACTGCGTATCTGTTATCTAGTGTGGTTTGATTAAATGAATGCTTTAGACTAACGAGTCCTTTAATAATTTCTTGAAAGAATCTTGACTGATCTAAAGCGGGAAATTTTGATTTGTTGGCGTATTCTGTTGAAGGTTATTGAGGGTTTTGGCGTGTCTAAGGTGGTGGACTCCGGCCACCCGGATTTTAAGGCTGGCGACCTTGTATCGGGAATCACTGGATGGGAAGAATACAGTTTGATTCGGGATGCCAAGAGACTGCGGAAGATTGTCGCAGATGATATTCCTCTATCCTATCACATTGGCCTTTTAGGTATGTAGATTGATGGTTGTTATTCCTCTAAAGGCTACTTCTCTCTGTGGATCATGAATTGTCCTAACAGATCATTCGATTGCCCAATTTTACTCAAGTTTGTTTCATTTCACATAATAAAGTGCAGCCATATGCTCAATTCAGTGCTTGGAACCTTTCATAGTTTGGAAAGACTATTGGTTATTCAAACCATACGGAACTGTTTCTTTTGATTACTCTTACACTGCTGGAGTTTAGACTTTTCCTACTGTTTATCTGTTGCTTCCTTGATTTGTTATGCATGATTAGCTTGAATAACTGGTCTGTGAAGCACTCGGAGCATTAGCTTTCCTGGAAGGGGATTCAACTTGCAAGATGAAGATCATGAGTTGGATATCCGGGATGTGCATACCTGGCTTTGGTCTCCCCATAGAAAGAAAAACTGGTCTTTGAAGGGTGGCCAAGTATACAGTACTCATGGTGACGGCAGCCATGGGTCATAATGGATGGTGCTTTTTTGGAGGGGATGATCGGTGGATAGGTGATCGGTGTAGTTGGGAGAGCAAGAAAAAAAATTTGAAGAAAAGGGTAAAGATGATGGTAAACAAGACTCCGGTAATGTTTTGGTAAGAGAAGTGGACTGGTAGGTGAGGTTCAACCACCCTTCACAAAAACACAAGGAGCAGAAGGAAAGAAACATAGTTTAAACCCTTAATCCTCTTAATGAAATCATTCGTAGTGATGCCCAAACTTCGAGAGAAAAGGGAAACATGCACCAAACCACCTGCCTATTTGGCAACTTATAAACAGGGGAGTGGTGCATTAGAACTACTGCAATGGTGCTCTGTTCTAAAGATGAGGAAGGGGACAAGGTTGATGCTGATTCGAGCACGCATTTTAATGTCTGGATCTTCAAGGAAAAGGAGGATGTAGGCACCAAAATGCGCACTATATTCGCCCCTCTGCACTTTCTGAACAAAGGGCTGTGCTGTAAATCTTTTGAGTCTATCTAGCTTTGTTCTTGTTGTCAAAACGGGCAGATGCCGGTTTTTTTGTTGTTGCGGCTGTGGGGAGTAAGGAGAATGTAAATTTTCTCCCAACTATTTACCTAATAGTTACAACTTATTAAGTTATTCTTCAGATTTCTGATTCATACTTCATGATTTTCATGCGCTAATCTACTCACAAGCTATCTTATATCGTTCATGGTCTTCAATGATGGATCACAAAATGTATCTCGTACTGAAGACTTAAACCAGCTTGAGAGAATGAATCCGATAAGGAGATGTATCTCATGTTTATCATGAAACTTGTTGTATCCACGGCACTGTTGCGCTCATGTTGCTACTAGTGTTTCAACAATATCAAATAAATTGTAGGTGACAATAAAAGCTATCGTGTAACATGATGATTCTGTAAATTAAACAATGTTTTGTCACAAGGTGGGTCTTTGAATACTGCAGTTCGTAAGAGATTTCTATAATGAGATGATCTTATGTTTTAGTAATGGAATGCTATTAAAAGTGGGATATATAAGAACTTTTCCTTGTTTAGGTTGTTACTTTTTCTTATTGAATCTTTCAAAACTTTATTTTTTATTTATATGGAGCTAGTGCTCAAACATGTTAATGACCCATATTTGCTAACTGTGAGTTCTTTATATCATCAACATAGGTATGCCTGGGTTCACGGCATATGCTGGTTTCTATGAGGTTTGCTCTCCTAAGAAAGGAGAGTTTGTTTTTGTCTCGGCGGCATCTGGCGCCGTTGGGCAGCTTGTCGGGCAGCTGGCTAAGTTACATGGTTGTTATGTTGTTGGCAGTGCTGGAACAGAAGAGAAGGTCAGTTCCACTTTGCTTCAAAACGAAATATTGAAATGAATATTTCTCTTGGATAATGTATTTTATATTAGAGACACATTTAAAGGTGGTTCTGATATTTGGAAGAAAGGTCATGTGAAGATCCGATAAGGTGTGATAAACTGGACATGAACACTTCAAAATAAAGAGAAGAAACCCTCTGAACCACTTGAAAGGAAACACTAAAACATGATCTTGGAGTTAGTATAGGAAAAGGCTTGGCTTTGGTTGGATAACGTGCTGCATCTTCGGCAGCATGCTCTGTGAGGTATATTTACAACCGTGGCTAATTTACATATTTTCACTCCACTTTTAGGTTCAACTTCTTAAGAACAGGCTTGGATTTGATGAAGCTTTTAACTACAAGGAAGAACCTGATCTAGATGCTGCACTGAAGAGGTGGTGTTACTTTTCCTTGAACTTTATGACTAAATTTTGCATAGCTTAAAATAAAAATATGGCTTGTGGCGTGGACGCTATTTCAGGTATCGTTTGTGCACATGCATATATATAATATACAAACACACAAAACTCTTGAGGCTTCATGTGTGTGTATTGGCCTCCTATAGAATCTTTTTCCTGATCTAGTTGCAACTCACCTTGACCAGGTGCTTCCCTCGAGGCATCGATATCTATTTTGAAAATGTGGGTGGCCGGATGCTCGACGCTGTGCTCAGCAATATGAGGGTGCATGGACGGATTGCCGTCTGTGGTTTGATATCTCAAGGCCTTGTTGATGATGAAGGCATCCACAACCTGATATTTCTTGTTACGAAACGTATCAGAATGCAGGGCTTCCTTCAAAGCGATTACTTGGATTTGTTCCCTCAGTTTCAGGAGCGTATAAGCCAACTCTATCGGGAGGGGAAGATTGTTTACATCGAGGACATGAATGAAGGCTTGGAAAGTGCACCCTCTGCTCTCGTAGGTCTCTTCTCCGGCAAGAATGTTGGCAAGCAGGTCGTGCGCATCGGACACCAGTGAAGTTGTTCAGACTGTAATTTGGCCTTCATGGTTGATGAAAGTTCTTAATTGATTTCCATTTTTGTTGATTGAACAAGGCCCTGCAATTCATGTATTCCTGCAAGCCCTTTTTTCCTAATTAGCATTGTCTCTTCCACTTATGACTTGGTGGGGAGTCATTACTCACAATGCTGAAAGCCTGAAGCTGCAAAATGTGTTGGAAGAATAAATGTTTTTCTGCATTTTGGTTAGAAACTCATGCAGACGAAGTTACAAGAACTCTCAATGGATTGCTTGGATATGAATTGTTTCTTCTTATGTTTGGTGGTGGTATCTTTGAAAAATATTAACTCCTTTACCTTGAAGGCCCGAGTCTGTGACGAAATTCCAGCTTTGTGGAAGCCTGATGAGCACTGATGGAGCGTGCGGTAATGACATCTTCCGGCGTTGACCACCGGACCTCCTGCTTTGCATAACTGCATGAGGTCTGGACGGAAGTTCAGGATGCAGGTTTTTGGAACACTAAAGCGAACTCTCAAGGTTTTATCGCGTTTTGAATGAAACTGAAAATATGTGATTTCTAAAGATTTTGAAATATTTTTCCAATTTCAAAGATATTCCCGAGGACAAAAATCTGACGTAGTAATGTTGAGGTGGCTTAACTGTTATGGAGGTTCAGATAGGGCAGTGGTTAGAGGTAACTGGTGGCCACTTGATACTGTATTTGTTATTAGCACTGATTCACATTTACAAACTCGAAATGTTTTATCTTTATGACAAAGAAAAGACATACGAATATTATGGGATAATACTTTCTTAGAAAGATATATAAAAAAGTTAATCGAAAAAAAAAGTGAATATATCGTTGTCTCCTTCACTTTTTACGGAAAAGCTTACGAAAGAAAACCTTGTAAAGCAAAAACATCTTGATCAATATATCATTATCCTCAACTCGTCGTATCTGCAAACTTATGGCAGGTAATTGATCAACCACAAACTTTATATATATATATATAGAGAGAGAGAGAGCATAGTTCATAAACACATTCAAACAGAAACCGGAATCAACCTGAAACCAATCATGTCTAGGTTCCATTTAGGGTAAACTCATCCTAACCGGCTCGCAATGCCCATGTCTTTGTAACTTTTCTTTTGTTCTAACTTCCCACTGTAATATCGGGACATTGTTGTGTTGATTTTAAGCTAAGAACCGGCTTGAACAGAATCAGTGAAACCAGACCACGAACAGGGACCGCTCTATTCGGTTATGGTTCTACCTCTCGGGGAACTAGAACCCTGAAATAAAAACCGACGGTTCTAAACTACTGGGCGTTGGCTTAATCCATTTTGAGAGAGAGAGAAGCGGTGAGGAACAAGCAGGTGGTATTCAGGATGAATGATCCCAATGCAACCAATATGATCGTCAAGAATTTCTACCTATCCTGCAATCCATGCATGCAGTTCATGACGAACGATCCCCAGGAAGGACGGGTATGACAGATCCTCTTTCCTTTGCTTCTTTCTCGATTTCGTCCGTAATTCTTATGTACATTGCGATTCTTTGTTGGTTTATTATATAAACTGGTAACCTTCTTGCGCTTTCTTGCCGAACTACCCAGTTAAAACTTACCACTGACTTGAATTGAGGACAAGAACTGCACGTCAAGAAATTCAAGAGCAAATCAAGACAGTTCATTTTATTTGGAATCACCGTTCATGTTGGGAGCACGGTGTACCCTTTGTTATTTATGTATTTTAATTTTCTTGAGTTCGTACCTTTCAGATACCCTCAAATCAAATGAAGAAGTTGAGGGACAACTGGAAGGAAATTACGGGTAGTAAGATAGAAGACAATTGGAGAGACGCGATTAAGGAGGTTCTGCACGTTCCAAAAGATGTCCACTTGAAGCTAGGAATGAACGAGAAAACTAGACGTTGACCCTTAAAACTCAAGATAACAAAATCCTGAAACCATAAAATGAAACATGATGTTTTCTTTTAGATAAAGATACTACCCGAAGAGGAACCATAACAGAAACAAGTCATATATCTGATCCCTCTTGGTGTGGGAAGGGGCTTGGTTTATTTTTCTGATGTTGGTTTTCGTTGGTAACTTTTGACAATCATGCGTTTACTTGTGATGAATTTTCAGTATATCTCTATCAATTGCTTCTCCGATTAATTTTATGGGAGCCTCATTGGAAGGAAGAAAACGAGGTCAGGGCAGGGCCATGGTAGAGCCCTTACACTGTCCATAAGAGTGCTACACGTTCTTCTGTTGACCTTGTTTCGGCAGTTGCTAAGATTTTCCATTTAGTATTGATTCTGGTGAAATTTGTAATATTGAACTTTTGTTTTTATTTCTTGAACCAACGGAAGGTTGGTTTCTTTCACTAAATTTTTGATGAATGAAATGGGGATCTTTCCTGGTATTTCCATCTAAAAGAAAAGAATGGAGTACGGCGGTTGGCCCAGAAGCCTCTATCCTGAATTTTGGAGTTTTTCTCCTATTGATCCCCTCAGCTTTGTACTTCTTCTACTGATGTCTACCCTATTTTCTCCTATTGATCCCCTTAGTTTTGTACTTCTTGTTCTACTGATGCATCCCATGTTTGCTTCTGTAAGGTGATGATGCGCTATGGTGTCTCTAAAATAGTGGACTCAGCACACCCTGATTTCAAGGTGGGAGATCTGGTTTGGGGTATAACTGGATCGGAAAAGTACAGCAAGTTATCAATGCGTTGTCTCAGCAAAATCACAGATACTAATGTGCCGCTTCCTTACTAACTAGGAGTCCTAGGTATCAATTTTTAACTTGTTTGTTTGTCTTCTTTTTCTTGCAGATGACGCCTAAAAGGTTTCCCTGTTGAAAGTTTGTTCTGTTGTTACTGCAGCCATCCATTCCTATCCTGCCTTGCATGGTGTCTGGAGTTTTAGACTGCTTCTGACCATGTTGCTGATTATTGTTTGTTTTTTACTGCTTCTGATCACCCTTGCATGATTGGTCCCAACCTGGATAAAAGAGGAGGGTTGCATTAGGCTTTCGACAGTCAACGTAAAATTTTGTCAGATTTTTATAACATGGATTATACAAATTATGAGCATTTCATTGGGGTGTCTACTTTTAGCGATACACTACAAAGCCTGAATGCAGTGAAAAGTAAACAAGGGCTTCTATATTTTCGTTTGAATGTAGTGAATCAATTGTAGAGAGGGTTCCCACATGATTGACGAGTGTGGATAAAGAAGTTAGTCACGTTATATTATTGCCTCAATGTAGTGAACAAATTGCCGAGAGGGTCTCCGCATTTTTAAGATGGACGGATGTAGGGAGTAAAGAAGTTATTCCTAGATAATAATTCATATGGATTTTTAGAATATCAAAACATTGACCGATAAACTAATGGAGGTAGTAAATACTATGATTTGGAGAAAGATTCATATCCTATATTTAGAAGAAAGAAAGTGGGTTGGAGAAAAAGCAAAAGAGTTTGAGGATATATGTTTTAAACTATGGTACTAAGGAAAGGAAAAGGCTCGAAATAGAGTTGTTATTATCAGTGTTGTTTGACGCGTATTGTATCGTGTATCATTTTGCTCCACGATATAGGCATATCGTGTCGTACTTTAATATTAAAAAATATATTAAAAAATAGGAAAAATAGTAAAATCCAAAATAAATCAGAAAAAAATTAGAAAAAAATTGGTAATTGCAACCATTGAACAATTGAACTTTTTTACATATTTTGAAGCAAAAAATGAAATACATTTGCATTTACATATTATAATCAAGATCATTAACTAAATAATCTTCATATTCTCTCATCACCACCTTCTTTTTCAAAATCAAAATCTTATCTCCTTGATAATGTTGGTACACTCCTTCCAAATTAATCAATGCAATGTCTTCTTCAGTTAGGAGAGCATTTTCTTCTCTATATTCTATAAGTCAGTCTTCTAATATATCAAAATTATCCAAACTTATTAGATCAAATTGACTTTCTTCTCTATTTATCTTTTTTAATTGCCTACAAGAAAGATAAGACTGATAAGTAATTAGTAAATAACATTAACAATTGAAGTCAAACAATATATTAAATTGAATCTTTAAGTACTAACTAATACAAGATTACCTTTCGCGAAGCCGCATGTTACAATAAATGAAAACTAAGTCATTCAGTCGCTTATGTTCCAACCTATTGTGTTTTTTTGTATGGATGTGTTCAAAGACACTCCAATTCCTTTCACAACCCATTGCACTATAAGTTTTGCTCAAAATTTTTACTGTAAAATCTCTAACGTTTGGGCAATCACTTGTAAACCTATTTCACCAAACATAACTTAATCCACAATAATATAAGATTTAAGAAACCTAAATACAAAGATAAACAATTTACGTGGGTGCATATTAGTACGGTTGCGAATTGCTACGGGCAAACCCATTAAGTGAAGAGTATTATCATAGATCTCCATCTCTCAATGTATAAAATCTGCTTTGCTCTCATTAGGGACTAATCTATCTATATAATCAATGATGTCTCGATTAACCTCACCATCATTTTTTAAGTTTGTTGAGTACCTGAATGTTGGGTTTAGATAATATATTGCTGCATTAATAGGCTGATGCAATTGTTTGTTTCATCTATTATCTATAATTTTTCACACGAACATAATCTCTCTTTTTTTTATTAAAATTATTTCTAATAGCTTTTTTTGCACTATCCATGGCTTCATAAAGGTAACTCATAGATGCTAACTCCTTCCCAGCTGCTTTATAGTTAGTTGCATTATTTGTAATCAATTGGACTACATTCTCTAGCCCAACCTCGCATATAACCTTATCAAACTCTTGTCTTAAGATCTCTACAGTGTGCCTCTCCTGACATGTCTAGAGATCTCAAAAACATAAGTCATTTACGACAGTAAAGAAGAAAGTTTAGCAAGGTCATTCCTCGCCTATCTGTGTATCAGTCTGCCATGATAGTGCATCATGTCTCCTTCCATGACTCTTTCAAAGTCGAACAATATTTTTGCACTTCAATTACAGTCTTATCTAAGATCTTTTCTCTCGATTTCTGATAAGAGAGCATCTTGTATGATGGACCAATATTAGCAATTGCATCTACCGTTGCTTGAAAATGAAAATTATTTGTTGCATTAAATGGAATACATGTATCATAAACCATCTGCCCACTACAAGGTTTGCCTGATTATGCAGTTGTTATAAAGCTATAATAGCACGAATTCGAGGTTGAGCACCAGGTGTAGTGCTAGGAGGAAAAAATGAATGTATGCTAGAAGCAACTCTTCCTCTACTCCTTCTTGAGCTTTCTCTTCTACCACTTCCACTTGCAAAATCTTTAGCAACCCTCTTTCCTCTGTTTTGTAGTCAATAACTATTACTACCAATATCTATTCTGGCATCTGAAGGAATACTATCAGTGAATCCAATAGCATCTCATCTTCCTCAAGCATCCTTAAATCATCCTTTTGTTGTCTCCTCTCTTCTATACTCTAAATCATCCGAAGACATTGTCATTTAATGCATTCTGGCAAACTTCTAACTCTGCCTATACAAGGAGCAACTTCTTTTCTAGTCCCCGCTAGGTGGTGTTTCAATCGTGAAATTTCACCACTAACCACATTCTCACTGAACAAACATCTGATCTTTAATGTAGAACCCTCAACTGGTATACCCCACTGCCATACCGGATCATTAGACCGAGAATGGGAGCCTCTAACACTCCTTCCTGCCATCTCAATTTAATTCTCACAGAACAAACATCTGATCTTTAATTTAGAACCCTCAACTGGTATACCCCACTGCCATACCGGATCATTAGACCGAGAATGGGAGCCTTTAACACTCCTTCCTGACATTATCGGGTAAGCTAATGGAGGTGGTAGATACTATGATTCGGAGAAAGATTCATATTCTATGTTTACAAGAGACAAAATGGGTTGGAGAAAAAGCAAAGGAGATAGAGGATACAAGTTTTAAATTATGGTACTCAGGTAAAGAAAAGGCCCGAAACGGAGTTGGTATTATCATAAATAAAGATTTAAAGGAGAGTGTAGTAGACATACAACGATATGGTGACCGAATCATGACATTGAAATTAGTGTTAGGAGTAGAGGTTTTGAATATAGTTTGTGGTTACGCACCCCAAGTAGGACTAGAAGATAGTATAAAGACAGTTTTTTGGGAAGAGTTAGATAAGGTATTTCAAAAGATTCCACAAAGGGAGATGATTTGTTTAGGAGGAGATTTAAATGGACATGTCGGTAAAGAGGCATTAGGATATCAAGGGATTCATGGAAACTTTGGTTATGGGGATATAAACGAGGAAGGTAGGGAGATTTTAAATTTTGCTATGTCATTTGATCTCTTTATAGTCAATACAATCTTCAAAAAACGAGATGAACATTTAATTACTTATAAGAGTGGCTTATCACAAACACAAATTGATTACTTTATTTGTAGAAAAAAAGATAGAGCGTGTTGTAATGATTGTAAGGTAATTCCAGGAGAAAGCTTAACCACCCAACATCGACTTTTAGTTATGGATTTACAAATAAAAAAATGGACAAAGAAGAAAAGAGTGCATCGAGCTATTCGGACTAAATGGTGGAACCTCAAAAGTGAGAAAGAAGATATATTTAAACAAAAAGTCCTTCAAGGAGATGTTTGAAATTATGTTGGCACACCCTCTGATATGTGGAATAATATGGCTATACATATTAGGAAAGTGGCGAAAGATGTGTTAGGGGTATCTAAGGGAGGTGTACCGGCACAAAAAGAAGCATGGTGGTGGAGTGAAGTAGTACAAAACAAAATCAAGGCAAAGAGGGCATGTTACAAATTACATTATGCTAAGAAAACTAGTGAAACTTTAGAAGCTTATAAGAAAGCAAAGAATGAAGCAAAAAAGGCCGTTAGTGAAGCAAAAGCTAAGATTTGGGAGGACTTATATAAAAAACTCAACTCAAAAGAGGGTGAAAGAGATATTTTTATGATAGCTAGGGCTAGAGATAAGAAAACTAAAGATCTTAAATTATGTTAGATGCATAAAAGACGAGGATGAAAAAATTCTAGTGGCAAATGATGATATAAGAAATAGATGGAAAAACTATTTTTATAATCTTTTTAATGAAAATAAAGATGTTAGTATTAGTTTAGGAGATTTAGCCAAGTCAGAAAAGTATATAAACCACAATTTCTACCGACGTATTCAAAAGAATGAAGTCAAAGAGGCTCTTAAACATATGAAGAGTGGTAAATCGGTAGGACCAGATAATATTCCTATAGAAGTTTGGAAAATACTAGGAGAAATAGGAATCACTTGGCTCACAAGACTATTTAATGAAATATGGAAAAACCAAAAGATGCCCGAGGAATGGAGAGCAAGTACACTTATACCCGTATATAAGAACAAGGGAGACATTCAAAATTGTGCGAATTATTGAGGTATCAAGTTAATGAGTCATACTATGAAATTATAGGAAAGAATTATTGAACGTAGGTTAAGACAAGTATCAAGTACAACAGAGAACCAATTTGGATTTATGCCAGGTAGATCTACTATTGAAGCGATTCACCTTTTGAGACGTCTTATGGAACATTTTAGAGCAAAAAAGAAAGACCTTCACATGATATTTATTGATCTAGAAAAAGCTTATGATAGGGTACCGAGGGAGGTTCTTTGGAGAACCTTGGAAAAAAGAGGTATCCCATTGACATATATTAACCTTATAAGAGACATGTATGATGGTGCAAAAACATGTGTGAGGACTCATGAAGGAACGACAGACTTCTTTGAAGTTAATATTGGGTTACATCAAGGATCAACTTTAAGTCCATACTTATTTATAATGGTGATGGATGAGTTAACAAAACATATTCAAGATGAAGTACCTTGGTGTATGTTATTTGTAGATGACATTGTATTAGTGGAGGAGTCTAAGGAAAAAGTTAATAGAAAATTGGAACTATGGAGAGAAACATTAGAAAACAAAGGCCTCCGACTTAGTAGAACAAAGACAGAATATATGGAATGTAAGTTTGATCATTTGGCTACTTCAGAGGACATAGAAATTAAAATTGGCACACATTGCATTCCGCAAAAGGAAAGTTTTAAATACCTAGGGTCAATTTTTCAAAGTGATGAAAGAATTGATGGAGATGTTACACATAGAATTAATGCTGGTTGGTTAAAATGGAGAGGAGCATCAGGTATTCTTTGTGATAAGAAGATACCATTAAAATTAAAAGGTAAATATTATAGAGCAGCAGTTAGGCCTGCCATGTTTTATGGTTCTGAGTGTTGGGCAGTTAATCATCAACATGTACAAAAGATGTCTGTGATAGAAATGAAGATGTTGAGATGGATGAGTGGTCATACAAGAAAAGACCGTATACATAATGAGATTATTAGAAACAAATTAGGAGTGGCACCAATAGAGGATAAAATGAGAGAACATCGTTTAAGATGGTTTGGACATATAGAAAGAAGATCAAAAGAAGAACCTGTAAGAAGGTTAGAAAACCTAAATTTGGAAAGTATTAAAAGAGGTAGAGGACGACCACAAAAGTGTTGGAAAGAAACAATAAAGAATGATCTAGCTTATTGGGAGTTAACTGCTAACATGGCACACGATAGAGATCTGTGGAAACAAAGAATCCATGTAGCCGACCCCGTCTAGTATGGGAAAAGGCTTAGTTGTTGTTGTTGTAATTTAATAAAAAACCTGAAAATAAAAGCACTTAATAAATTCACAATCTTCACATAACACTCAAATAGATTGTCGCCCACTTCATGAATGCAATAAAAATCATATCTACACACTTAATAACTTCATATTTTGTCATTCAAAAAAAGAAAAATGCAAATAACACAAAAAAACAACAAATACAAAGAAAACAATTCAAAAAAATACTCAAAATATACCGTTAGGAGGCTTGCACGGACACCATAGAGTACTTTTTTTTGAGCCTTGAACGCTAAGGAGGAAGAGAACCACCAGAAGAGAGCATGAGGAGCTCCGAAAAAATCACAGAAACCCATAAAAAATGTGGGTTTCTATTCGGCCAAGGACCCTTTATACAGATCTCTGGGCGTATCGCCCATATCGTATCATGGTTGCCCATGATATGATACGGTACGATACATAACACTGGGTATTATCATAAATAAAGATTTAATGGATTGTGTAGTAGACATATAACCATATGGTGTTTGAATCGTCACGTTGAAATTAGTGTTAGGAGTAGAGTTTTTTAATATAGTTTGTGCTTACACACCACAAGTAAGACTAGAAGATAGTATAAAGATGTTTTTGGAAAGAGTTAGATAAGGTGATTCAAAGAATTCCAGAGATGATTTGTTTAGATGGAGACTTAAATGAACATGTCGGTAAAGAGACATTAGAATAAGGTATTCATAGAAACTATGGTTTTGGAGATATAAATGAGGAAGATAAGGATATTTCAAATTTTGCTATAGCATTTGATCTCTTTATAGTCAATATAATCTTTAAAAAACAAGATGAACATTTAATTACTTATAAGAGTGGTTTATCACAAATACAAATTGATTATTTTGTTTGTAGGAAAAAGATAGATCGTGTTGTAAAGATTGCAAGGTAATTCCAACAGAAAGCTTAACCACCTAACGACTTTTAGTTATGGATTTACGGGTAAAAAAGTAGACAAAGAAGAAAAGAGTGCATTAAGCTATTCAAACTAAATGGTAGAACCTCAAAAGCAAGAAAGAAGGTATATTTAAACAGAAAGTCCTTCAAGGAGATTCTTAGAATTATGTTAGTACACCTTGTGATATATGAAACAATATGGCTATACATATTAGAAAAGTGGCAAAAGATGTGTTAGGTGAATCTAAGGGAGGTGTACTAGCTCAAAAAGAAGCTTAGTGGTAGAGTGAATTGGTGCAAGATAGATAAGTAGTAATATAAGGAAAGACTGTATACATAATGAGGTTATTAGAAATAAATTGGGAGTGACATCAATAGAAGATAAAATGAGAGAATATTGTTTAAAATGGTTTGGACATAATAGAAAGAAGATCAAAAGAAGCGTATGTAAGAATGTATGAAAAACTAGATTTTGAAAGTATTAAAAGAGGTTGAAAGTGTTAGAAAGAAACAATAAAGAATGATCTAGCTTACATTGAGTTAACTGCTAATATGGCAAATGATAAGGCTCTATGGAAACAAAGAATCTATGTAGCCGACTCCGTCTAGTATGGGAAAAGGCTTAGTTGTGTAGTAGTAGTATCTTAACTAACATAGATGCCATGTCCACAATCATTATTCATTCCTCATTATTTTCCTACTAAGACAAACTGCATGCTTGTTTTCCTAGATGACTTTCTTGTTGATGGACTCTAGTCTTCGTCCTTTAACTTAGAGTTCATTCTTGATTGGCTACCTGGGGTTAGACAGACCCTACCAGCTACAAACTAACATCTTACGTGTCTCTAATCTACAAACTAACACTTTTTTATCCTCTCTGGGAGGAAACTGTTTAGGCGGTTTGTATATATATATGCATATGCGTCTCCTTAACATAGTGGAATGTGCCAGTTTACATGAAAGCCCATCATGATCTCTAAGAAATATGAAATTCAGTAACATAATTCTTCTTTTTTTGTTGTACTTGAATGAAAAGCATCACTGGCATATGCTATATATGATGATGTGCAGGTATGCCTGGACTTGCAGCATATGTGGGGTTCCTTGAGATCTGCTCCCCAAAGAAAGGAGAATATGTCTGTACCAGGAGTATCATGGGCAGTTGGGCAGCTTGTTGGGCAATTTCAAATTGTCAGGTTGCTATGTTGTTGGAAGTGCTGATAGCAGAGAAAAGGTAACTGAGTCAGTATGCAGCATATTGCATTGTTCGTGAATCATGAGCACACAAACTTGATCATGCTTTGACGGTGGTTTTTAGGTCATGTTTCTATTCCCTGGTTTTAGATTTTTTTTCAAATGCAGGTTCATCTGCTCAAGAACAAATTCGGGTTTGATGAGGCATTTAACGAGAAAGAAGAGCAGGACCTGGGTGCTGCTTTGAAAAGGTAATTTTAAGTATATAGGCAACTTTGAAAATGCATTGTACCAGGTATACAAATTGATGCTGTGTTGGTGTTGCATGGATTAAGTTTTGATGTTTTAGGCAAGCTGGTGTGCATTGGCAGAAGGGAGGAAAACCTTGACATTTCAACCTGGGGAATGAAATGTAGGAATTTTGTAAAAGAGTGGTCGTAGAAACTGCTTTGAAAAAGTCTCAATTGGTGTTTCTTTAATGGCGTCAATGAAAGTTTCAATATTTTGGTTGGTGTATGTTCCTCACGGTTCTGATGATCGGAGGCTTACTGAGCTGGGTATAGCCACTTTAAGTTTTACAACATAGTGATTGTGGAGTGAAACTAGCTTGCCTGTTTAATGGCCCTGTAAAGCAAAATCAAGAAAGACTAGCTGCCTTACAGTTGGGCACTGTATAGTCTACACTTGATTCTGTTTGGCACCTGATACACTTTACGAGTGGATGAAGATCATTCCTTGTGAGCGAGATTTTAATGTTCAGAACGAAATTTATGATATTTATAGACAAAGAAAGTTTGTATGGCTGTGCCAGATTGCACTCTTCCGCGCACAGAGCGTTAACTCATCTGGCAGGGCTATGTGACTCCCATGTGGAAGGTGGTGAATTCGGTTCGGGGCCTGCATGTGTGTTAAGCTTTCTCATCCCGCTGTAAAAGAATAAAAATAAAAAGGTCATCTCTTCCAATATGATTTCTGATCCAATCTTTACGTGATTGTTTTTGAGTAAGCAATTAGGCACGAATGAGCTTCCAAATATGATTGAAATTGCGAGGTTCATAATGACCTACTCTTGAATTGTCTACGGGCATTAAAAGGAGCACACCGGCTTTCTCCTAAACTCTTTTTTGAAGAGTTTAACTATTTTATTGCATAGGCCTTGTTCCTTAAATGCCTATTTTGATGCCTGTTTGTTTTAAAGAAAATAATTTGAGCTTAAATTGTGCTTAAAAATGAGCTTCCCTTTCAACTCACTTCTGCACAGGGAACCACGACTCTCGTGGCTAGGAATTTACCAAAAAAAACATTCTTTTTCTTGGTTTATATAGTTGAAGGTCAAGAGTTGATACTTAGTGCCACGTCTGGTTGTGATCTGCCTAACCCAGCTTGCCAATAACAGAAAACTCTTACTTCCTAAGTAACCAAAAGAGAATTCAGACACTCTGGTCTCTACTGCAAGGTACTTGCCCTATTAGAAGGTGGGAGGATTGTTTTCGTGGAGGACACCTGAAAATTGGGTATGGTTAACAAAAATTTATACCAAATGTTGATCCACTCAACTAAGATCCATCTAATCTCAATGAAAAAGTCTGAAAATGTTAATTTTCAGGTGTGGTCATAACCAGGAAAAATATGTGATCAACAAACAGTATTCCTCAAGGTACACGAAATAGGACCTGGGTACGGGTTCAAACAGAATCCTAAAACGATCAGTGGGTCTGAAACTACCTAAATTTCGAGCAGTCCCACCCATCAGCACCCTCCTAAACTGAAGTATCCGCACACAATGTGGCTAGCAATTTTTTTTAGGGATAGACAAGATGGGGTTAGGCAGACCCCTACCAGAGATGTGGGTAGTGGTTGACAAAACCATGGGTGTAAAATCCAAAAGTGTATGTCTAAATATGTTGAAAATGGTTTGTGACGCTTCACCTGAATTTCATCATTGTGAGCTTCACCTCATCACCAAAGATTTTCTAAGTCTGGGTCTGCTGGAAACTCTATAGACTTGGTCCTGTTTGATAGTTCATAAATTGTATTAAGGGTTTAGGATCGGTCGTTTTGATTAAGACTTCAAATGTTCTTGCTCTTTATATGGGGAAAATGTCTGCCTGAATGCTCGTATGTTATTTACATGATCTTAGACGAACTGTAGCAAAGTTTGCCGACTGGATTTGGCTAGGTTTTGATGGCACGTAATTTCAAGAACCTGATTTGTTGTTGTGGCTTCACAACCACCCTTCGGCACCAAGGTAACCCCAGCATTTGCTGCAGTTACATGGTAGATATGATGATGGCGAGATTATTGTTATGAAGATGCGGAAACAGCCACCTTAACCCAAACTTAGCATACGTAGCCTTATAGAACAAGCATACACTGATATCCTTCTATAACTTAAAATGAAGGTACGCAAATAAATCCACTCTTTACTTTATCACGAGGGAACGAGGGGCCACTGGGACTAGGCCTGCAGCAATAATTCCGCAAGCCCGGCTTCGTGATCAAACACCCTCAAGGGGAGATGGGTATACTGAATACTGTATAGATCTTGTCTTCTTTGAGTCTGTCTTGTGCACGTTCTTGCACAGATCTCAGGTGGATGGGGGCGGGGGGGAAGTCCTAAAATGTTAGAAGGTAACAGAGTTAGCTCACTCAAAACGTTAGCTCACTTGGCAAGGGACTTGACTCTCAAGATGAAGGTCGGGAGCTTGATATTTGAGGCCTGCATACACCTGGCTGAGGCCACCCCGTTGTAATAAAAAATAAAAGAAAAGGTGGCAGAATTAACACTCATACTCGATGTAAAATAAGCATGAAATGGTTCTTATTCAAGGGACGCATCTTGTCCCTTGGTTGGTGGTGGCAGTTTGTCACGACACAGAAAACCAACATGAAGCCTACCTCAAAGGTCCAATCCTGTTCCACGCAATTCGTCGGATTCGTGTTCACCTCTTCCAACATGAAATGGCTACAACCCGAAACACAAAAATTGCTGGCAACATCAAGCACACAAATACAAACCGAAGAGCCCGTGTTCATCAGATCAAATAGTTTTCATTTTGACCTGTTTTTCCACTATGGCAAGACATTACAGACACGTCTATGTGTATGTGTGAGCAAAACCTTCGGTCTCTTCAAAGCAACCAAAAGTTTTTCTAAATAATCACGTTTTTATGATCTCTCGGGAGAAAAATCATAACCAAACAAGCTCACATTCTGGAAACAATAGGGGCAAAAAAGAAGCGAAATAAACACGAAAACAAAAGGATGGCTAAACAAATTCGCATCTGCTTGCCTATGGAATCAACCGTCAACAAGAACATATTACATGGCCGCTAGATTACTATGGAAGAGAAAGAACCCGAAGATACTTTGAATCCACACCAGATTCACGAACAAGTGCAATCCGCCCTGTCCTTGCTACCTGTAGGAAGATGCCATATACACGGAACAACTCAGAAAAAGACCCTGACGAATGGCCATGGATCAAATGACCAGGAAGATCATGATCTGGCACCAAAACACCTCATTCATGTGATGTAGATGACATGTTGGTGCTAATATGACATGAAGGAACCACCTCATAACATACACAAGTTGAAGGACTTGGTCATGAGGAACTTGAGGCTAAATCAGATGCCTAACCGTAAGAGCAGTCAACGCCTAACCACCTGGACAATCCCACACTCTTCCTAACCTCATAGAGATTGTACTAAGATGGCGGTAGATCTTATGTGTGTGTGTGTCCATGCATGAAAAGAGGAGGAACATGAAGAAGAGGAAGCGGAACAGAAAAAATCATCACCACCACCTCACCACCCAAAAAGAAATAAAAATCTCTACCTCCTTCCATTGTCTTCTCAATCTTAAACCCAAAATTCAACTTTTGAAGAATTCATGGTTTAAGAATATGTGTCTGCGTGCATGCTGGTTTGCATCTGTTGCTATTAAATCTTTTATGTGCCTTTCTTCATTCAATAGTTCAGCTTTATTCATAAATTCTTCCAAGCGCCTCTGCCACTAAGTTTTGGAAATTAATTATAAAATTTTCTTGAACCTTTCCATGCCATCTAGGCTGACTTCCTCTGGAAAATCTAGTTTGAAAATCAAGCACAAATATGCTGTCTGGGAATTAAGGTGAAGAATTCTTAGGGGATTCCAGGTCTTGGAAGAGACTAGGAAACATACCTCACATATACCATAAGGTTCTAGTAATCTTTGTAGAGCAACCATCTTGTCCAAGTCACCAGTGAGCTGAAACAGGTAGCAGAATCGCCATTTAGTAGGCCCAAAAATTTAAAATCACTATGTCAATACAAACTTCCCAATAATGAATTATACTTCTCAATTAAAATGTAGCCTCATCAGTATAAAGCAAGAAAATAGATAGCATTATCCTATAGTTGATAAGCATGCCAGTTTCTTCATCTCCCTCTCTCTCCACACACACACATATACATATATATATATATATATATATATATATATATATATATATATATATATATACATACATACAAAAGTAGTGGATCAAGCCCATTCATGCTCAAATCTATTTTATTCTCTCAACTGTTCCATCTTCGAGATGAACGGCTGAGGTGATAAAAGAAAAAGCAGTGCCAAGCACAGATGCACACCACCATTACTTCTAATTTAAATCTTCACAGTCGATCATGCCATTCAAATGGTGAAGATTTTTTAGTAGATTTGGGCATGATGAGGCACGAGCATTTACCACTACCTATATATATACATACACACACACACACACACAGAGAGAGAGAGATGAACGTGAATAGACCTACCAAAAAACATGGGAATTAAGGTGCTTTTAACAAGCCCTTGTCATCCAATATATTATCCTTTAAGAATATTAGATTTCTTTCACTTTGATATACCCAAAGAAATTATTAACAGAAAATGAATGACGAGATAGACTATCCTCAATATTTATTTCTTGCAAAGTAATTCAATGAACTTCCATGTTCCAGACTTGTTTGAATAGCTAAAATGGCAACAGGTAGCCAGTAAAGCATCTTACTATACTTTTGTAACTTAAAGGCATACCTCAAGTGTGACTGTGTGATCAGATACGTCAACAGCCTTGCCACGGAATATGCTGGCAATATCTAACACGTCCCTTCGGGATGCAATATTTACTGCAACCTTAATTAACATCAATTCTCGTTGAGCAAATGGCAAATGGGTCATATCTTCAACCTGAAAAAACATCCTTTTTCAACATAAGCAGTTCAAGGACAAGCATTGGGTCCATTAGGGGTAGAAAAGGATAACTGGATCTGCCTCTGCGCTTAATGTGATTTGCCACCTAGTTTTGTGCAAATCATAAGGTAATAATTTTCTTGTGAATCCCATACAAATTGTGGCTTGGAGTCCAGCTCATTTTGACCTCCATAATGCAAAACGACCACAAGTCTTTAACTATTATTATTTGAATTTTCAACATGTTTATGGTCATGGATCTGGATAGTGTATGAGCATTCACCTCATGAACATGAGTTCATGTTTATGGCCATACAAATTGTGGCTTGGAGTCCAGTTCATTTTGACTTCCATAATGCAAAACGACCACAAGTCTTTAACTATTAGTATTTGAATTTTCAACATGTTTATGGTCATGGATCAGGATAGTGTATGAGCATTCACCTCATGAACATCAATAAGCTTGTACAGCTGCTGAACTAACTTGGCAATTGATTCATCAGTGGCAGGGACAACGGTAATAATGCGCGAGATTCCTTCTCTTTCAGCCGGTCCAACTGCCAGACTCTGTAGTAGAAAACGTGGCATATAAGACACACAAGAACATTGTATATAAGATAGACACCCAACACACACAGACGCAGATGAATCAGACCTGGATGTTATAGCCTCTACGAGCAAAAACCCCAGTGACTATGTTCAGCACTCCAGGAATATCATTTACAAGAATAGATAAGGTGTGCGACCTCATGCCAGTTGACTGAAGGAGATTATCATATTTGGGTATCATGAGTACTGAAACAATTAAACTGGAAATGGACAAATACGAACAGATAAATATCCATCATACATCTTCATCATCAAGATCACCCCAATGAGCATCAAGAACTTGATGATTCCACAAGTCCCCTTCGTATGGTTCCACAGGATAGACATCTCCCTGTGAAGCAGAAAATTTTATCCTTAACAAGACAAATAGAGGAGGTTCAAAAAAAAAATGCAAGCGCATTGAGCTAGATTCAGAAGAAGTAACATAAAAGTTGATTTAAGGAGTCAGAAGTGCATTAAACATGGGTTATGTTTCATGATGCAGATCCAATCCATGGTTTAAGCTCTGCTAAGAGCAAACTTGTGAATCAAAGTTTAGAGCTTCCAATTGGACCAGGTTAACAGGGATCAATTTTACTTGGCTCCATAGAACTTGGCCCAACTTGGATGAGGGCTACAGTGAATTAGTTATTTGTCATAGTCCAAGCGATATGGCATGGTACCCAAAATAGAGACATCAATACAAGATGCTTACAAGCCTGAGAAAACATCTCCTTTTTCTGCAAGAAAGAAACTCACTCTTGATGACAGATCGGAATCTCCAGATACTCTTCTAAAATCCTTTACCACTCTATGCTGTTCATATCTCGTTTCCTCAATATCTGGATAAGACGCTGCAGAGAATCGCCAAAATGGTGCATTTGCACCCAATTTTTCACGTCGAAGTGCGATCTGCGTGAACCGTGAAGATCAAGT
Organism: Brasenia schreberi; assembly: GCA_036023115.1. Lineage (NCBI taxonomy): Eukaryota > Viridiplantae > Streptophyta > Magnoliopsida > Nymphaeales > Cabombaceae > Brasenia > Brasenia schreberi. Next base: position 6,564,511 of record JAYKKT010000075.1, on the reverse strand, counting down.
AATTACTAAGCAGGAAATCATGACTAAAAAACCTTCCAAGTCAAACAGGTGACTCAGTTGACTCAGCACGCCTTGATTCATTATTGGGTTTGAAAATGATCAGATGGTAGTTGCAGAAACTTCTGCCAAGTTATCCATATAGTACCAAATCAAGTGGGGTCCATGGAAGCAAACATGTGTTTAGAAGGGCAATGGCATATGTATATATATTATCACGTGTTATATGCAAACATAAATAGGAAATTCAAAAAATTTAATTTATGTATATTTTAATCTTTTATATACATGCACACTATTGACATGATATATGCACATTGCAATATAATGTTTTCTATAAGGTACACTGTTCATACTTCCAAAATATGGTGTAAGAGAATTCTAAGACCATGTTAGCTAAGTCATTTCTAGCCAGTGGGTTTTACATATAAACTGCTTTTGCGCAAGTATGTTTACCTTTCCAGTTCTTGCAATTTGTTTAACTCCAAATTTGCTAAGTGCTCTTAGTGCAGCAGCTAGCTTTCCTGGATCTCCAGTTACCTGAGTCGGTCAAAAACAGTCGATAAGGTTCTTTATTGGTTCAGAGAAAGGCCTCGATGCATGGGAAGGAAGAATAAAAGTTTCAAAGGTAAATATACTATCACCTCAACTGTGAGAGAATGCTCTGAAACATCAACTATCCGAGCTCGAAAGATATCTACTATTCCCATCACCTGAAGATTGACACCAGATGCAGAGTCAATCAAAATAAGATAAATTCTGAGGCAAAATGAGTACAGAGATGACACAGAAATTTGAAAAGTTAAAAAGAGAAGATGCACTAGGATGAATACTGATTAGCTTCAACCATCAGGAAAACACACTGATGTATAGAAAGGACCCATTGACCACAGTCATCATAATGGGTATTGCAACTTCTAGAGGAAGATATCAAGTAGATTAACTTAAACGTACTTGATTCTATCAGCAAGAAGCATAGAAGGCAAAAGCCAATTGTTGACAGACAAGGGCCAAAATTGAGTAATCCCTCTTTGTGAAGACAAACAAATAGAACCATGAGTATCATTTTACTTCCTCTAGATATGGTCATGATTACTTATAGGAGAATACATCATAAGAAAAGAACAATGTGACCTCACTGAGCATGCCTTACCACCCAGGAGAAGAGAATGAGATGCTATATTTAGATGTGCTGAGTGACTTTCCTAACATCATCAGGCATGAGACTTCTGGTGCAACTTATGCATCTACCAAATACAAAGTCCCATTTTGGACAACAGTGATAAAGTCCAATTGTAGATGTGCTCAGTGCAAATTCATCAAAGAATCCACTCCTGAGCAGTCATCTTTTTCTTGTAAGAGTAATGGGACCAGGCAGACACACACCAGGGTATTGAACTCCTGACCTCTGGTCAGACAGCCAAGCATGTATCCAGTGCACCATGATCGTTTTAAGGGGGCAGTCATCTACTTACTCCAAAAAAATCTGATTAGTAATGCATCTCGACTACTACTAGTGGTCTCATAAAACTGAAGAAAAATGCAATATCCCCCATTCCTGAATAAAACTTAAAACAAAATCTTCTTGAGATTTTAAGTTCAAACTTCTGACTCCATGAACCTGAAATATGGGAACAGGCATAGACCCCTTAAATAGATACAACATCAGAAAAGCAAGCCTCAAGATAAAGTTCAAATCTCAGCTCTTTCTTGGGGCAATTCAGAAAGAATAGTATCAATCAAGATTCCTTTTTTGAACTCTCAGGATAAAGACCATGTGAGTACCTCAGCACGATTAGTTGCATCTACATTCAGCTTTATAAGCATCAATTCTCGCTCTACATGAGGATTCAGTGAGATATCTTCAACCTGATGGAGTTTAAAATCAAGTTTGATCAGACGCTTTCTCTAGAAAAAATTCATGTAAAATAACAAAAGAAAATATACAGTTCGAAGTTAAACATCAATGAGAGTTATGACGTACCTTTACTCATTTCTTCATTTCTTTTTTCAAAAACCACACAAAAGATGCACTTCAAGGAAGAGTATGATCATTTCTTCGCATCGTAAATATGAGATTGACATACTTCTAATGACATTGAACCATAGGAGATGATCCATTTGAGTTGTGTTTAAGCATCACACACCATGTAGAAGTGTAGAGTCAAGCATTTGTGAAGGTTCTGGCAAAAGTGTGAATGTGAATGTATGTGTGTGAAACAGTGAAGCTGAGTGGCCGCACATTTTAGTGTCCGCATCCTGTTGCGGTTGTTTGGTTTGGTGAACATATTAACATTTTCAAAAAAGATTTTAATATCCAAAAATCAAGTTTTAAACATTTTGTGGCCCCAGGTTTCGACATTCTTTAGGTGGACACTTTGGAAACCCTGATCCACTTTTCCAACTGTCCTTGATGCCCACAGTCAATTTACCGATCATGCTTAAGTAGCCAAGTGTGCTAATTCTTTGGGTGATAATCACCACCGCAGTTTGATAGTAAAATCAATTAACAGTGGTAATTGTTAAGTGCACCAAAAGCACCCATGCTTAGGCCTCTTGTTACCAGGTAACAGAGCCCCATAGAGCACTATATTCATTTGTCAGGGCACATCTTACACGTAGTTCCAAATATTGGTGATATTCTCATAGAAAGGGTGAACAAGAAGAAAAGAACCTATCTTTTAAAGTAGGCTCCGTGACATGCCCCAAAGACTAAATGAGCTCATTGTCTTTATTACTTAAAGCATTGAGCTCGCAAGCCAGAGAATCAATAATAGAGAAATTATGGTTCACTGTGAAGGAGGCACAGAATGATGGATTTGAAAAATCAAGAGTAACAATCTCATTGGGTTGCCTGGTCTCAGAAAGATTTCATGTGTTGATCTCTTGTGTCATGGCCACAAGTGACTGCTTATGAAACAAATAGCATATTAGTTTTCTGAAGTCTCAAACTGCTTAAGAAAATAAAAACCAAAAAGGATGACTAGACGAACAGAAGAATCCCTAATGATAGTTGATCTCTTGTGTCTATAACTGAATAGAAGATGCTATGACTATATCGAGGCATTCAGGAATATCACATATGGCAGTTAAAGAAATAATCATCTTTCAGAAGCTCTTTACACAATTATTTGATCTTGTGCCACTTCTCAAGTCTTTGTCCCGCAGCTCAAAAAAACAAGAACAAAAGATAGATACCATGATCCCATGGACTTGCAATAAAGAACAACCTAAATCTGAATGTAGTGATTAATACCAAATCATAATTTGAAGCTTCCAAAACATGTACATAATGACGAAATCTAAACTGCCTACCAAAAACATGATGCACCTGTAGAGGAATGCACCCTAAACTTCCAAAATGAGAAGGTGAAAGAATATCATCTAAAAAGGATAAATTCACAAGATAGAAAGAGACCTTCAGAACATTGACAAGCTTGTAAAGTTGATCCATGACTTGCTGCAACACCTTTTCAGTTCCAGAAACAACTATGGTAAAGAGAGCTTTGTCCTTATTCAAACCAACAGCAAGAGACTCGATGTTATACCCCCTTCTAGCAAACACACCAGCGATCCTATTTATCATCCCACTCTCATCACCAACAAATACTGATACAGTGTGTCGTTGAACCCTGCCAAATCCATCACAAAAATCGAAAAAGAAAAAGGCTTAAGCACCACACCTTGCACAGCTATTCATAATGATGATTCGATCAATGTCTCAAAGTGTTTGATTGACGATAAACAATTATGATTTACGCCAATTTTCCATCATATGCATCCCATCCACTTAAATGCAAATGCACGTGCAGAAATGAAAATAGCCAAGCAAAAATTGCATCAATCGTACTAAATGAATCACTGCATGGTGTAGGAAGCACGAACTGTTATGGAATCAATTCCGGCCGTTGCTCCCACAAAAGACGCGATTTTTATATTAATCGTCCTTGCATATCAGATGTAGAACACGATAATCAACTCATTTATGCATCAAACCCAGTATACTTGTTCAAATCATGAGACTCCTAGGCTGAGGATGGGCAGAAATCAATTGTGGACCCGCGGAAGATGAAAACCCCCAAACCAATTCAGAATTTGCAAAAGAACTTCATATTGGAGGCCATTAACCTACACTAAACGAAATTTTCTCTCCAAAACGAAAGTTTTCAAGCTTATGCGAGAACCAAACTTACTGCGACGAGAAAAAGGGCGAGGAACGTACTTGGTCCTGGCCACAGAGGGAGCGGCATCAGGAATGGAAACGGCGGAACCGGTTTCTTTATCGGCGTATGCACGAACGACGTTTGCTCGCCGGATCTCCAACGGCCCGAGAATGGAAGCAGGGCGAGATAAGGAGATGCCGAAACCGGAAGAGAGCTTGGGGAACTCGACGACGGACTTAGGGGACGAAGTAGGACCGGCCAACAAGCGAGGGATGGACACCAGGTTGACCTTCGGCAGGGTGCAAGATGAGACGGCGGCGGCCATTGATACCGCTTCGCCTTTCCGAGCAGGGGGAAAGATTTTGATCCCCTACACGCACACGCATCTATGACACAAGATGGTAACAAATTTTTTCTTATTCATATGAAAGAAACTTTGTTATACAAGTTTGTGTACAAACAAAGCAACTATAATTGGGTACCTTGACATGGCCGACTCAAGCTAAACTAGAACCGACGGTTCAAATCAAAGTGGGGTGATCTACTCCTTGACTTGGATTAGTTTTTTTAAGTAAAATCAGGTTCATAGAACTATAGTTTCATGGTCCTCTTGAGTTCCCCGTTTAAATCGCGATATAAACTTGGTACTATAGTTTTTAAAATTAAGAATCCAATCACATGATACTGTGAAAAAACTACCTCCTATATATATAATTAGCCTTTTTCAAATTTCATAAAAATGGAACTAAAAACTGAATAAGTGGTTCCTGGTTCAGAGTTTGGTTTGATTGGTTTCAGTTTCAGCCGTTACTTAAACCTATGGTTGAAGCCACTGAGCTGGTTCAAAAATGGCGGGTATCTACTCTCCCAATCTTCACATCTTCCCTAATCGTGGGTAGGCACTTGGTTTTCCTTCACAATACAAGACCTAAGCCTCATGACAAACAGCTACTTTGCTTCTTTTGTTTAAAACGGGGAAGGTGAAGCAAGTCATGGATACCCCAAGAATCGAACTCACATCCTCTGTGTTGAGAGTCGAGAGCTCTGCCAGGTGGGTGCCTGAGTTGACGAAGAAGAGAGCTGATTGTTATTCATCTCCATCGAATCTGTTAAAAGAGGTCCCCCATTTGATCCGTCAATGGAATCAGGGACAAAGAAGCCAGAGGTGTAGAACTCTTTTAATCTCAATGTAAGATCGAAGCTATTTCTTGCTAAATGATCGGCACAGATTGATGATTCCCTTTCAGAAGTGATTGTGGCAGATCATTCTCTGTAAAACAGTGCAGTGATTCGCCCAATGTGGAAATTAGAGCAAGCCTTGGACTTGTCAATATCCTCAGGGATCCTTGTAATAATCACTATCGCGAGTGATTATCGCTAAATGATAAGCAAAGATTGACGGAATCCCATGGTCTATCAATAAAAAGAGTCCATCATACTAATCCTTTGTTGCTTGACAAGTTGATCTTCTTTCTCAATCTTATTTTATATTATCTACAAAGATTGGTTTAGATAGAGTTTGCATGTATGTGTGTGTGCTTGTCTATATTTATATATGTATATATTGATGTGTGTCAATTCTCATTTATACTTAAATCGTTTTAAACATTTATACCATTTGATTCATGCCATCAATGGTGAAAATTTGAGTAAAAAAAGTAATGTGTATCATTGTATTTTCCTTGCTCACAATTAATACACAACGATAGAATCTTCTTTTTAGATTCAAATATCTATCAATGATCACATTGATCAATCCGTGAAAATGTTTGAGAAAATTTAAAGCATAAATTGAATTGAGCATATAAATATAAAAATATATATATATATATATATATATATATATATATATATGTGTGTGTGTGTGTGTAACTCCGCTCATGTAAGGGATCACCTTTGCATTATTGGTCCCAAGCCCGGATAAAAGAGGAGGGTTGTGTAAGGCTTCTGATAGCCAATGTAAAAGTTCGTCGGATTTTTATAACATGGATTACAAAAATTATGAGCATTGTTTTAGGACATTTCTGCCTAGCGACGTGCCGAAGAGTCCGAATACAGTGATAAGTAAGCAGGGGTTACTACATTTTCGCCCGAATGTAGTGAATCAATTATAGAGAGGGTTCCCACGTCATGGGTGAGTGTGGGTAAAGAAGTTAGTCCCGCTACATTGTCGTCCGAATATAATGAATAATTTTCAGAGAGGGTCTCCGCATTTTGAATATGGACAGATGCGAGAGTAAGGAAGTTAGTCCTAAATAATAAGATTCATATTGGTTCTTGGAATATCAGAACATTATTCGGTAAGTTAATGGAGGTGGTATATACTATGACTCGGAGAAATATTCATATTCTATGTTTACAAGAGACAAAATGAGTTAGAGAGAAAGCAAAGGAGATAGAGGATACAAGTTTTAAATTATGGTACTAAGGTAAAGAAAATCTCAAAACGGAGTTGGTATTATCATAAATAAAGATTTAAAGGAGTGTAGTAGACATACAACGATATAGTGACCGAATAATGACGTTGAAATTAGTGTTAGGAGTAGAGGTTTTGAATATAGTTTGTTCTTACGCACCCGAACAGATCTAGAAGATAGTATAAAGACAACTTTTTAGAAGAGTTAGACAAAAGATTCCACAAAAGGAGATGATTTGTTTAGGAGGAGACTTAAATAGACATGTCGGTAAAGAGGTATTAGGATATCAAGGTATTCATGGAAACTTTGGTTTTTAGGATATAAATGAGGAAGGTAGGGAGATTTTAAATTTTGTTATGGCATTTGATCTCTTTATAATCAATACAATCTTCAAAAAATGAGATGAACATTTAATTACTTATAAGAGTGGCTTATCACAAACACAAATTGATTACTTTATTTGTAGAAAAAAAGATAGAGTGTGTTGTAAAGATTGCAAGGTAATTCCAAAAAAAAGTTTAACCACCCAACATCAACTTTTAGTTATGAATTTACAAATAAAAAAATAGACAAAGAAGAAAAGAGTGCATTGAGTTATTTAGACTAAATGGTGGAACTTCAAAAGCGAAAAAGAAGATATATTTAAACAGAAAGTCCTTCAAGAAGATGTTTCAAATTATGTTGGTACACCCTGTGATATGTGGAACAATATGGCTATACATATTAGGAAAGTGGCAAAAGATGTGTTAGGTGAATCTAAGAGAGGTGTACCGGTACAAAAAAAAGTTTGGTAGTGGAGTGAAGTAGTGCAAAATAAAATCAAGGCAAAGAGGGCATGTTATAAATTATATTATGCTAAAAAAACTAGTGAAACTTTAGAGGCTTATAAGAAAGCAAAGAATGAAGCGAAAAAGGTCGTGAATAAAACCAAAGCTAAAATTTATGAGGATTATCGATGTATCAAGTTATTGAGTCATAGTATGAAATTGCGGGAAAGAATTATCGAACGTAGGTTAAGACAAGTAAAGTACAACAGAGAACAAATTTGGATTCATGCGAGGCAAATCTACTATTGAAGCAATTCACCGGTTTAAACGTCTTATGAAACATTTTAGAGTAAAAAAGAAGGACCTTCACATAATATTTATTGATTTAAAAAAAGCTTACGATAGGGTACCGAGGAAGGTTATTTGGAGAACCTTAGAAAAAAGATGTATCCCATTGACATACATTAACCTTATAAGAGACATGTACGATGGTGCAAGAACATGTGTGAGGACTAATGAAGGAATTACAGACTTCTTTGAAGTTAATATTGGGTTACATCAATAATTAACTTTAAGTCCATACTTATTTATAATGGTGATTGATGAGTTAGCAAAACATATTCAAGATGAAGTACCTTGGTGTACATCAACTTTTAGTTATGAATTTACAAATAAAAAAATAGACAAAGAAGAAAAGAGTGCATTGAGTTATTTAGACTAAATGGTGGAACTTCAAAAGCGAAAAAGAAGATATATTTAAACAGAAAGTCCTTCAAGAAGATGTTTCAAATTATGTTGGTACACCCTGTGATATGTGGAACAATATGGCTATACATATTAGGAAAGTGGCAAAAGATGTGTTAGGTGAATCTAAGAGAGGTGTACCGGTACAAAAAAAAGTTTGGTAGTGGAGTGAAGTAGTGCAAAATAAAATCAAGGCAAAGAGGGCATGTTATAAATTATATTATGCTAAAAAAACTAGTGAAACTTTAGAGGCTTATAAGAAAGCAAAGAATGAAGCGAAAAAGGTCGTGAATAAAACCAAAGCTAAAATTTATGAGGATTATCGATGTATCAAGTTATTGAGTCATAGTATGAAATTGCGGGAAAGAATTATCGAACGTAGGTTAAGACAAGTAAAGTACAACAGAGAACAAATTTGGATTCATGCGAGGCAAATCTACTATTGAAGCAATTCACCGGTTTAAACGTCTTATGAAACATTTTAGAGTAAAAAAGAAGGACCTTCACATAATATTTATTGATTTAAAAAAAGCTTACGATAGGGTACCGAGGAAGGTTATTTGGAGAACCTTAGAAAAAAGATGTATCCCATTGACATACATTAACCTTATAAGAGACATGTACGATGGTGCAAGAACATGTGTGAGGACTAATGAAGGAATTACAGACTTCTTTGAAGTTAATATTGGGTTACATCAATAATTAACTTTAAGTCCATACTTATTTATAATGGTGATTGATGAGTTAGCAAAACATATTCAAGATGAAGTACCTTGGTGTATGTTATTTACAGATGACATTGTGTTAGTGAAGGAGTCTAAGAAAAAAGTTAATAGAAAATTGGAACTATGGAGAGAAACATTAGAAAGTAAAGAACTCCAACTTAATAGAACAAGGACATAATATATGGGATGTAAGTTTGATCATTTGGTTACTTTAGAGGACATAAAAATTAAAATTGGGACACATTGCATCTCCCAAAAGGAAAGTTTTAAATACCTAGGGTCAATTTTTTAGAGTGATGGAAGAATTGATGGAGATGTTACGCATAGAATTAATGCTAGTTGGTTAAAATGGAGAGGAGCATCAAGTATTCTTTGTGATAAGAAGATACCATTAAAGTTAAAAGGTAAATATTATAGAGCATCAATTAGGCCTCCCATGTTTTATGGTTTTGAGTGTTGGACATTTAATCATCAACACGTACAAAAGATGTGTGTGACAGAAATAAAGATGTTGAGATGGATAAGTAGTCATACAAGAAAAGTCCGTATACATAATGAGGTTATTATAAACAAATTTGGAGTGATACCAATAGAGGATAAAATGAGATAATATTGTTTAAGGTAGTTTGGACATATAGAAAGAAGATCAAAAGAAGAACCTCTAAGAAAGTATGAAAAACTAAATTCGGAAAGTTTTAAAAGAGGTAGAGGACGACTATAAAAGTGTTGGAAAGAAACAATAAAGAATGATCGAACTTATTGTGAGTTAATTGCTAACATAGAACATGATAGAGATATGTGGAAACAAAGAATCCATGTAGTCGACCCGTCTAGTATGGGAAAGGGCTTAGTTGTTGTTGTTGTTGTTGTTGTTGTTGTATATATGTGTGTATGTGTGACCGGTGGTTGGCCTAGTTCCAGTTCTATAGAAGATGGAATCGAACCTGGTGACCCCTAGTTCTAAGTCCGGTTTCATTCAGTACTGGTTGAAATTGTAGGGTCGGTTTGGATCACTAGCCGAATATGTTAAGAAATGCCTGAAGATTGTGTTAGAATGTGGAAAGAAGCTCTCACAAGGAAAAACCCATGGTTATAACCATGGGCTATGGTGCACCCCCCCCCCCCCCCCCAATGGCAAAACCTGTGGCCTATTTGCTTCTCTCTAAAAGGAATCTCTCGATTGGTTGTTGCCTTTGGGGTTGCTATATATAACCCCCTAAAAGTATTCATATTAGCCCCTAACTACTTAAACATTCAAATTTTGCATTTGGGGGGATGGTGCCTACACTATCTCACTAATTTGAATATAAATTAAAAAAAAAGATAGAATGTAAACAAACACAAAAGTCCTCTCCCAGGTAGAGGGGTCAACTATTAGTGGATCCAATTTAGCATGAGGTGAGGCATGCACCCTCATCTAAAATTTAAAATCGAAAAAAATTGTTGTCTCCTACTATACATAAGAAAATATAAGTGTTTTGTGGGCATGAAATATAAATATGCCTCACTCTAAAAGAATTCATGAGTTCACCACTAAGATCAACTCACAAGTTGAAGGCTATAAGTTCGATACCCAAGGTTTTTGCATCTAGGTTCGGCCTCCACGATATAATAAAAAAGAAGACAAGTCCAGTTGTAACACTTTGGAGAAATTTTTCACCATCAACAACAATAACTAAGCCTTTTTCCATACTAGACGGGGTCGGCTACATTGATTGTTTGTTTCCACGTAGCCCTATCATGTGCCATGTTAGCAGTTAACTCACAATAAGCTAGATCATTCTTTATTGTTTCTTTTCAATGCTTTTGTGGTCATCCTCTGCCTTTTTTAATACTTTCAAATCATCTTAGACGATATTCTCTCATTTTATCCTCTGTTGATGTCACTCCTAATTTGTTTCTAATAACCTCATTATGTATACAGTCTTTTCTTATATGACCAAACCACTTATTGAAATTAAGCCTTGAATAGGATTGACCAAACCACTTATTGAAGCTTCCATACAAGCTCTACTATTTTGATCTCTCTCGAATTTATTAAAGTTATATTTTTGAGTTCCCCTTCTTTAGACGAATACACTGGTAGTTGTCATTGTTGTGCTTTTCTTTTTGGTCTAGACAACCAATGTCCGGAATCCCGTGCAAGCAATGTAGGCCCGTATTGGGGTATGAAACAAGACCTTTGGTAAGAGAAACAAGTGCAGTACCACTTAGTGAGGATATGAACCAAAGTTTCAAGCAAAGAGTGTGTGATCAGCTGTGAACTTTTCTTTTTCTTTTTATTTCTTTTTTGAAATATACCTAATGGTGGATCTACATTGAATTGAGGTGGTGCATTCCCTCCATCCGAAAATTCGAAAAACAACTTAAAGTCTATAGCCCATGGTGAGATCCATGGGCTATAATGCATAATTCGCCCAACCCGAAACCATTGAAGGGGTTATTCGCTCCCTCCCCAAAAGAGTTTCTAGATCCGCCGTTGAATATACCACCAGTAAATGGAAGTCCAAAGAACTCCGACTAATCTGTCTCGAACTGGGTTGGCCCGTTATGGGATAAGGCTCTCCCAGCCCTAGCTTTCACCATTCATAAGACTTGAATTCAAGACCTTTGCTTAAGAGTAGCAAGCACCCAATGACTAGAACCAACCAGCCATTGGTAACCGATATCGGGTTCAAGCTTGAATCGAGACCGGGTTGGGGCATCCCACAATGAGGTGGTCTAGCATTTCCTGCTCTTTATTTTTGTACGATGGGGATGCTGAAGCCAGATGCACGCCCAGGATATCGAACTCATGACCTTCAACTTGTGAATTCACCCCCTAGCCATGTAAGTTATTGTTCTCTGTGCATGTTTCCGTTCATTTTAGTAAAACATAAACGGAACCAATCCCAAACATACATATATACCGGCAGCTATACTATACTTTCAATATACATACATGCATGCATACACACACATGCATGTGCATGCACGCGCACACACTCTTGGACGGACAAAATCTTCTCTTATTCATCCTTAGTCAAAGTGGGTCGGTCTAGCCCAACCAGCGAACATGTGACTGGTGGGGCACTCCTGAGTTCAAGCTCACTCAGCTCGTGGCAGACGAAGTCCAGGTCCATGTGAGATAATGCTGTAGTCCTTGTGAGTTGAACAGTTAAATACAGGGTTGCATGGATGATTGAAGATGCACATTATGGACCATAAGTAGGTTAGAACCCCGTTGGTGTGCATCATATGCATATGGTTGGGTTGTAAACAGACTGGACCATGGTCAGTGGGTCCATGCCGGCCGTGTACATGGTCTGGGTTCGATATCGAGCCGACATTTTCTTTTCTAGACGATGGTGGTGTCATGGGTTTGGTCCCGTTTTAGTTTACAGCAGCCCATTGTGTAGGGCATCCCCCTCCACCCCACCACCGGGCAAGCCTGAGCTAGCCAAGCTGGATTAGATCCTAGACACTATTAACATCTTTTACATACATGCATACATACACACACACACACACACACACACACACACATATATATATATATATATATGAGTGTGTATGTGTGTTGCATGTGAAAAGATTTTACATCTTGAATGTTAGTTGTCATGTTTTTTTATCTTTCTAAATTAAATATTAAACTTCTGTTATTCTTCATAGTTTATATGCATATTCATTTATGTCCAAATCTAGCTAAAGATCTTATCTGTTTTGATTGTTGAGATCAACGGTTGAAATTTTTAAGTCAAAAGCAAAGTAATATATATGATACATTAAATAGAATCCATACAAAATACAATATAATATTAAAAAATCCGGCAACATTTAATTACTACACATGATGTAGAGTTATCTTGAAGAAAAAGTGTCGGGTTCAGGCTCGTAAACGAACCCTCGAAGATATCGAAAAGCTGGACATTACCTGGATCTGATGACCCATTCTGGAAACCCAAATGCTGATGCTTCGTTTCCTCCTGCTCCTGCTTTTGCAAGCACAAACCCAGGTTCTGTTTAATGCGTTGCCCCAATGTGGATCGTATGGACCCAGATCTGCTATGGGCATCCGTACCATGTTTGATTCCACACAAACAGGTCCGAGGTTCAGAATCCAGTGTGACAATGCTTTAACAGAAGAAAAAAGATGAGCAAGATCCATTGAAAAACTCAAAATGCTGAAAAAAGTAACCATTTAAATGAACAAAAATGATAATTATTTAGTAAAACAGTACTTTTTAGTATAGAACGTGGTAAATGGTACACCCGTTTGGAAGATTTCGCTATTTCGATCAATGGTTGAGTTTTGAATTAAATCTATTTGTGCGATCTCTCAAGTATTGATGCACCAATCGCATCAAAACTCTTTAATTAAGCGTGTTTGGAGAAGAATTACTACGAGAAAGTGTGACTTCGTAGGAAAACAATAAGTTGAATTGGACCATCAATGACTCAATACAGCAAGTTAGATGCGGCATGTTTTCGGGTTGGTTGTTCTCAAGTTAAGAATCGGGTTGAGCCAAAATCGAGACGTTTACATAATAGAAAAAAAAGGGCACCGACAAGCCAAACAAACCAAACCAATGGTCATTATCCGGCTCATTTTGAAAACGAGCTGAACTAGCCGCTAGCCAAACACACTGTTCACCATTTTGGATTGAACCAAGCTCAGGCAGAGATTTTGTAAAATACCCTGAAAATGGTATTTCATTATTGTAGAAAAATTCAAGAAAAATTCTCCTTCATTTACCTTAATTAAATGCCATAATACAATTACCTTTAAAAACGAATTTTCATGAGCCGAGCCGATCTCAGCTCGTACATTACTTTTAAAATTAGGGTTCGATAGAGAATATTTCTACACGTATACATACGGTAATGTATAAATGGCCAGGGATGAAATAAGGTGCGCCCTGAACAGGTATACCTGCTTGGCTCCTTATTGGAACCTGGATTTCGTGTCCAGTAACCAATTCAATACTAATAAGGTTTATAAGATTGAAAGTATTTTTCGCTCAAGTCCAATCGTAAATAAATTTTTTTAAGGTTAAATAGTTGAAAAGATTTGAAAATTATCTTTTACACAGACAAAATTGCACAAGTACAAGAGCACACAAAAGCACACACATATATACATACTCATGCTTGCGCACACACATACATACAGACATGTCCAACTGAAACCATAAAAAAAGATTGGTAAAAGGGAGTCTGGCATCCTAAATGGTTTTTGACAATTATCTATTATAGAACTAAGCCTCAACATGTGCAAACTAATACATAAAATATATCTATAACTATATACTGTTTTTTAACGTGTGATTTACAACTGCTGATTTTGGGACCTGTTCAGTTTTAGTTTGAACCCCTGAGTCGATTCCGAACTGGTCATGTCTAAATAGGTAGTGCTAAATACATAATGCCGTTAAGCATACAAAAATGCTTAAACATTTTCATCGTTCGACTTTGAGTTCAATAATGGAGATTTGAATTAAAAATATATTTATGTTTTGTACTTTGCATTTAATGTAATGTAAAATAATTTAAATCTCGATCGTTTATCTTAAAAATGAACGTAATTTTTTTTAATACTTTTATTATATGAGTTGTTAGACTCAATTTCATACTAGGTCATTCATAAATGAATGTCTAAATAAAAAGCAACAGATGAAGATTGCTTTTTAAAAAGGTAACATATACCATGATCCATGCACAAACTCATTCATGTTAAAATCTATTTAAAGATTTATTAGTTCATAATTGAAATCAATGTTTTAAATCCTTAAAGCAAAAAGTAAGATACACCCTACAAAGTGTAATCATATTTTTTGTTTTTTAATTTAAAATCCAATCGTTAGTTTAATTGCTCTAACCACTAAGATCTATGTCTCAATTAAGATGAGTGCACAAATTTATATATATAAAGAATGTAAGTTTGATCATTTGGTTACTTCGGAGGACATAGAAATTAAAATTGGCACACATTGCATCCACCAAAAGGAAAGTTTTAAATACCTATGGTCAATTTTTCAGAGTGATGGAAGAATTGATGGAGATGCTACGCATAGAATTAATGTTGGTTGGTTAAAATGGAGAGGAGCATGAGGTATTCTTTGTGATAAGAAGATACCATTAAAGTTAAAAGGTAAATATTATAGAGCAACAATTAGGCTTGCCATGTTTTATAGTTCTGAGTGTTGGGCAGTTAATCATCAATATGTACAAAAGATGTTTGTGACAAAAATGAAAATATTGAAATGGATGAGTGGTGGTCATACAAGAAAATACCATATACATAATGAGGTTATTAGAAACAAATTAGGAATGACACCGGATAAAATGAGAGAATATCATTTGAGATGGTTTGAACATATAGAAAGAAGAACCTATAAGAAAGTACAAAAAACTAAATTTGAAAAGTATTAAAAGAGGTAGAGGAAGACTATAAAAGTGTTGGAAAGAAATAATAAAGAATGATCTAGCTTATTGTGAGTTAAGTGCTAACATCGCACCTGATAGAGCTATGTTAAAATAAATAATTCATGTAGTCGACCCGTCTAGTATGGGTAATAATAATTTTTGTTTTTTAATTTAAAATTCAATTATTGGTTTCATTGCTTTAACCACTAAGATCTATTTCAATTAAGATGAGTGTACAAATTTATATATAACCACTAAGACCTATATATATATATATATATATAGAGAGAGAGAGAGAGAGAGAGAGAGAGAGAGAGTATTCTGAATCCGTACTTGTCAATAGGTCAAACCCGTGTGAGTAATTTTCTTACCCGAACTTGACCCGGTCAAACAGCGTAATTTTCGCCCGATTCGATGGGGTTGGGTCGGGGACCCAAAATAATTCATCTCCTCCACGTTATCGCGCCGGAGTTACTTCAGAAGTCCAATCACTAGAGTTTTCACCGACTCTTGATTCAGAACCGGTGGGTCCACGGGAATTTTGTAGCTTTCGATCTTAACCGCCATTCTAGGAAACTGCAATCATCGTCTTTTTCCGAATCCCCATAACAATCAGCCCCACGTGGAGATCGTCCACGGGATCAGCTGACAAGAGAAGGACAAACGGGATCCACCTGCCGGAGAGACGGCAAAGGTCGCCGATCCACGTAGCCATCCTGCTGGGATGGCACGGTCCCTCACGTAACGGGTGTTTGCCCCCCGGTTGTCGGCCGCTCATCTTGACCGCGGCTCAGCCGGCTAGCTGGTAGTAAGCCTTTGCTTGCCTGAAGTAGAAATAATCAAGCGACCACACGGGTGTATTTCGTGTTTTGAGTTGTTTATGATGTTTTGTGTTCATGCTAATAATTCAACCCGAATTTCAGCTCCTTTTTCTTGTTATTTTGGTTGTGCATGATGGGGAGTAATTTCTTGCAAAGCTTCCTTATGACATGTATTAAATTGCCCACTATTTCATGTTTCCAAGTCATTTTAATGTCATGTTATTTCGAATTAATTAGGTCAACCTGAACCAGTGGTGGATCCACATTGTGGCGGGGTGGAAGGTTAACTTCACTCACAATTTTGAAAACTTTCATTTTATTGAAAAAAAAACCCACTCCCAACCGAATATGAATTTTGCTCCATCCAAAACAAACTGTCTATGGCCTTGAACAATTTTGAGTGGACATGAACACATGTACCCAACAGTCAAACTATTGTGTTCGTTCTTCAAGAGCTCATTGCTTATCAAACCACCACTTAATAGGTTTTCTTTTATAAGAAGAAGCGAAACCTAACATACACCCACACATATACCTTCTCAAAGTCCAACTCCTCACCAACAGCTAAAGCATTCTATCGTTGAGCTAATGATAACATTTGATAGGTTGATAAACGAATTATTATGCACCAGCAACTATCGTACCTCTTTACAGATAGCAGGTAGACAGATAGGATGTTAGAAGGAAGAACAATCCTTACCTTACAGTGATAGGTTGGCATCTTGAAGCGGGTCGGGTCAGTTTAGGGTTGGGTTGAGTGGAGATTCCCAAGCCTTAATGAAAGGAAAAATGAGTTGATCACGTAAGCCGAGCCGCACAGAGCCAAGCTCAGCTTACAGGCTGTCTTGTCACCTTACATGCAAACAATCTCACGGCAATGCACAAGGCCCAATTGCACTTTCCAATCGTTCACGGACAACAAATTTTGTTGCTTGCCCACAAACGTTCACATGTCCAAGCATGCATTAAAGAGAGGGAGAGACCTTCCATCACGTATAAATGGAGGAGAAAGAGGGTAGAGATTTTTGCAACAGTCAATTTGAAAGGCGTAAAGCAAGGTATAGGGAGACGACGTAAGGGTCTGTTATAGAGACGTATTCTCTTTCGTGAAGAATCAACATCAAGTTCATTTGGAGAGATATCGATCAGTCGTTGATCAGCGGCAGAAGCTAGAACCATGGCTATAGATGCGGGGAAGGTACTGAGGCCGAGTACGTCCGACTCGAAGCAGCAAAGGGAGGCATTGGAGTTTATTGAGAAGATGACCAGCTACACAGACGTCGTGCAGGAGATGGTTCTCCGGGAGATCCTCTCCAGGAACGCCTGCACCGAGTATCTCAAACGGCACTGCGTCACTGCGAACGCCGACCGAAAAACCTTCAAGACCATGGTGCCCGTCGTCACCTACGAAGACCTCCTGCCGGAGATCCGGCGCATTGCCAACGGAGACCGGTCCCCAATCTTGTCTGCTCACCCCATCTCCGAGTTCCTCACCAGGTACGTAAACACATAAACCTCTCTCTCTCTCTCTCTCTCTCTCTCTCTCTCTCTCTCTCTCTCTCTCTCTCTCTCTCTCTCTCTCTCTCTCTCTCTCTCTCTCTGTGAGACTAATGTGACCTTGATTTTGCTTGTATAATTTAGTTCCGGCACGTCGGCCGGCGAGCGGAAACTGATGCCCACTATAGAGGAGGAGCTGGATCGCAGGCAGTCGCTTTACAACCTACTCATGCCAGTCATGAACAAGTAAATTTTTGTTTCCTCCATCTCTGAGTTATATCTTAAGCAACAAGGAATACAAGAATAATACATTTGTGCAAAACCTTTGCTAGTCATGCCGTATTATCTGTTCTGTTGCTTTACACACACACATATATGTGTGTGTAAGCTTGTTGCATTTATTTTTGCCATATAATGAACGAAATTAAAGTGTTAATGTTTGCATTCGTGTACAGGTTTGTGCCTGGTCTAGACAAGGGCAAGGCCCTTTACTTCCTCTTTGTAAAGACGGAGACCAAGACCCCAGGAGGCCTTCCAGCGCGCCCGGTTCTCACAAGCTATTACAAAAGCCCCCACTTCCTCTCTCGCCCAGTTGACCCTTACACCAAATACACCAGCCCCACACCTTCCATACTTTGCACCGATTCTTTCCAAAGCATGTACACCCAAATGCTCGCCGGCCTTGCCGACCGGCTCGCCGTCCTGCGCATGGGTGCGGTCTTCGCGTCCGGCCTACTCCGAGCCATCCACTTCCTCGAGGTCCATTACCAGGCCTTGGCTGCAGACCTGGAGAATGGAACCCTAGACCCAAGGATCACTGATCAGAATGTAAGGGCAGCCCTCGAGCCCATGCTCAAACCCGATCCGGCCAATGCGGCTCATGTTCGAGCCGAGTGCTCGAAGGGGAATTGGGAAAGCATCATTCGGAGGATTTGGCCAAACACCAAGTACTTGGATGTTATAGTCACTGGTGCCATGGCTCAGTATATCCCAACATTGAACTTCTACAGTGGGGGTCTGCCTTTGGCTTGCACCATGTATGCATCATCTGAGTGCTACTTTGGGTTGAACTTGAATCCAATGTGTAAGCCTTCTGAAGTAGCTTACACCATCATGCCTCACATGGCTTACTTTGAGTTTCTCCCGGTGGAAAGCAGCGGCCACAAAATGGCCGGCGAGGAGATCGAGCTCGTCGATTTAGCCAATGTCGAGGTCGGCAAGGAGTATGAGCTCGTCGTTACCACCTACTCTGGTAATCTCTCTCTCTCTCTCTCTCTCTCTCTCTCTCTCTCTCTCTCTCTCTCTCTCTCTCTCTCTCTCTCTCTCTCTCTCTCTCTCTCTCTCTCTCTCTCTCTCTCTCTCTATCTATCTATCTATCTATCTATCTATCTATCTATATATATATATATTAGACACACACTCATAACGCATACTTGGTTATGTGGTGTTACTGAGTTGCAACTTAATTTGCTCTGTTGATGAAAATAGGCCTTTACCGGTACAAGGTGGGAGATATACTGAGAGTTGCTGGATTCTATAACAAAGCACCCCAATTCACCTTCGTCCGCCGGAAAAATGTTCTTTTGAGCATCGATTCTGATAAAACCGACGAGACTGAGGTGCAGAAAGCCGTAGCTACAGCAGAGGCTACTCACCTTACTGCGTACAACACAAGAATATTGGAGTACACAAGCTATGCTGATACTAAGACAATACCAGGGCACTATGTCGTATACTGGGAACTGCTCTCTCCAGCGGGATATACCGGTGTTCGGACGCCGCGAAGTGTGCTTGACCAATGCTGCTTGACCATGGAGGGAATGTTGAATTCGGTTTACCGGCAAGGGCGCGTCTATGAGTCCATAGGACCACTGGAGATCAGAATTGTGAAGAGTGGTACGTTTGATGAGTTAATGGATTATGCCATATCTAGAGGTGCCTCGATCAATCAATACAAGGTTCCTAGGTGTGTGAACTTCACCCCGTTCCTCGAGTTGTTAGACGCCCGGGTTGTGTCTACACACTTCAGTCCGGGTTTGCCACCATACTCACCACAACAACAGAGAGCCCGTCCGAACTAATCCAAGTTTTTCTTGAACTGTTTATAAGCATTTTCCATGTACTTACAACCACTAATCATGATTATGAAGACGATCATTGTGCAATATGCATGACAGTAGACAGTGTTTTTGGTGATTCCAATTGTAACTTTTCGACAATAAGATCCAAAAAGTCGTATTGTTCTTTGGATTTGAACACGGGCAATGAGACTTTTATGGGTGGGGAAATCTATGTATTATGGCCTTCATCCATGGATTTTTTTTAGGTCTTCAAATTTTGAGTTGGGGCTCAATTTAGATCTTCCCCTTAATGGTGGTATTGATTAGACAGATAAGAATCGAACATTGTTGAGAAATTCATGTAGCCGACGCCACCAAGTGTGGGGATTGGTTGGGTTTGGGTTTGTTTTAGTAAGATGAGAAAAGATGAACAGACCAAAATTGGAGTTCGCATTTGGGTTCAAGTGCTACTTCATGAAACATGCTAAGTGCTACTCCATGAAACATGCTTTGCTGCATAACTGTATCTATCCTCAATCACCAGTACTTAGCATGCAATCCGCATGATGAAGACAGAGCTCATGATCGATTGTAACTTTTCGACAATATGATCGGAAAAAGTGGGACATGATAGTTCTTTTGGATTTAAATGTGGGTATGTCACAAGACAGATGAGACTCATCACTGAGTTTATGTAGCCAGCCCCACCAAGTGAGGAATGGTTTCGTTTTGGTTTGCCTCATTTTAGGAAGATCGGGAAAAGTAGAACAAGGCCGAAAGTGGAGCCTGCATGTGGGCTCAAGTGACGTTCTCTGTGAAACATGTGAAGTTGCATAACTGTAAGATCCAATTGCCAGTTTTATGCCTGCAATTCTCACATTAAGACCACAGTGCTGGTGGCCATGAATTTAATGTTGATGGACGGCCATTTTCGCAATAATTGGTTGAACTAATTGAAGGGTGTGGCAAATAATCTTCGTGCAACAGGTAGGGATGTCGATGAGTCGGCTTCAATTCAAGCATTAAGAAATCCGAGTTAATCAGATCTTAAACTGGTTGCAAACATATATCACCAAGCTGAGATCAAAATACCCTGTTGGATATATTCTATTTGTAAAAGATGGAATTGATTTTATGTTTTGTAATTCATTTTAGATTTGAATTTGGTTGTAAAAACTACACACAAAATCCAAATTACATTTTATTTGGATCTGTGTGTGTGTGTTTGTCAGTAATAGTAACTGGTGTTTTGATCTATGTTCCTGTTAAAAAGATAAACTTCATTCTTGAAGGTCATTACACTCTGTAATTGGTCTGCTCTGTTGATCATATTGAAAACTTCGTCCTTAAGAATTTAAGTTATTCTTGTCAGTAGAAATGTCACTTTTCTTCCAATGACAGTTACCTTGTGAAATTCAATATTACTTACTATGATTATCCTTTGGATGATGAATCTTACTGAAAGTACCTCCTCAACCATGAATTCAACCTACAAGAATAAAATTTTAGAGAGGAGGAGGAGTGATAGAAAAAGACCCTAGGCATCAAGACGGCGAAAATGCCACCATGACTGCAGTTAACTGCAAATCTTTTCAATTATGGTAAGACAGAACTCTTTCTTTTCCTATCTTAAGATGTCCAGGTGAGCAATCAATAGCTTGAGGATTGGGAGTTCTTTGATAAGTTTTGTAGCTTACTAATATAGCTTCGCACCTTATAGATGGATGTGAGTGCTTCGACTTTGTCAAAGACCGCGAGTCACGCAAACTTTTATTTATAAACAAGAGCCTCTCTTAAAACACTTGCAACGACAACAGGTCCATGGCACGAGCAATAGCGCATGTGGCTAGTGGGTCGACTCATAAGTTGAAGGTCATGAGTTTGGTACCCTGGGTGCACATATAGCTTCAGCCTCCCCATTGTACAGAAAACAAAAGAATAAAACCAAACCAGTGGCATAAGGTTATGCGGTGGTAATGCAAGGATCTATTTGTTGGCACTCATTCAATAAATTATTTCTACCTTTAGTCTGTCTGCACTGCAGCAGCCAAAAACATCACGGGTATGGAGATCATTGTTCGATACTAGGTTCTAAGGAAATTGGACCTTGATTTTTGGTATTATATGTTCCAAGTTCTATTATGCATCAAATGCAAAAACTCATCACTATCATCGAACTATGGTTCCTTACGCTCAATTTCAGTAAAAACGTTGTACCAACAGAAGATGGATTACATGAATTGAACCCAAGGGCTTCGTACAAAAACTCTCCTCTCTCATATCATTACCTCACCTCATATGAAAGCTTATGTATCAATATTACTTGTGAAACAAACGTGAAACCATGATTACAAGGCAGCGTAAGTCTAGGTATATATTTCTAATACCAAGGTCATGATACAACGAATCAAACGGCTTCAACCATTAGCTAAACAGTTGCAACCACTGAAAAAATTACAATATCCAACATATCCGATCATGAGTTTTTCACCAGCAAGGACAGATTGTGGATCCTGGCACGAAAGTATACTTATTTTTCTAAAAACATCATGCTTTAGTCCTGGCTTTTTTATTGGCAAAAATATTCTTTATGGCAAAAATCATAATTTCTCGTGCAACAATTTGTAGAGGGAATCCAATGCAATGGTTGACCAATCTATGTGCAATTAATCAAAGGTTTGCCAATTAAGAGGCTTCTCGCGACACCCATTTGGAAAACCTGGCATTGAGAGCAAAAAATTTCCCTTTTTGGTACAATGCGGAGGTCTTAGACCTCACAGCCCCCGGGTAGACGTTCAAACTTGTGAGTCGACCCCCCAGCCAGATGAGCTATTGTTCTTTGTGATTATAAAATTATTGTTCTTTGTGATTATAAAATCAAAACTAGTCTGTAAGGTGCTTAGATGACACTTTTTTCTTTGAAATGAAGACACATAATTACTACTCAAGCTTTGAGCAAATGATTGTTTGCCCCCTAGGCTATTCAGCCAAATAATAAGTTTATACACATACACATGCAGGCCACACATGGAGATGCATGTGCATACACACGCAGCCTCACAGTTCAGATGAGTTTGTAACTTAGCTTACTTAGGTGCATTTGATTAACCCTAGCACGTACTTTATTGGCAAATCAACTTTGGTGAATATTCAGATCTAAAAGTTTGTTGGGTAGTAAAACTCTCACAAGCATCATGTCAAAACGTGTTGGGAACTAAACTGAAATCCATTTTGAAGGAGCTTCTATACAGTTCACTATACACAGAAATCTGCTACTAATGTTTCAGAAATATAATCTCATGTAGCAGCTAACAAATTAAACTCCGCCCTCACCCTTGTATGGCCGATTCTAAGCCTGGATAAAAGAGGAGGGTTGCGTCAGGCTTACGTAAAACTTTATCGGACTTATTTACCATCGATTCTACAAATTATGATAAGGCTATTTAGAAACAAAGAATCCATCTAACTGACCCCATCTAGTATGAGAAAAGGCTTAGTTGTTGTAGTTGTTATTGGTAGCAGCTAATGAGTATGAACTTTCTATCCTTTTGCCCTCACGGCTTCATCCTTTTCATCCATTCCCATCAAAGTCGACCATCAGTTAATGCAGATGGACAAAAGACTCCATGATTGAATGCCACAGCAGCAGCATTTCTTTTATATAATGTAAATCATATTCGATCATTTTTGTAATGTACAGAGGCAACAATATGACAAGCAGCTTACCGATAGCGTTAAGGCAATCGGAAAGGGGCTCCAGTGCTTGTTCTGTGTACCAAGTTTTGAAGCTAACTGATGACCCAGCCACGCGGTTATGCCACCTTCAAACTCAGAAATGGCTCATGGTTCTGATCTTACCATCTTCTGAAATCTTTTAAAAACATATCTGATGAAACAAATCCACGATTTAGTATGTCAGAATGCCCCTTAAATTCCAAACAGATCATCCTTCCCATGAAATATCTTCTATTCTTATTTCAAAAGTTTTGGATGATTGGTATGCGAAGAAAAGAACAGCAGTAACGAAACCCAACAAGGCAGAATTTATAGAATATGACCTACAAAAACAACAGAAGGCAATTGCCAATAGTACAACCCAAATTGGTGAAGTAACCAGTTACTTCAATAAGTTCAGCTCCTTGCCTTGAGTAATAATCAAGACAAATGATGAGAAAAGTAGGCTCAGCTCATTCAAGTCAACAAGTAAACGAGTTGAGCCATGAGCCTACTGGTTTCCCAAGACAACAACGAGCAGCCCACAGCCAACTTACTCAGCGTCCATTTACAGCCTTAGCTATTGACTTAAAATACATAGTTCTCTTTCGTAACTCAAGGAGACCACAACCACGCGGTGAGAATTAATTACACCCTCAACGGCATAAAACATTGACATTAGGCCACTTTCCCCCAGGACCTATGTTAGCAATCAACAATGTAGTGTATTTAGTACAAAAGAACTGGGACACATTATGAAACGTTGAAGAGTTCGTAAGGGCACAAAGCTTAGCCTCCCAATGTGTTGAATGCACTGACATAAAACCATCATTACACTACAAAAAATTAAGGCATTAATGCAGAAATCCTACTAATCAATCTATGATTCACATATATGGGGATAGATTATGTTAAACGGAGTGAAGGTATGAATGCACACCAGTAGTTTTTGGCTAGTAGAATAGTCAGAAAAACTTAATCAATTTCAAAGATCATTTTTTAGTTCATTCTTACATGTGCCGATCATTAAACCTTGTGCGCATGTAGACTGAGACAATGTGATACAAGAAGTAACCAAGCACATAAATTCAGTGGTAAAAGACAAATACCTGCATAGCCTGCCAAAAGATATATACATCAAGCTTTTGTCATCTGTCCAGGATTTCAGGTCAAGTTCTCAAATTATTAATGGGAATGAAGGCTGAAGTTCTGAACATCTTCGACTATAAGCATGATCTCACGGCTGTATATCAGAACTCAGTGTCTTCAGTAAATCAGAAGATTTATCGCCATGTTAATAAGGAACATGGACCTAGTTTTGGCACTCTTCTCATCTCTCTACATTCCCGTTGTTAGACAGTTTGATTAGCTGCCATAAAGAGATAGGTTAGAAATGTTTCTCCACAAAATTAGAAAAAAGAAGATACAATGTCAAATACATGACCGAGATAGAGTATATGAAAGAAAGCAAGAGACATCAAACACCATTTTCATAGTAACTAGAATAAGGAAATGTCTCACCTTGGAAAAATACTTATTTCTTAATTTGTTTGCAATTCTTATACATCTCTTTACATTGATTTCAAGCTTATTGTCATTAAACATCTGCATCATCAGAAAAGGGATGTCGTCAATAGGTGAACAAAGGAAATAGCTGACATAGAAAAGCAAAAACCATTTCACGATGAGTGTACAGATCTTAAGAATGCAACAGTTGAAGAGTGTCATGCTTCATGCATAGTATTAAGCATGAAAGAACTTCTGACAGCATAGGTAACTTCCATAAAATATAAAGAAAATCAGACAAATCAGGGAGAGAAGAAGTCTGCATCAAAGCATAACCTTCATAATTACAGCATTTATTCCCTCAAGATTAGGTAGAAACCCCTGACAATGGGGTTGAGAAACTTGAAAAAATTAGGAAATGTAATCGGAGATACCTGACAAACACAAGATTGAACAAAATATCATTGTACATGGATGAAAGGCTGGACCTCAGAAAATATATTTTACCTTTATGACATCATCCATAGAACGTGTCTGCTTAAGGATTTGTGGGCGATTCAAAATCAAGATAGCTGCTACACAGAAAACAGCCAACTCATCATCCACATTCCTTATCCGTGACAAAGTTAAGGTACGGATTCGCCAACTGTAATTCCTTATCCAGAAATTAGTAGATCTAAGTCCGCAGAAAGGATTCATCAAAGTTGACTTCAAGGTATCATATCCAGGTACAGGCTTCCCTCCATTGAATTGTGGAGTTTGTGGATCTTTAGAAATTTTCTTATTGTCTCCCCTAGTTTCCAGATTTCTCTCTGAAACATTATGTGTTGGAAGATGTAACACTAGAGGTTCAAGGCAGCTACCCTCCAGTTCATGGAACGTCGTTTCATCAAAATCAGCTGCCCACATCATCTGAGACAGACAGAAAGAAACTAAGAAGAATATTTGAAGGGGACAAAAGGTTTATTACAGGTCACGGAAAATGAAAGTGAATTATATTTCAGTAGTCGATGAAGTTTTGTTGAACGCATGGAATCTATGAACATAACCTCACACATACATTACATCATTTATATAGTCTATTAAGGTCACAAATATTAGGTTTATATTGGTTTACCTGCTTTTTGGGCTGATCAGTGAATGATGTACAGAGACAATTTTGGGCATGCTTCAGATGAGACAAGTTTCACATAATAGGTTATACAGCCGTTGGTATAAAAACAGCTGGGAGCCAGAATATGGTGGGAATTTCACCTTGACTAACAAAAAAATCTTGTTTCTTTGATTTCACTTTCTTTTTCAGTTTGTCTGAGCAGAACAGATGCAGACAGAAAAGCATGACTGGATCAAGAAGCACAATGAACCAGATTTCCGGAGACAATAAATTTAAGCATAAAACATGTGAAGCAACCATTAATTTAATACAATAACCAGGCAATAACTAACCAATTACATGGATGATCAAGCATAAACAGCTTAAGCGCAGTAACCCCAATCTGAAGCAAATACATAATCACGGAAATGTTGAAAGTTGAAACAAATGAAATGCAGTTCCTTTCTCTCCGCACTAATCAAAGAATTAAACTCCTTTCTTTGCTTTAGGGAAATCTCCGAACAGGAAAATTACCACAGGGACTAATAGAAAAGATTCCCAAGTTTTGCATAGTTTTTTAATCAGATAGTCGTTAGCATTTAAGTTTGGATACCATTGATGCACATTGAGCTAATCAGCCAGAATTGTGAAACTTGTCGCACTTTCAATATTCTTATGAAGGAAGTGATCTCGTGGCTTCTGTAATTGATCATATCAAAAATTTTGGTGCTTCTCAATTCTCATATCCAGAACTGAAGCTTGTTTTTTACTATCACTAGAACTTGAGATGTCCTGAAATTTTCCTTTACATTTTTTATAATCAAATTGTTTGAACCGTGATAGCTTCCATTTTATGAACCAGATGTGCATACCAATCACCTCTTCGTACAGAGGTTCAAGTGGACGTCTCTCCTGCTTGCAAATGTCTAGTGTAAATAATATAATTAGCATAAACTTTGCAGCACAAGCATCATCTTGTGCGGAAATTCTATAAATAGCTGTACATTGACTAACAAAAAGAGTTGCATTATGAAGCAATCCAAGATTGTAATGAAACCACCATCTTGAGGAACACAAACCTCCCACATGCAAAGAGCTTCATTGAATGATAACTCCCGACGAAAAAGCACAAGGAGCATTCGAAATGCAAAAAGGAGGCTCTCAGCACCTATAACTGATAAATGTGTGAACATTTCAAGGTCTGTCAATTCCAAGATCTGTCCCAAAGCTTCCAACTGTCTCATAACTCCAGTAGGTCCTTCCACGTGGAAATTTTGTCGCTGTAACATAAAAACAAATTGACAAATTGAATATGAAATAACAATGAGCCAGGAACATTTTTTCAGTTGCTGAAGCTTTACCATTCGACGGAGAAGCATCTCAAAGCACCAAAAAGCATCCGCATTATCCTCATAAAGGACAACGAATGGAGAAAGCAAATCACTCATACCTGAGATCAATTACCATTTCAATATACAAATATAGCACTAACACCTAAATCATCTAGATCCATATTGAACAGCAAGACCAAGAAATGAAGCATGGCAGAGAAAAATGGCAACCTTGGCAGTAGCCAGTATCTGGGTCCACCCATGCGTAGACAGCTAGAATATCTGACATCCGTGCAACATTTTTCACATCCCCATAGAATTCGAGATGGCTATCAGTTCTCACTACATCAACCACTGATATAGCAAAAATGTTGGTTAGGCAGATCTACAACAGACATGTTTCAATAAAATGGGTTCTCTGTTCTAGAAAGGGAGAATGAATAAGAGAAAAGTTTATATGATTTTACCAATTCTGTGAAGTGTCCATAGCCAATTGGCAACTTTTCCTTCATCAGCAATCATTCCATCACGTGCATCAACTGTTCTAGTATCGTGACTATCTGGTAGTCCTGCATTATTAACAGAAGTCCTTCCCCATTCCACTTCCAAGTTCTTTGACTGTAACAATTCTTCTTGAGTTGCTATGTCAGAGTTTTCATACTCCTTTTCCCTGGCATCATGTACATCAAGAGAGGCAATACATGGTGTGTCTTCCATTATCAGGTCCATGTTGTTACTGATCTGAAAGCTGTGCATAGATCCATCATTTATTATCCACCTCTCATGTGCCACTACAGTATTTTCTTGCACTTCCACCTCCTCGACACTGTGATTCTTTTCAAACAAATTCGTAACAGGTAAATGAGGAAAATCAAAATAAGAATCTTCATCTATATATTCCGGCTCATACAGTTCTCTTCTGGATGAAAAGTACTCATTTGAAGAATCATAAGCTGCAGCATCTATGTTTTCCTTGACGCACAGGTTAGCTGAATCGCTTAAACATCCCTTCTGAAACTCCCTTGATACTTCAGTATCACCGTTATCAAGTTCAGAACACCTCTCAGTTTCACTGGCAGCATCTTGAGAAGGTTGAGTTTTGAGGTTACTTTTGTTTGGATCCTTCGGAATGATTCTTACATCCATCACTTTGGAGCCAACAGCATATGCAAGGGTACCGGTACCAATGCTTGAATGCATCATTTGGCATTGCTTGATTAAATCCTTGTACCGCTCCCTGTGATCAAAATATAGAAGACTAGCAATTAAGAAGACATGACAAAGTTAATGAAGGTTTGCCATCCTGGATAGTCTTGCATGACAAATGCTTTTGACACTTGAACAGGAAAATGCTGGATAACATCACACAATGAATCACCGCCAGAAGATTGCTTCACAGAAATTGTTGCCAAAACTGACAAGCATGCATGACAAGAACGTAGCACATCTGTCACAACATGCCCATTCAAATCATGCAGAACCGGCATATCCTCACTGTTATTTGTTTGTGGAGATATGAAGAATGAAACTAAATGAGCATGCCAATAACATGAAAAAAAGGGAAGATAGAGGTATCAGACAAATGTTTGGAAACATAAGGTGTAGCACGTCATCAACTTCTCTTTCCATTTTTTGCTTCTAAGTTCTATGTTCTTGTGGACAAGATAGCAAGTCAAGGGCCAATTAGTTTCAGGAATGAAAATGGAAACTCTCTAAATATTATGTTATTCGGATAGAGTTGTCAAAGTTCCATAGGAAACTACATGTTCTAAATTATCTTTTCAACATTATGACCTTCTTACACCAAAGGAAAAAACTAGCTGTCAGGAAAGATGTTCTACTACCCAGCATGTTCTAAAGGACTTGACCTAGTAAGTCAACTGGTTGGACTAGGTATTTCTTTCATATTTAGCTGAATAAGCCCACCCTATATGGGAAACCCAATTATCACATGAGAGAACTTTTCTCCATGTGGGGCATTTAACTATCGCTGAGTATGAAATAAACCATCTAATAGGGTGACTTCCACATGTGAGCGTTAATGGTCAAAAGATGTTTGGAAATGGACAGGTTCAATGTTGACCTAGACCATTACTGTTCTTATTAAAAATGTCCAATGTTTGTATGCATTGTTTCTTCCTCAAAATCTCTTTGAGTCATACTCTTTACACTTTACGCTTTCCAAAATATGGCCTTCAGTTCAATCTTAAACTCATACTTGCTTAGTTGAAATTTTCTTGTTTTATCTCAATGTGCAAAAGATATTTGTAGCAGAAATGAAGATGTTGAGATGGATGAGAGATCACACAATGAAAGACCGTATACATAATGAGGTTATTAGAAATAAATTGGGAGTAGCACCAATAGAGGATAAAATGAGAGAACATCGTTTAAGATAGTTTGGATATGTAGAAATACGATCCAAGGACTCTCCCGTAAGAATATATAAAAAACTAGATTGTGAAAATGTTAAAAGAAGGAGAGGACGACCACAAAAGTGTTGAAAAGTCTACAACTACAACTAAGCCTTTTCCCATACTAGATGGGATCGGCTACATGGATTTGTTTTTTTGTAGAATCCATGTTAAGTCCGACAATAAAGAAATAATAAAGAATGATCTAATTTATATTGAGTTAACTGCGAGCATGACATATGATAGGGCTCTCTGGAAACAAAGAATCCACGTAGCCAACCTCGTGTAGTATGGGAAAAGGCTGGTTGTTGTTATTAACTCCGCCTACATAAGGGATCACCCTTGCGTGGCTAGTTCCTATCCCGGATAAAGGAGGAGGGTTGCACTAGTCTTCCGACAACTAGCGTAAAACTTTGTCGGACTTATCTACCATGGATTATATAAATTATGAGCATTCTTGAGAGGGCTTTGTGGAAACAAAGGATACATGTAGTTGACCCCCTCTAGTATGGGAAAAGGCTTAGTTGTTGTTGTTGTTGTTGTTTGTTCTATATCAAGATTATTATTATAACAAAAATGTTCTAGTGTTCTTGTTTGTAATTTTAGTTATTCACTAGAATTAGTTTGAAGAAATAAAAAGAACTATATATTTTACATGTGTACAACTGTATCCTCATCACATGACTTTTAGAGTTATGTGTCTGGTCAACCCAAGCCTGTGCCATGTGACATAGGAAATAAATTTTCAATGCAAGTTGAGTTGCCTGCACTACATTCAAGGTTGATGTCGCTTGAGAAAATTCCTATCCTCCTAGGAAAGTGCAATTACATCCTTGAAGAATTATTCAATCAATAGGATAAGTGCACATAGATGATCATTTTTTCAATAAAAAGTTAAAACTCTCTTGCAGGAAGATCAGTCTTCCAAACAACATAATATCATCAAAGAATACCTTTACCGCGTGAAAAGATGCCAAATGCACAAAATGATTTATTTATTTCCAAGAAGATTTATTGGGTAAGTTGCTTCAAGTGAGGCCATAGGCATGGAAGCAAAACCACTTTACGCATTTTTAATTAAGTACAACAACAACAACAACAACAACAACAACTAAGCCTTTTCCCATACTAGACGGGGTCAGCTACATGGATTCTTTGTTTCCACAGATCCCTATCGTGTGCCATGTTAGCAGTTAACTCCCAATAAGCTAGATCATTCTTTATTGTTTCTTTCCAACACTTTTGTGGTCGTCCTCTACCTCTTTTAATACTTTCCAAATTTAGTTTTTCTAACCTTCTTACAGGTTCTTCTTTTGATCTTCTTTCTATATGTCCAAACCATCTTAAACGATGTTCTCTCATTTTATCCTCTATTGGTGTCACTCCTAATTTGTTTCTAATAACCTCATTATGTATACGGTCTTTTCTTGTATGACCACTCATCCATCTCAACATCTTCATTTCTGTCACAGACATCTTTTGTACATGTTGATGATTAACTGCCCAACACTCAGAACCATAAAACATGGCAGGCCTAATTGCTGCTCTATAATATTTACCTTTTAATTTTAATGGTATCTTCTTATCACAAAGAATACCTGATGCTCCTCTCCATTTTAACCAATCAGCATTAATTCTATGTGTAACATCTCTATTAATTCTTCCATCACTTTGAAAAATTGACCCTAGGTATTTAAAACCTTCCTTTTGGGGAATGCAATGTGTGCCAATTTTAATTTCTATGTCCTCTGAAGTAGCCAAATGATCAAACTTATATTCCATATATTCTGTCTTTGTTCTACTAAGTCGGAGGCCTTTGTTTTCTAATGTTTCTCTCCATAGTTCCAATTTTCTATTAACTTTTTCCTTAGACTCCTCCACTAATACAATGTCATCTGCAAATAACATACACCAAGGTACTTCATCTTGAATATGTTTTGTTAACTCATCCATCACCATTATAAATAAGTATGGACTTAAAGTTGATCCTTGATGTAACCCAATATTAACTTCAAAGAAGTCTGTCATTCCTTCATGAGTCCTCACACATGTTTTTGCACCATCATACATGTCTCTTATAAGGTTAATATATGTCAATGGGATACCTCTTTTTTCCAAAGTTCTCCAAAGAACCTCCCTCGGTACCCTATCATAAGCTTTTTCTAGATCAATAAATATCATGTGAAGGTCTTTCTTTTTTGCTCTAAAATGTTCCATAAGACGTCTCAAAAGGTGAATCGCTTCAATAGTAGATCTACCAGGCATAAATCCAAATTGGTTCTCTGTTGTACTTATACTTGTCTTAACCTACGTTCAATAATTCTTTCCCATAATTTCATAGTATGACTCATTAACTTGATACCTCGATAATTCGCACAATTTTGAATGTCTCTCTTGCTCTTATATACGGGAATAAGTGTACTTGCTCTCCATTCCTCGGGCATCTTTTGGTTTTTCCATATTTCATTAAATAGTCTTGTGAGCCAAGTGATTCCTATTTCTCCTAGTATTTTCCAAACTTCTATAGGAATATTATCTGGTCCTACCGATTTACCACTCTTCGTATGTTTAAGAGCCTCTTTCACTTCATTCTTTTGAATACGTCGGTAGAAATTGTGGTTTATATACTTTTCTGACTTGGCTAAATCTCCTAAACTAATACTAACATCTTTATTTTCATTAAAAAGATTATAAAAATAGTTTTTCCATCTATTTCTTATATCATCATTTGCCACTAGAATTTTTTCATCTTCGTCTTTTATGCATCTAACATAATTAAGATCTTTAGTTTTCTTATCTCTAGCCCTAGCTATCCTAAAAATATCTCTTTCACCCTCTTTTGAGTTGAGTTTTTTATATAGGTCCTCCCAAATCTTAGCTTTTGCTTCACTAACGGCCTTTTTTGCTTCCTTCTTTGCTTTCTTATAAGCTTCTAAAGTTTCACTAGTTTTCTTAGCATAATGTAATTTGTAACATGCCCTCTTTGCCTTGATTTTATTTTGTACTACTTCACTCCACCACCAAGCTTCTTTTTGTGCCGGTACACCTCCCTTAGATACCCCTAACACATCTTTCGCCACTTTCCTAATATGTATAGCCATATTGTTCCACATATCACAGGGTGTGCCAACATAATTCCAAACATCTCCTTGAAGGACTTTCTGTTTAAATATATCTTCTTTATCGCTTTTGAGGTTCCACCATTTAGTCCAAATAGCTCGATGCACTCTTTTCTTCTTTGTCCATTTTTTTATTTGTAAATCCATAACTAAAAGTCGATGTTGGGTGGTTAAGCTTTCTCCTGGAATTACCTTACAATCTTTACAACACGCTCTATCTTTTTTTCTACAAATAAAGTAATCAATTTGTGTTTGTGATAAGCCACTCTTATAAGTAATTAAATGTTCATCTCGTTTTTTGAAGATTGTATTGACTATAAAGAGATCAAATGACATAGCAAAATTTAAAATCTCCGTACCTTCCTCGTTTATATCCCCATAACCAAAATTTCCATGAATCCCTTGATATCCTAATGCCTCTTTACCGACATGTCCATTTAAATCTCCTCCTAAACAAATCATCTCCCTTTGTGGAATCTTTTGAAACACCTTATCTAACTCTTCCCAAAAAACTGTTTTTATACTATCTTCTAGTCCTACTTGGGGTGCGTAAGCACAAACTATATTCAAAACCTCTGCTCCTAACACTAATTTCAATGTCATGATTCGGTCACCATATCGGTGTATGTCTACTACACTCTCCTTTAAATCTTTATTTATGAGAATACCAACTCCGTTTCGGGCCTTTTCTTTACCTGAGTACCATAATTTAAAACCTGTATCCTCTATCTCCTTTGCTTTTTCTCCAACCCATTTTGTCTCTTGTAAACATAGAATATGAATCTTTCTCCGAATCATAGTATCTACCACCTCCATTAGCTTACCCGATAATGTTCCGATATTCCAAGAACCAATACGAATCTTATTATCTAGGACTAGCTTCCTTACCCCCCGCATCCGTCCATAATCAAAATGCGAAAACCCTCTCTGAAAATTTTTCACTACATTCGGACGGCAATGTAGCGGGACTAACTTCTTAACATGACACATTCGGGCGGCATTTTTAATTAAGTAAAACACAAAATCTCAATAAGATGAGAGCCCTCTTAACATGCATCTTAAATACCCAAAAAACTTTTTGACATGGATCCTATGAAGTCTACAACAGAATATATTCTAATGTAAAGAAAAATTCCCACTAGATACACAAGAAACCAGATCTCAAAGCAAGCAGGTTCTGCACCTCCGAGCCATCCTCAATTGGCGCCGATGTTCTGCACTACTGCCTGTAGCATAACAACCGAGAAGAAATTCCCAAACTTCTGCCCTAATAGATGGATCAACTCCCTAACAGAAAAAGAGTATATCAAGGAATGCATAGTCAATAACGATGAGCAATTTTAATATCTGTGTGTAAGCTTGCATGAATAACAGATAAAGCAAATGAACTATCTACTGTTCTTAGGAATGAAGTTTAAAACATATTGTTACAGAAAGGGTATTTCACAAGCAAGTTTATTAAGGATCACTAGCAGGGACGTTATTGCCATTTTAACCCCACTATGCTGTGGACCTAACTAAGGTGTCACATTAACTCATATTTGTTTTGATTTCCCTTTTCTATTTCATAGAAACCACCTTCCAAGAAGTTGGAGGAAACCAGTTGTAGACTCCAAGTCTAGGACCCTCGACCCCACTAGGCGCCTATATTGGATGTCATCTTGTGCAAGGGATAGTGCTCATGGAATTTGAACCATTGGGTACACATCCAGCAGTAAAAGGCCCTTACAACTATGCTAAATGCCTAAATCCCCTTGCAACACACTTGTTTCCTTTTCATTTGATAAATAGAAAGTGAATTGACAATAAAAGAACTATGCTTACCCCCAGAACGATCGATTTGAGGATGTTCTCAAACCCAATTATCCTTCCATCACTATCAAAAGTAGCATGCCACCTTTCTGGTCTGAGCATCTTTCGTCTCTAAAAAATGAAGGACCATTCGATGCTTAGAAAACAACCGAAGACAATAAAAGACATTATTCAACATTTGACATGCCAGAAAATGCTCAGAAAGAAAGCCACTTCAAATGAGAAAATGATTTTGCATAGAAAACTTTGTTATTTTGTATGTGAACATTTAAAATTAGGAAATATGACAGATATGGTAATCTTATAAACTGTAAAAACATATTAATTAGAGAAAAAAGAGAAAAATTATGCACAGAAGCAAAGAAGTTGTCTTACCTTGCTTTGAGATAAGTTGCAGATTTGCAGGATGATCATCATCTACATATTTGAGTCTATATTTTGTGTTTATGAATCTTGTTTTAAACAATATAGCATCTTAAGGGACCCAGATTGTGAAATAAGGAATGATTTTCTTTCCTCTTGAATTGATACATTATGTTTGAAAAAAGAAGAGAATCTATTGCAGGTTGGCTCATTGCAAAGGTGTTACTGAAATTAAAAGGTAAATATTACAAAGTAATGAAAATACCAGCAATATCCTGTTTGTGTGGTGCCGAGTGTTGGGCAGTCACACATTGAGGTGAGCACAAGATGGTAATGGCACCAATAAGGATGTGATGGATGTATGATTACACAAGGAAATACAGAATGTGATGTGACCAAGGCCAGAATGAGCCCAAATTGCGGCTGAATCATCTACGAAATCAGACATGGAACGAATCAGGTGGTTGCACAAGTTTCGGCTAAGATACATGTATCTTGTCAGATAAGATGTGGATAAGATATGATTTGACGATGAGGACATCAATGCTATGTGCAAGACAATGGCAAAGACATGGTGATTTACATGTTCATTGAGGCTGAGGTGCAGTGCAAACTGCATGAAGGAGAGATACATAGTGTCTCTTCGCAAGATGAGAGAAAAGGTGGAACAGCACAGGTAAGAAGGCAGTGGCACACTCCTCATATCGTGAGCAGGCTCGGCTGGTATAGTGTTGAAGTTAGCCACAAGAAAGCTCATGCTTTTCAGGGTGTCAGACAGGAGATGTGATCAGTTGATGGCTAGTGCTAGGTCATTGATGGGAGCACAGGAGATCTGAACGATGGCTGAAACAATGTTGATGGGATGGAGACATATGAGAGCAACACAGAGGCTGCCTCACGGTGGGATTTGTCTTAGGTCCATTGCAGGTGGTTGATAATGTGAGAATCATATCCTGACAAGAAGCAAAGGAAGGCATTCTGAAAATTTTAGAAAACGATCAATCATGAACTTTTGTAATCCATGTTATAAAAATCCGACGAAGTTTTACGCTGGCTGTCGGAAGCCTAACACAACCTTCCTCCTTTATCCGGGCTTGAGACCGGCAATGCAAGGATGATCCTTACACAACAATAAAGAATGATCTAGCTTATTGGGAGTTAACTGCTAACATGGCACACGATAGGGATCTCTGGAAACAAAGAATCCATGTAGCCGACCCCGTCTAGTATGGGAAAAGGCTTAGTTGTTGTTGTTGTTGTTGTATCAATCATGAACTTGCTTTTTAAGAGTTAACTGCTAATATGTCCCAAAATAGCCTGCACTTGTGATGCGACTAGGGTGTAGCAAACTCCACTTACTATGACGCAATAAGGCTTGGTTCTGGTATGGTTGGTTGAGGGACAAAGAAAAAGAAAAGAAAAGATGTTTCTCTCCACTTATGGCTACATTCTACAAAATGAATTGGCCTAAAACAACCCACTCCATTGAAAAATGATGCCCTGATGCTCCTGCCCTTTCTTCTACTACCTTATTCAATTTTTCCTTAGGCGTGCTACAATGTAAGAACTTCCATGAGCACCTTGACCGATTTGTTAACATAAATCAATGATCTAATATCAACTTTATGGTCTCAACTTATGAAGCAGTGATATACCTTTGAATGTGTAAGATTGCTCGAGTGTGATTTTATTTCAAAACAGAAAGCATACTAGCCTATACTTCAATGGTGACGTTCACATGTACCATTTCTACAGGCAACCTAGTTAAACGCTAAAATACTGTAGTCCTAAATTAGATATCATTCTTCTATCTAATCCCTTCACTTATACCAGGTGAAGAATCTGATTCTTATAAATCATCAGAAAAATTCCCCAGTATGCGTTTTATCACTCTCTTCCACCAGTTAACACCAATGAAAACCTACAAATCTACGGCCCATAGAAAAAGGCTCTTAAAGCTTTAATTAGAAATAACCAAAGGTAGAATCCTTGCAAGTTGGGGCTTATGTAGTTTAGGAATTCACAACTATGACTTCGAACCTTCTTCAAAAACTATGATGAAACCAGTCCAAAACACTTTGGACGAAAAATGAAATACCAAACAAGGAAGCAAACATTCACAAGGAGAGACAATATAAAGAAATCAGGAGATGGAAGAATATAAGGAATAGTACAGGTATCACAAATTTGAAATTTGAAGCGACAGGTTGCATGAATTCGAGCAAAAAAACAAAATAAAACCAAGTCCCGTGTTTCTTCTCTTCTGATAAATACATCCTTCACACAAACGAGAAAGGCGATTAATGGGAGGAAGAAGAGGCACCTTTGTAGGTGAATGCTGAAGGCACGGGTTTCGAATATCCCGAACTATCGATCGGACTCGCCCGAGACTCACGGCACGCGTGTTGCACGTCCATGTTCTCCATTCCCCATCGAAAGGCATGGCGTAACTTCGTCTCCCTGAATAAATTATCAAGAAAACATCCACAGCTCAATCTTTCTTCATCATCGTGCCAAGGAAACAAAACACGGCAGAGAGATAATTATCTTCATGATGAAATGGAGTTGAAAACTGATCACGTTACGCACAAGTTCGACGAGAAGAACGACAGAAGCTTGCAATGAAATTGAAGCGAGACAAATCAGAAGAAAACCGGTTATGTTCATCGCGATCCAAGGAACCAACAGAGATCCGGAGTTAATCTACGAACAAAAATACCAGAAAAACAGGCGAAGATGAAGAGATTACCAGACATTAATCAGATTCACGAGGATCTACATCGACTCCATATAAATTAGGTATGTCTGGTTCCATTTCATGAAGAAGAAAAATAGGAGAAGAATCTCTCTCTCTCTCTCTCTCTCTCTCTCTCTCTCTCTCTCTCTCGGTTTCAAGATCTGCTTACAGGGGAACACGAGATGACGGATCAGGTGTTCTGGCGAATCACCGGTTATGAGTCATTTGGCATCTTGACCGTCCATCGCAAAAGGACGCCGCAGGCGGACCCCACCAACTCCTCGGCCCTAGGATCTCGCAAGAATTAATACTAGGTGACCGGCTAGTTGGGGTAAGTTTATTTAGGCCCGTGCCAGACCGATCATGTACTCGGTTCGATCGGAACCGAACTAAAATCGACCCAGTCTGGTGGATTCAATCGGAACCGAACTGTCTACAGAACCCGAATCGGGGGAAATGGAAACCGGATATGAAGATAGATAGAAATAAAAATATTGAGATGATATCCTCGACAGAAATGAAAATATTAAGATGGATGTATAGACTTAGTTCGTACTGAGGTTATTGAGAGTGACATTAATAGGTGATAAAATGAGATAAACGTGTTTAAGATGGTTTCAACACATAAAAAAAACCCAAAAAAGGTCGAGTAAAAACATGTAAGAATTGAATGGTAAAAATATTACAAAAGAAAAATACCAAAAAAATATTGAAATGAAATGATAAAAATGTTGTTATTGAGTTAACTCTTAGCATGATACAAGATCAAACACTATATAAACAAAGAATTCATATAGTGAAACCCATCTAGTATGAAAAAAGACTTGGTAGTTGTTATATATTTATAATCTCCACTTCTCTACATCAAGTATACGAGAAACATCAGCTTACTTACTTATATATGTATGTGGATATATATGTATGTGGGTGCTTGAACATCAAGAATTATAAAAGTTTGGTTTTGAAGTACTTTGCTTTGTATCAAATGGTGATATCAAATAAGAGAGAGAAACTTAACAAGAATCAAACAATAATATGAGAAGTTTCAAACGAATTAATTGAAGAGGATGAGATAGAGAGATCAAACGATTAAGATAAACCGTAAGAGAATAAAGGTCGTTCGGAGAAAGCGAGAAGTTGCTGGCATGAAGAGGGATTAATCTTTGAGAGAAGGAAAAACCAGCGGTCAGAGAGTTGAGGAAAGAGAATGTGCAAGTGACTTTGTCCAAAAGGGCCCTCCATCATCCTAGTGGAAGATCCACTTCTTGAATAGATTGGATAATTTGGACATTGGGTCTAGGCCTCAATTTTCATATCCTATATTGTTATTCGTTATATATATAACACATATATAATGTTCAGGTTCTATTAATATTTAACATTTGGAACCGAAACAAACTGCCATTTTGATTTTGTTTTGGTTCAAGCTTCATCCATTTATTAAACATCCAAAATTATCTTGTTATATATACATATATAACATATCTAGTGTTCAGATTCTATTAATATTTAACATTTGGAATCGAAACAAACCATCGGTTTGATTTTCTTCTGATTCAGTTTCATCCATTCATTGAACACCCAAAATTTCTTATTGAGGTTGCAATGTTCTCACAATCTCACTGAGGGAAACCAGTTACTTTACCATAAGTTGTTGCACAACAAGCAATAGCTCAACTGGCAAGGGGACTAATCTGTAAGTTAGGGGTGATGAGTTTCGGTACCCAAGAGGTGCTTATGGCTTTTGCCTCTCCACTATATCAAAAGATAAAATATAAATATTTAATAACGAAACTAAGTATACATGACTAAAAAGAATAATCATTCTCAAGTAATCATGCATATGTAATCGTGTTAAATCATCTTCACACCATGCTAAATCACCCTCAATCATCTCATAAATGCTTGATACATATGCTTTTATGTGTTTGTATTTTGTTTTTAATCTTTTGTATTGGGATTGTTAGTTCAATGACATTGTGCTCTAGTGCCATTGCTGGTGGTGGAGAGTTCGACTCTCAGAGAGTGCATGTGTAGATGTGTTTTAGGCTCATGTGTGTGCGTGTTAGGCTTGAGCCTCTTCTTGTAAGAAAGACAAAGACTATTTGTTCTTTTTATTGTGTTGGATGGCTGTCTAGGATGATTTAGCATGATTACTTAGGTTGCATATATTCAAGAGTTTCGTACCGGAACAGTCATAATTTGCTGGTGCCCCTGTGCTCGTACCTGTACCCCAGACGGGTTTCGTGGTGCTATACCGTGCTCGTACACGTACCCCCATGTGGGGGCTCCATGTCCGGTGGGCCTCCTCAGCTTTCCGAACACAAGAAGACGTAATGGCGCCATCGATGAGGAAGTGTTGCTCATCTTTACCGGCCATCGCCATTAGCGACAGCCTCTGAGGTCTGAATCAGAGAAGGAGCAAACGGATGGTGCACAGCGCCTATGATTCGTTCCAGATCGTGAGGGACGTCCCCTCACGTATCGAGTCGGCGGCCTCATGGAGCTCCAAACTCCTCCTTGCCTGCACCGACGGATCGCTCCGGGTCTACTCCCCGCCGTCCGATCACCTGGCTGCCGGAAAAACTACCCCGTCGAAGGACGAGCCCTACGTGCTCGAACGGACGCTCGCCGGGTTCTGCCGCAAGGGTGCGGCCGTGACTATCCGGTCGCTGGGCTCGCGCAATCTTCTCCTTTCCCTTTCCGATTCCATCGCCTTCCATCGTCTCCCCAGCCTCGAACCTGCTACTTCCCTCGCCAAGACGAAGGGTGCTAATGCCTATAATTGGGACGAGCGCCGGGGGTTCCTCGCCGTTGCTCGCCAGAGGAAGCTCCTCGTCTATCGCCATGAAGGTTTTTTCCGGAAAAATCGCTACCCTCGGTGCTATTTCTTATTTTTTCTATCCATAATTCGTGCACCTGGATCAAAATGCTAAAAAAGCTGATTTTATTGGAAGAATGATTGGTTTTGAACATGGGTATCGGTTAAATCAATTGTTATTGGGGACGGGTCGTCTCGTTTATTGACCAGGGTAGTTGGACGCGTGCAATATATGTCATGATCTTAGTCACAGTGGTCGCCATTGTTGTAAATGGTTTCTCATGGATGAATGATCCATGTTCCTGATTTTGAGAATCAATTAAAAGATTTGTAGATATTTACGAAGTTCTTCTATCCATTTAGCGTCGTTCCTCTATTAGTTGAATTATAATAATTTCGTAATGCTTAAAAGAATTGAACATTTCAAGTGCCCGAGACATCTCTCTCTCTCTCTCACACACGCACACAGATTGAAAACGATATTTACCATTATGCTTGGATTCAACCCTGTGATGTCATTCTTCATGTCCATTTTACCGCAGTCAATTTCTTGGTATCTCTACTACATACCTAGTTACATCTTCACA
Organism: Brasenia schreberi; assembly: GCA_036023115.1. Lineage (NCBI taxonomy): Eukaryota > Viridiplantae > Streptophyta > Magnoliopsida > Nymphaeales > Cabombaceae > Brasenia > Brasenia schreberi. Next base: position 6,523,418 of record JAYKKT010000075.1, on the reverse strand, counting down.
AGTATTTCGTATGCTTTTACTTTATGGAAGGTGGAGTTTGCGAAGGTGGAGAATTTGATTTTCACATTGACAAAGTAGCTAATTTTGGACCGTGATTTTTTCTGTTTTCAGTACGTGTAAAAAATTGATGACCAAGAACTGTACAATAGTGTATGAGCATTTTTGTGCAGAGTGCTTCCTTATTAGTGAATTCTTGGTGGCACAAATGTATTAGATTTGCAATGTGAAAAAATAAAGGGTTGTACATGCTGGTCTCGAAATGGAATCCCACTTTGCTTACATTAGGCTCTTACATGACACGGTGAAGGACTGGAACCTGGAATTTATGGCTGGGTTTTAGAGAGTATTCATGAGATGGAAGTTTATGTGGTTAATTCTTGTGGAGATGCATAATATGATTTTAAAGCATAAAACCATGAAAGGTTGGAGGTGTCAAGTTACCATGGGGAATAAGTGAGCAATCATTTTAATCCAATCACTGAAAGCAGATGGGAACTACTCTAGACGAGGAATTACCATTGTCCATAACTCAAAACGAAAGAAAAGAAAACAGCTTCATATTCTCTACCCAGTGGTGTTGGTGCTTGATGGGACCATTTTGGACATTTGGACATGAACACCTGCATAATACTGTTATCGTGGGTACTTCCACAAATTCTTTAAACAATCTCAAGTCCTCCAGTTAATTCACTGTTCTTCATTCTTTATGTTTGTATCTTCTTTGCTATCTTGTTCTTGTTATGGTGGAATACCAATCATCTATGACTGGGTGCAGCTCTGTCATCATCTGTCGTGCAATCACTCTTTGCATGAATTTGTTCTCCTGGATGTCCCTTTATTGACATTTATTGCACCTATATGAACTTGCCAATAGGTGGAAAAGAGTTCACAGAGGTGAAAGAATTCAATGTTCCTGACGTAATAAAGTCAATGGTATGGTGTGGTGAGAATATTTGTTTGGGTATCAGAAAGGAGTACATGATAATGAACAGCACAAGTGGTGCACTATCTGAGGTTTTCCCATGTGGAAGGCTCTCTGCTCCTTTAATCACATCACTTCCTTCCGGAGAGCTTCTACTTGGGAAGGTACTTTGTTTTTTTTATCTTGAAGCAAATGCTAGTTTCGTGGGTTTGTTTTCTTCCACTGTGCAGTTCATCGGATTACTTGCAAAAAACTTGTCCAGGTTTTGGTGCTTGGCTAGCTCCTTTTTGGGTGCTCGATAACTGTATTGTTATCTCAATTGTTGACTTACTACTGGAAAATGCTTTATAGAAAACAAATAGAAAAGGATAAAAGTTAATGCCTTGACGTGATTGTCCATGAACTTCCTCTGCATCACTGAGGGAGTGAACAACACATTCTTCATTCTGTTTTTCTGAGTTTTGTCCTTTATTTTGAAAACTATTGTGATGTATACAAGAATGTTCATGCACAATTTGGTCAATGACGGGAAGCATATAAATCATCCAAAAAAGTGGGTTCACAACTTCACAGAAAGGACCTTTCTTTCGCTTGACAGTGTGCCCCTGAGTTCTTCATTTGCACTGGTTCATATTTCTTCTTTCTTCTTTTGCTTTTTTCCTGGAGATATCACCGTAAAGTGACTTGTCTTCAGTTCTGAGTTCATGCACTTAATGAAGTTTCATGCATGGCAGTTAGGCACTAAGATTTCTATCCTTAGATCAGTGCACGTCAATGTTTTTACCTGTATTTCCTTTTTGAGACAAGCTCTAGCTGCTTCTAAAAGTTTAACTGTGTATCTGCCATAATTGGTATTATAATCTACATTTTCTAAGTAGTATGTTACATACAGGATAATATTGGAGTTTTTGTGGATCAAAATGGGAAGCTATTGCAGGAAGGTCGTGTATGTTGGTCAGAACCACCAGCTTCTGTCACTATCCAAGTACCCTATGCTCTAGCTCGTTTACCAAGGCATATTGAGGTAAAGCAGCATGTTGTGGCAACTGAACAGCAGTACAATATACAATCCGTTCTTCCTTGATGAGTATCTATCTGGAGTATCAGTTGTGGACTTTGATTGTGACTGGTTTTACAGATTCGATCTCTCAGGGCTCCTTATCAGTTGGTACAAACTGTAGCACTCAGAGACATTCGTCATCTTGTCCCAGGCAATGGTTACATAATAGCTGTATTAGACAGTTCCGTTCATGGACTTTTACCTGTTCCTCTTGGTGCTCAGGTACTATGGTGCATAGAAACTTTTATGTATGACATGTTATACATGCATGGATACTATTAGTGCCTCCAATGAGCAATATCAAAATCAACTTTGTGGAGAATATGCATTAATTCTGTAATCTTGGGTGAGCATCCAGATTTGGGATTTCAATATGTAGCATGGAAGTAGAAAACTCCTGTGACATACCAAAATAGAATCAAACATACGATATACTATGCACAGATAACATACAAAGATGAAGTTTTGGACTTATCATGAATAGTGCTGAAGATGAACCAACTATATGAATTCGTAGGTCTCCACACTTCAAACATGATATGAAGATCAGCCATTTGATTGCAGTTGTGGATTATGTTGAATAAATACACGATGCATGAAATTGCTGGTTAATTTATTAAGTTTCCTGGCAACGTTAAGTTGGATGCTTATGGGCCAAGCTGCTCCATAAGATGTGAAGCTATTATGCATGTGGATGCCCATTTTGCCACTCTGCTACCCCTCAATTCATAAGTGTTATGAGAACCATGTTGCTCTCTGCATTTCCTCCTAGATGTCATAAGTGGTACCTACATCCTATTATCTGCATGATAAGAAATTGTGGGTAGACGAAATACCATTCCTGTTTTCTTTTATTCCATCTGTCATTTCTGGTAGAATTCTAATCAGTTTGTTGAAACAATACTTTCAATTATAGATTGTTCAATTAGCAGCATCAGGAAATTTTGAGGAGGCCTTGGATTTGTGTAAAATGCTTCCACCTGAGGATTCAACTCTCAGGGCATCCAAAGAAAGGACCATCCACCTTAGGTAGTGATGGAAGTTCCACATTGTTTTTCTCAGTTTTCTGAATATGTTACTTTGTTTCTTGTAATGATTGCAACTTATTCCTTTAGGCTTTTGTCATGAAAAATGGACTCATAAACTCCTTGCGAATGTGTGTTGATTGGATCTAATTTATTAGCTTGATATCCTAGTGGTTTTCCTTTCCTAACATATATAAATAGTTCTGCAAAACTGGTGCATTATATAACTTCATTTATATTTTACCAAATGTTTGGTAGTGGTAAGGTCAAGCTTTCCTTCCATCGAGGGGTGTTGAAGGTGTTAACTCAGGCCATTGTGATTGAAATATCATTATTAGGCAAAGGAATTTGGTGAGGGATATATATCTTCGAGAGAAAAAAACTTACGACTACGTGAGCTAACGTGAAAGATATCATCCGAAGATTGATAGGTTTTCTATGGCATGTAAAAATTTCTTGGAAGGATAGAAGACCTTTAAAGGCGAGAGAATCATCACTTGGTTTCAAGCAAGCTCAAAAGGGAAAGCGGCCTCTTGTATCATACACTGTGCTTTTAGGATTTAGGTACATTTTAAACAGAAAGAAGGATGGTTCACATTCAGAACATACGAAACTAAAACAAATAGGAGTAGTGAATAAGTTGAGTAACATAGTTCCAGCTTGAAGTTTTATAAAACATTTCTTCAAGAGTTCCCTAAACCTCACCTGAAGCTATGTCACATGGGTGCAGGCAACAAGACTGGTGCAGGTGTTGGACACGGCAATTTAAAAAAATCATGGGTCCGACGAAATGGCTATATAAAATTATACTTTATGTATATTATTATATATAATTGATAATACCTGATAAAACTAGTGGCGATTAGAAAATGCCAATATGCGAGTCATTCCAGATTATTGTTTTCATAAGTTAACTCCAACTACATAAACTAATAATCAATCAATATTTATGAAGTTTCTTAGTGATATAGCATTGAAAAATATTTTAAGACAGCCAGTGGTGAGGTGAGTCAGACACTGAAAAAGTGTGGATGTTGAGTGTCAGAGTGTCAGACGTGGGTGTGGCACCTTGGTAGAAGTGTATGTGACAGGCCAGAAGCATCCATGAAGAACCATTGAATATCAGAAGAACGCAAGGGAGCAAGAAATTTTAAAGTTTCAAACGGAGAGTGGGGAAGTACCTGGCAGTGACAAAAATATGAAGGTTGAAATCAGTTTGGAAGAAATATGGGTACATTTGGAAGCTATCATGAAATCCCACAAGTAGCAAGAAAAGAATCCAATGAGAAGCAAGAAGAAATCAAATGGGAAAGAGATCTTTTATCCACTAGTATGTGATTTATTCTCTTATACTTCTAAAACTTCGTAATTTTAGGGAATTATTATGCATCCATTCAGCAAGACATATTTTTACCTAATTGGTGCCTTGGCTCGATTATGATAAAATAGTATGTGTGTCTTCATGCACATGTGCCCAAGTTGCCCTTGGCTGCAGACATTATGGAAAACTGCATTCAAGTACGAGAGATTGAAAAGACAATGGGAGGATGATTGTCATGACTTAGCCCAGTTGAAGGAGTTCTTTTTGAAAGGAATTGGTCGATCTGAAGTCTAGAGTCAGACATAAAATAGATTTACTCAGAAAACTGAAAACCCATTTGCTGGCTAATCTCTTCTTAGTTTCTCTTGTTCAAAACTTAACCATGTTTTTAAATGCATGGACCCGTGGGATTGAGGTAAACTTTAAGCAATAATGTTTGCCCGTACTATCAGACTGCCAATAAGGATTGTCAAGGGCTCATGGCCATTTCCTCCCTAACCTTCTCAGTTCTCATTCTAGTTGCAATCGGCTGGTGGTGTAAGATGAGGGCTTCCTAAGAGGTCTGCCATCCTAGTATTGTTTTAAACAACCCTTTCCATCTAAGCTTTGAACCAGTGGTTCAAGCTTATGGTCTTGTTACAAATATAACTGCAAATGTAATTTTGTTAAATTCTTAACCAAAACACTCTTCTAGAGTGTCTATGAGCACTGACATCAGTGACATGTACACACCCGATGCATGCATACATATATCTATCTATCCATCCATCTATCTATATATTTATTTAATTTAATTTATCTATCTATCTATCTATCTATGATAGTAATGATAATATACTCCTGGAGTACCTAGTCTAAATATGGACCATTTGGTGAGATCTCGTCCAGTGATAAATGTGCAACAATGGAAGGTTTGTTGTCACAATTGCATGAGCGGACGAAAAACTTCTTTTCTTCAGGAGCTTCCATTTTCGTGCAATAACAAATTAGAGAATAAATCAAATTTGTTTTATCTAGGCCATTGAATAGAATCTTATCATATGGTTTTTATATACAAGTAGGTATTCTGGAAGTAGCTATTATTAGTGTGTATATACACATATGTGCACTAACACACTCATGTGTTGTGGTGAATTGGCTTCTTTGAATTAGTTAAAACTAATGTCCTTCTATACGAGTGATTGTGGTGGAAGTTGCTTGGCATGCCTTGCTAAAAGTTTCTCTTTAACATTAGGTATGCACACTACCTTTTTGATAATGGAAGCTACGAGGAAGCCATGGAACAGTTTTCAGCTTCCAAAGTGGAAATCACATATGTATTGTCCTTATTTCCATTTATAGTCCTTCCAAAGGCACTGGTTGGTTCTGAGTCTGGGATGCAAGAGTCCCCATCAGATGATGCACTTCTTTCAAGGATGTCGTCTGATGTGTCAGATGATATGGAAGGCACTTCTTCTAGGATTCTAGATATGCCAGTGGATTCTGATGACAAGGCAACATCGGAACAGAAGATGAGCCATAATGCTACTGTAGCTCTCGTTAAATTTTTGCAGAAGAAGAGGAACACCATAATTGTGAGGGCCCTTTCAGAAGGGACAGAGGAGGTTGTTGCAGATGCTGTACAAGGAAGTATTGCACCATTTGATTACTATCAGGCAAACCGCCCAAGAAAGGTGAAGGATCAGTTTTAGATATCGTTTAAGTTACCCCTCATGTTTTGGTATTTCTTGGTCAACTTAATTTTAAACCTACACTCTTTTGGCGTTGCAGGTTCCCAACTTCCTATCCATATGTTTAGCACATGTTTAACTGCTTTTATGTTTTCCACATGTGTTCTTTGGTTGTGGTAGAGAGGTCGAGATTGGTGTTCAGAATTTTGAGATCCTTCTTATTATTCTTTCAGCTGCCAATTTCTTTAGCATATTTCCTCATGTTCACACTTTTTAAATTGCGGTCAAAGAGCATCCTTGGAGGACGTATGTGCAATTATTTTGAATCTTCACTCCACCTTGAAAAGTAAGGGGCGATTATGTATATAAAGGTTAGGTACCATTATTTGTAACTCATTTTGGATGACTATGTTAGGGATGTTCATGGGGTGGGTAGGGCCGGAGACTTGTCCCTGTTCTCGCGATGGAACCAAAAATGTTCTCATTTTCTTCCCTGTGTCTTCACGAGTTCTCATGAGAACCTGTTGGCAAAAATAGGGATGTTGAAGTTCACTTTTATATATAAAATAGAATTTAATTTATGTAAAATATATCAAAATTTGAATGTATTTTTATGGATGAAATGTAAGAAATGATGATGAGTTCATGAATTAAAAAAAGAGACCACATATGTTTTATATAATTTGTTTTTATATTTAGATGGACTGAAGGGTTGAGGTTGGGTTTTTGGGGTGGAAATATGCTGTTCTCATTCTTGCTTTCTAAGATTTTCTTGCTCTTTCTGTTCTCGTTTCTATTTTCACTTTCCAAATCCGTCCTATTCGGAACGGGTTCCTGTGGTTCTGTTGCGATATGTTAATAATTTACAAATTTGTTTTATATTTAGATGGACTGAATAGAAAAAAGGGTTGAGGTTGGGTTTGTGGGGTGGAGATATGCTGTTCTCATTCTTGCTTTCTAAGATTTTCTTGCTCTTTCTGTTTCCATTTCTGTTTTCACTTTCCAAATCCATCCTATTCGGAATGGGTTCCTGTGGTTTTGTTGCTATATGTTAATAATTGACAAATTTGTTTTATATTTATATGGACTGAAGGGTTGAGGTTGGGTTTGTGGGTGGAGATATGCTGTTCTCATTCTTGCTTTCTAAGATTTTCTTTTCCTACAAAACAGAATAACAAATTTACCTATTGCTGAGAGGTTGATTGGATGCTACTTTCCTCTTGTATCTGTGAAAGAATATGACTACAAACTGTAACGATTCGTCAATGAATGAAGGTTGATATTGCACGAATCTAGTTCACCAAGTCGCCAAGAGTCAAATGACATCCAATCACGAATGTCGATCTTCAAGAATAACAAATAAGAGTGGAAGTATATACCAAACAAGTCAAGAAGCAGTGCTAGACTGCATGCCTTTATTGAAGAATGAATGGCCTATTTATAGTCATTACAATACAATGGAATGAGAGAGCAAAATGAAGAGGAAGAGGGCCCCCTTTCATAGTGGTCGTGCTCCTATTACTTTAACACAAACATCTTCATTACACAATGTAACTAAATATGATCTTACAGTAGCAATAACATTACTAATATTTTTGAATCTTGAAAGATAGAAACTTGCTTCCCAATTTCAAAACTCAAATTTGTATAATAGGTTTTTAACACTAGTTAGAGCCCTTCTAATTTTGTCCTAGGATCTAATGCAACAGTTATTAAAAAACATATATAAGGAACTTTTTCATAATAAAAGAGCCACTTATCAATCATTACGTTTACACAACTGTGCAATATAGGATCGCTTTGTTTTATGTGCAATTTTGCTTCTGTTATATTTTTAGAGTCATTCTACAACTTCACCATAATGTTAAGAAGTTGGCTGTCCAAGTACAGATAGTTAATTTCATTGTAGCTCATTTTTATGAGTTTTCTCTGTGGCAAGTGCTGTTGCATCCAATGGAAAACTTAACTGTTTACCATGAATGCAAGGTGATGTCCTAGAAAATAATAGGAATACAATGAATGCCAGCGGTGAGTATGTCTGAGGAAAGGTCAAGTGAAAGGTGAACCAACAGCACAACCCAGCGTTATGTTTTAGGTTCTAGAGGAGAATGAGAGTCATGATAGCCTGAAAAAAAGGAAAGCAAAAAACTGGGAATGTTATACACGACCAGTGTGCACAATCATTTAATCTTTTCTGTGAAGAACTGTAATCCTGTACTTTTCAAGATTCAATTAACATTCATAATTATTAGCTTAATGCATTGGCAGATTGTGGTATGATGTATTTATGTCAAACAATTTCATATGGATTTATTGGTTGTTTCTCAGTTGCACCATATAATGGTCGGCTGGGTAATTCACTTTATTAGCCCCTACATGTCCCTGCTGAAAATATTGACAAATGATCGTCAGACATGGTACATGCTGGAGACTGTGTGATATTTGAACTACAAAGGGCCTTCTGAAATCTAAAAAGTAATTGCAAAGTGGGATCCTGTATTGATTCCTTATGATATGCATTTGCTTATGTGTCAGTGTTTTCTTGGAGGATAAAAGTATCTTTATAATTTTTCATTATTTCTTGTTTTGGTCTCACATCTTATCTATTTGTCTTCCAGACCCGTGATGATGTTCATATCAGTTCAGGTGCTAGGGAAATGGCATCTGTTCTTGATACCGCACTTATTCAAGCTCTGCTGCTCACTGGGCAATCATCAATTGCATTGGAGCTATTAAGAGTTCCTAATTATTGTGATATAAAAGTCTGTGAAGATTTTCTACGGCAGAAACAATTTTTCTTGGTGTTGGTAGAGCTATTTAAGTGCAATGAAATGCATCGTGAAGCCCTTACTCTTCTTAGTCAACTGGTGGAAAAATCAGAGACTACACAGTCTGATCATCCAAAGTGCTCTCCAGAAATAATAATTGAATACCTTAAGGTACTTTGTCTTGTCTGGTACAACTATTGCATGGTCCAGTTGTACGTCACAGTACAATGCATGTGCCTTTCTTGCTTTTGGATGCATTTGGGTGCTGGCTACTTTTACATTTTTGCAGCAAAAGCGATTGCAAGAGCCAAATGGGAAACCATAATCCACAAGTATCCATGATAGTTCATAGTTCAGTGCACACCCAACTTTTTGTAGGTCTTTTTGGTAATTGATGAATTTTTCTCCTTGTAATTGATTCATAATGGTGAAATGACCATAGTGAAGATGCATGTCGTCACATGCATGCAGTCACTTGGTTTCTGTGTGCAGGGGAAATTGGTTAAATGGAGAAATTTCAAAACAATGTGGCCACAATTGGAAAATGGTCATAAGCTTTGACTACTTGCACAAGTTTCCCTTTTTTCCTGGTTGGTGCATATATTTTCAACTGCAGTTTTAGTTTTTAGAACCAACTTCATTTTGATTAAGATAATGCCAACTCTATTATATCACATTGCATTTAAACTCCCATACGGGTTCATCCCAATATGATCTGTAATATGCAATCATGAGATAGGTTATAGTTGTTGAAATTCAGAGTAGCATTGCATAAGATTAAAACACAAAATAAGACTAATATTAAGGAGGAAACGTGAGAGATTGAAGTAAGGGGCCGCCCCCCCTCTTCTCCACTCTTTCTTACACACAACCTCAAATCCTAATACAACCTACCAGCTCTTATATAAGGAGCTGTAAAACGAAAATGGACCAAATTGACCAAAATACCCTTGGTACAGAAAATTACCAAAATGCCCCTAATATTTCGGGTAAGTACAATAATACCTAAAAACATCAGAAATTATAAAACTAACACAAAGAACACTATCTTCAACAATAGTTTCTTTACCTTGTACTTTGTCTGAGCATAACTTCCTGTGCTCTTTGAGCATTGGAGAATGTCTTCCACCCTTTTGAGTTATCATGTGTGTTGCTCTTGAGAAATTGATCATAAGATTGAAAGTTAATCTCCTTGGTACCAAATGCTCTTGCCATTTGTTGCCAGCAACTGATTATTTTTCCCTATCTTGCAGCCTCTAGGGGGAACTGATCCTATGCTAGTTCTGGACTTCTCTTTGAGAATTCTTCAAAGCCGACCAGCAGAAACTATCGAGCTTTTCTTGGCTGGCAGGGTTGCACCAGATTTAGTCAATTCTTATTTAAAACAGCACGCACCACATATGCAGGCAACTTACTTAGAATACATGCTTTCTATGAATGAACATGCGATCACTACCAATCTTCAGAATGAGCTGGTATGATATTTTCTTATTATGATTAAGACAGTTTGTTGCAAGTTTTGCTTTTGTATATATCTTTGCTTACATAGTTGGATCTACTTACAGATTCAATTCTATCTTTCTCAAGTTCTTGAATGGTACGCCACTCTTGCTGCTCAACGGAAATGGGATGAGAAAGAGTATTCCCCTGCACGCAGGAAGCTTCTCTCTGCTTTGGGGAGCACATCTGGATATAATCCAGATATTTTGTTGAAACGCCTTCCAGTAGATGCGCTATATGAGGAACGTGCATTATTGTTGGGTAAAATGCAACAACATCAGCTTGCTCTCTCTCTTTACGTACACAAGGTACATAACAATCTGTATGTTAAATGTCTGCAGGATCTGAATTTTCACCAAAACAAATGTTATTTCACATGCATCAATAATTAGCTTCACAGTGATGCAAGAAAAAAGAAGGATTAGGGTTTACTGTTGGCTCCATGAGTTCAGGTTTATTTTGTTCTATACCTCCAGATGGGAGTGCTTCCTCAATTTGTTTTCTCTTCCTTGACCCCTTAGTCAATAGCATGTTTTACTTGAGCAGATTTCCGGTTTCAAGCTTTTAGTATTACATAGTTTGGTAGAGACCACCTTTGAAAGTATAGATTGATGGAGTGGTTCCTCTAGAAAAGGAATCTCTGGCTTCTTTTGAATTTCAGATTATCATGGATTCATGGGCTGGCAATATACTCTGTTCAAAAGGCATTAGCTGTCTGCTAAAACAAGAAATTGCTTTGATTTTCTTCATTTGAAAACTGTGAGTTCCATTTGAAGCATTGGAGATTCTATGTACAGCTAAACTGGTCATGTGCTTCTTCACCTGGACCATATTTGAGAGCCCATGGAATCAGCATCTACCTCAATATTGTCTCTTTCTTGATTTTCTGAGAATCTAAATAAGTGAGTTATGATCTATAAGCCATGGAACTCAATATGGTCATATGCACTTTTGGACAAAACCATAAGCATTTTCACCACTATCAATGCAAGTGATGCAACACAAATCCATTATATAATAAATTTATCATCAGTAACTTGGGCCGCTAAGGACTTGGCTGAAATGCTTTTGGTGCTTGGTTGTATGAGATACTATGCCTGGACCAAGTAAGAAATTGAATTCTATAAATGAAAAGAATGAACATAATTATGTTTTTCTTTTTTAACTGGACTTGTAATAGTTTTTTGATCCACTCCTCTGTATTAAGAAGGCCATGGATTGATGTAAATGCAGCTTCATCAACCTGAACTGGCATTGGCCTACTGTGATCGTGTATATGAGAATGTTGTGTGTCAACCGGGTTCAAAGGCATCAAGCAACATCTATCTAACACTTCTTCAAATCTATCTCAACCCAAAGAAGTCGACAAAAGAGGTTGAACAGCGGATGCTAAATTTATCATCACCTCAAGTTCCAGGAAACCAGAAAGTTGGCGTGGCTACTAAAGGTAGAGGTGGGCGTTCAACAAAAAAAATTGCTGAAATAGAAGGAGCAGAAGATTCACGATGGAACTCAAGCAGTACAGACAGTGGGAGGAGTGACGCAGATGCAGATGCAGATGAAATGAATGGAGAGGATGGTGCCATCATGATTGATGAAGCTATTGATCTGCTAAGTCGGAAATGGAACCGGATAAATGGGTCTCAGGCTCTTAGGCTCCTTCCCAGAAACACCAAACTGCAGGTACAGTTTTCTCTAAGCTCCAAACCGTTGCAAGTAGACAAAAATGCTTAGGGAAGTATCAGTATTTATGGAAGTTCTGGAAGAATTTTGAAACTGAAGTAAAATAAAAGATAGCTTTGATCTGGTTAAAATATTCTAAAGAATTATTCAACTCGAATATCTTTTTCACTTCTTTTCTTTTTATTTTCAGAATTATGGGCAAATAAGCTATTATGTGTTAAACCATTCATATGTTTCAAGTAGTACTGTGGATTGTCTTCTTGGATATTTCATTAATTTGCATGTTGGTGGCATATTTAGTCACAACGAATGAGAAAGATTCATAATTGTGTTTCTTAAGACTTTGATTCTCCTGCTTTTGAAAATTATGAAAAGAGTCTATTAGGAACTATTTGAGTTCAATTAACGAGAACTGGAAAGATCAAACCAGTCAGGCTTAAAAGTGATTTTAACTTTGATCTTTGCGAATTTGTGTTTTTCTGGCATTTTTGGTACATAAGAAAGTTGGATGGTTCATAATGAAATGGAACATACCTTATCGTGGAAGTTACAGTTCAAGTATTTGTAATATCTTGCACCTAGAAGACCTTTTACATATCAATAATTTCAAAATGATAGAACTTGTTGCTAGTAAATCACTTAATTCAAGTACAACCATCCTAAAGTGGCATTAGTCTATGCGCATTTGTGCGTGTGTGAGAGAGAGAGAGAGTCATATTGATATGTTTTTGTTTTGTTGTACAGAACCTGCTTCCGTTTCTTGATCCCCTTCTGAAGAAATCAAGTGAAGGTCGACGCAACTATTCTGTGATCAGCAACTTGCGTCAAAGCGAGAACCTTCAGGTATGTGTGCATCAAAGCTAGAAAAACATGCATTCTGAAGCATTTTAAGTTGTATGTCGGAACATAGCGATCAAATTGCTTCCTTGGGATACTGATTGGGTATGACTAATTCCCAAATTCATAAGTTGCATCCTGCCCATCAGTGATTCAGTCTAGTAATGCCGAACGCCCCACTTTGATGTTTAGTTTGTATGACAATTGTACAGGTGAAGGAAGAGTTTTACAAGAATCGTCGGAAGATGGTAACGATAGGCAGTGATAGCATGTGCTCACTATGCAACAAACGGATTGGTACTAGTGTTTTTGCAGTATATCCTAATGGGAGCACATTGGTTCACTTTGTTTGCTTTGGGGATTCCCAGAATATGAAGGCTGTACGTGGTGGTGCACCTGTTACCAGAAATTCTTAGATGTTCATCTTGATGTAGGCAAATCCCGATTGGACTTTACATGTTGTATTCCCTTTGTTTAAGATAGCTTCTACAAATCAAAAGCTGGTTGGAAGGGTGCCTTCTCCAATGAAGAGGATTGGGTACTCTCTCTCTTGGGCATTGAATTTCTTATTTCATGTTTATTGTAATATCAAATGCTTGGCTTCTGAGGCCAGTATCTTTTGTGTGGTTTATATTTCCTCACAATTTGTTGGAATGTTACACTTTTTATTTGTAGTAGCGTGTATAGTGAATAATGTTGTCACTGTACCATTTCGCCTTCTCTCTCTCTCTGTCTCGTTTGTGTGCACAAGCTTAAATTGGAGTTTCAAGAGCTTGCAAAATGTAGGGAAAACAAGTAAGAGGGCTTTTGAGGATTATCTAGGATTAAGCTTCTGTCTCTTTAAACAAGAAAAACAGGGCCCCAAAGATCACATCCTGTTACTCAAAACTAAATAATTCAATATTTTTAAATGGGTTGTGATGAAATTTCATACACATACAAAATCATATCGTACGTATGGTATAGTTATGATCAAACCATGTTAAAGCCATATAAACGATCTCATTGAACAGGTTTTAACTTACTACATGGGTTTGTAGGGGTTGGGGGTTGTTCTCCAAGAAGGGAGCACCAAGCCAACCGTGGGCATGAGTGGCTTTGCGTGTACCGGAAGCACACTTTTCCGTATCGAACCCATGACCTCTCGTTGGGGAGCCAACCTCCTAGCTAGACTGCTATGCTCCTTTTGGCTATTGAAGACATTGTTAATATCAATGGAAGTTGCATCTCCCAATTTTTCTCAAGGAAACATGTCCGGGTTGTGTTATTTTCGTGTCAGTTGATAGTCTTACCTATGTTATTAATGGGTCCAGTCTAAATAATCTGATTTTATATATCATGTCAGGAAATATCAGTATTCAAGACAAGAACATTAGAAACTAGATATATGAAATACTTGATGGGTACTTAAACATCACCTTGTCTTTTTATGTAAGAGGACCAGGTAGACATAGACGTTGCTGGACCTTGAATCTGTTCCAAACCGGCTCTCTTGTGGTTCTGATTTTGGTTCCAGTTCTGCCAATTCTGTGTCTGGTTTCGGTTCTAGGTCTGGTTTCATTTGAAAGCTTACGAAATAAAGGTGAGATTTTGGAATCAGCATTAGAATTCTAAGTTTGGACCCACCAGTTTTCAACCAACGGTTTCGGTTTCTGTTTTGGTTCCTGTTCAATTTCATGATAGGTAGAACCAAAACCAAAACCTAGGAGCCCCCCGGTTCGATTTCTGTTCCAGTTCCTGTTCCTCCAATTTGGATCCTCCCAACAAAAATAATTTGCATGCACTCACAGTCTCTGTTCTTATAGAACAGTTAACATTGAGGTACCCCGCGCAATAAGTGAAGCAAAAAAATATGTCTGTATCTTTCCATGAGAGACCCTTCTTATATATATAGCATCATTCCTTTCTCTGTGCCTCTGCTCTAGAGTTGGTTGCCTTGTGGGATCTAACGCCCAATGTTGTCACTAATATTGTTCAAAAGATTTTTTCACTGGTGAACTTCACATATAAAATGTTTTTTTCTTGGTTTCTGAAATGCCTATGCATGTGTGTCTCATTTGTGTGTGTATAAATGCCTATGCCTTCATACTGGTTCTGCGTCCTTTTTGTGCTCTCTTCCTCTTTAGTAAAGGTTCCATTCCCGCTTATTCTTATGAGATATAGATTTAATTTATATCTAATCTCCACAACCAAGTCTCTACAGATTATGATAATATTGTGTTTGCTATATTATTGATGGATGTTTGGTTCTATCTTGGATTGAGTCTGAAGAAATTTTCAACAAGAGATTTAGTGCTGATTTGATTTTCGTCTGGATAAGCTCACCCGATTCTTAGATGAGCATAGCGTCATCGTGGTGACGTTAGAATTGGAAATTAACGAGGGCAGATATAAGTTGTTTTATTCAGTATCCAAGCTTGCATCACAACGATGAAGAGAAAAGATGTGAAGCAGATCAACCAAGTACAAGATTGTTTTATACGATACAGACCAACATGATTGCGTCGTATCAAAATTTCACTTAATTTTGTAACTTATTTGCACACGTCTTCAGCATATATAAGGTCTCATATTCAGCTTCCAAATTCGAGTCACAATGATATGATCGTTGAAAAGATATCACGGCGACCAACCAAGTTCATGATTGTTTATACATATAGAGAGAGGAGAAAACCTAGAGTTGCTAGATAATTTCTCATGTCAAACTCTAGTAAACTATATGTGTTTGTCAATATTATTACACATCATTTCATGTACATGAGTGTATTAATATGATGCAAGATTGTAAAGATGGTGATTATCAAAATAATGTCTAGTATAGGAAGCTGTCTAGGTGCCCCTCCTCCTCCTCTCTCTCTCTCTCTCTCTCTCTCTCTATCTATCTATGTAGGACGACGACTGAGGATAAGGAAGAGCAGAAAGGCCGTGGAGAAAAGTAATATATACAAGTGCGTAGACACATGAGCTCCTGTGGATTCACCCTCACCTTTGTTATTCTTTCCTTCTTCCTTGATTCCTTTGTGGCCTCCAATGGAGCTGAACAGCCTAACAGATTCACTCTTGAGACCTGCGCCAGAACCTCCGACCCACAGTTCTGCATAGACGACATTGGAAATTCAAGTTATCCGTTGAAAAACATCACCCAAGTTCAATTCTATACTCTCTTCGCAGGCAGAATAAGAGCCCGTGTGTTGTCTGCTACCATCGATGGGTGGCTCAAGAGCAAGACTTACGATGCTCACACCAAAAGCAGCCTTGAAGTTTGCGAGAAGCTTTACGCAGATTCAGCGAAGGCCTTCGAGGCGGCAACTGCTGATTCCGTCGCAAGTGTTATGACAAAGTGAAGAAGGAGGCGAAACACAGCGTTTAACAGTGCTCGAGCGTGCGACAGCGAGTTCGCCAAGCGCGTACCAGGCAAAATCTCGCCCTTGGCCAAGCAAAATGCAGATCAGATGAGTCTTGCGGTTCTGAATCCGTGACATACTCAGGCTTGTCCTTAAGATGGTGTTCTGTCATGAATTTAGAGTCTTAGACAATAAGCATCTCAAGTTTCTCTGTTCGCTGTTGAGTAAGAGTCAAGCTACAAGGGCCGTTACTTATTTCAAAATTAGCCCCGATCCAACCTGAAACAAAAGGGGCAAGCATTACCCGGTCTGACCAGGTTTGGTTCGGGCACAACACGTATAAAATGTTTTCCTTGGTTTGCCAAATGCATATATATATATATATATATATCAGTTAGATGGTTGAGATTTGAATCTATAAAGTAAAAAGTACACTTTTTTGTGGGTACATTTTATTCACACGATCATTTTTTCTTTTGAAATTTCAAATATGAATTACTTATCACAAAAAATGGATGATTGAGATTTATTTGGATTAATATATACCTCTCTTTCTCTCTCTCTCTCTCTCTATATATATATATATATACATGAGTTTTTGGTTTGAGGCACACTTTTATTTCGTTTGAGGTACACATAATTTGACATCCACAAAGTACTTGTAGTTCTCTATCGGATCCAGAAATTTTTCACATTTTGGGTGCCCCTTATATATATATATAGGATCTTACTTATGGTATTGGCATATTTATGTCCAACTTTTACTCTTGAGAGTATCAGTATAACCTATGTCCATATTTTTCCAAACACCTATTATAGCTTTCTAAATAATATTAGGTGGGCAAGAGAGAGAGAGAGAGAAGGTGGATGCATTTGGCACGCACATTAAATTGAGGATCCCTACACCTGGATTTAAGATCATAGAAAGCTAGAACATGCTTTCATGCATGCGTTAACTTTTGAGGTTCATATGTTGTTAATTATTGTTTCTGCTTCAAGCATAAGGATGAAAACCTAGGTTCTGCCGTGGAATTACCATGTTTACGGTCACCATGAATGTTGAGAATATTGCATGTCATATGATCCAAGTTTACATTAGCATGGCCCGTTCGGAATCGCCCTGCCAGCGGTTTGAATGAGAACCCTAGCCCCTCGGCTACTGTTCCTTCTCTAACGGAAGTGGAAGTACAAAAAAAATTCAAAGAATTTTTTTACCGTTTTTTTTCTTCTTCTAATTTTTTTCTCCATCTCCAGTCGATCCATATAAGGCTTACCATACTACAAAAATAAAATAAAATGTGATACAATGTTTTTCATATAATTCATGTATATCATACTATAACGTTGTTTTATATAGTTTTAAGCTTTTAAGTGGACAAAAAAATAGAATTAAGGGTCTGAAACAACATTGGTCTGCATAGAACACCCTGGCTAGGTGGTTTATCTTTTCTAATGGACGCCCAAGGCATCAAACTCATGATCTTTAACTTGAGTGGAACACCTAGCCGGTCACCTATTGCTCTTTCTGCTAAATTAGTTGGCTCTTTTTATGGTGCATCTCGTAAGTTTGCTTGTTAGCAACAGCTTGCCATTACGAAGAACAAAAATTACATCGAAGGGAACGTTTGACATGAGAAGATAGAAACGTTTGATCCATTTATTTTTTTCTTAAACCATTTTGTTTACAGAAATTGCTGCTAATTAACAACTTCATGAATCAACAGCATTTATTGTGTGGCCATATATAAAGAGAACTTAAGATATGTGCTTATTCGTCTTCATTCTTGATCATGTCTCATCACTTATGCTTGACGATAATCTTGAGTACGTCCAGATTCTGAACTGTGACCTCTCCTTCCGGCATGTTCGTGCATTGTTTAATGCTTTCACCACCTTCACCTTTTCATAAGACTTTGCATGAAAAGTCCCCGGTTGCCGCATCGTAGGCCGTCTGCAATTCCAAGTAAAGCTTTTCGCAGACCTCGAAGTTGTGCATTGTGTAAGCATCAAACTTCTTTAGCCAGAGATTCTTAATATTTCCATACAGTTCATATGCATCCATTTCGCCCATGAAAAGAGTGTATAGTCTACTAAGGTGGTGTGCCGTGTCTAAATTTCGCCATAATTTTGTCTTTCATAGTCTAAACAATGCCATCCATGTCTTTGCGTCAAATCAGGTAAACATATCACAACCCAAATCTTTGTGTTTCTGTCTGACTGCCACTCCCACTGTTCTCTTCTGATGAATAAAATATGAGCTTCGGCTCGGCTATTACGATTCTTTCTATATATGAGATGACAATGAAAGTGCAACACTCATCTCAAACCGGCTACCGGGAGCTCGCCAAATTTAATGTTGGTTTGCTTGTCTTATAATTCCAAATTCAAATTTATGTTGATAAATTATTTTTGCTTACGACAGTAAAGTAATACGGTATGTTTTCTTCAACATGTCTCTTACTGTTAGGTTTCATTTGAGGGCACGAAAACAATGTTTCCGCCATAGGCGAACCTGTTGGATCTCGATCTAGTTCCAATTCGTCAAAGTCGAGCTCATCCAGATGCAATGGATCAAGAACAAGTCATCAGAGTCAATCCAGCACAGAATCAGCATTAAGCAGAAATATGTCAAGCATGATACTGAGTGATACAAAAACTGCAGATACAAACTCTATATAGATATGATTGTGGAAATCAGATTTGAAGCAGGTAAGTATACCACAATATAAAAGTGAACGGAACCTTAAAAAAAATAGATCTCGAGAGACCACAAACAAAATAGAGCTTTAGAGGTCACAGAGGACTAAGGCTGGTAATGGGTTGAGCTTCTTCTCGCAGTTGGCGTTCGACTGGCAGCGAGAGCATTCGTGTCCAGCTCATGGTTCGATTGAACCAAACACGAGCATCTTGGAAAGCTGTACGAGCTGAACCACAACAATGCATGCTGCTCAGCTCCATCAGCTTATATCAGCTCGTTTAGTATTAGAACTTATTATATGTATAAGCTATGTTAATGCAACTAATTGGTTGGGTGTGATCCAATCAAATAATCAAATTCAATTACAAGGGAAATGTAAATATAAATAAAACCCAATCTGATTTATAATCAAGAAAATGAGTTCCCTCTTGATATACCCACATTCTAAAAATGAGATAAACCAGAAATTTCATGTTAAGATTTAACTCATTTCATCCATATGATTCCCAAGCCTTATCCTACAGAAGAAACCATTCGAAGGTGCACCACCCTTTAAATTCTAACCTTAAAAGTATTGTCTGAAGAATCAATCTGGACCATCATACATGAGCATGGCTGCGACCACGCATCCAAAACTCTTGATACATGCTGCTCATACTTGCAACCCATAATCAATCCAAATTTCTATCATTATTGAGAAATAAGTCATTACAAAAGAAATGATGCAATCATTTTCACTTTCTGTACATTTTCACTGAGTAAAGTAAAAATAAAACCAATATATAAGAAAATAGAAACCTCTTTCCCAGTTATTCGATGCGGGAGTTACATGGCCTGGCATTGTGGTTTGTATCATTCACAATTTACTAAAATATCGGAAGCTTTTTGGAGACGTATCCAAGATCTTGATCTACAGAACCCTGATCGACAACTTTATCCACCATCTTCAAGAAAAAACTATGCCTGCACAAGCCCATGTTATCATTGTTACTGTTATTTATTTGCGGCCCGTACTGTAGAACCTGTTAGAAATCATAAAGGTGTTTATGAGAAGAAATACCATCTAGTATCTGCAGTTAACTCAGGATGAAATGCAGTTCCCAGTAAATTCCCTTGTTTTACAGCAACTATTACTTTCTCTTCACTCTCACTCTGCTCCTGCACTCAACCAAGAACAGTTCTGCATGTTCACTGAGCAGTGTGGAACTGCTCACTGTGACACTGGTTGCAAGAATCAGGAAGTCCAAGTTACGCAATGTGCACAATTTCTGAATCTTACAAGTAGAGCGGCTAAAGTAACATTATTATCAAGAAACTGGTCCTTTGCAAAAATTTCTCACTGGGTGCCTTATTTAGCAGATTGCTTCAACAGATTACTTGCAAACTTGCCAATGAGTAAATCAAAGACTCTATGGATGACAATTAAAAATTAATGATCTAAAGATTCGTACAACTTCAAGATAGTAAGAATATCCTAGTATCCACACACCATGATGGTGTTCAAGTAGGATACACTTGAACTGGAACTGTATATCAGTCACATGGACAAGGACTTTTCTGTGAGTTGACACAATTATGACGTACCTGACGGCTTATCAGTCACATGGATGCTTCAATGTTCGGCTGACTGAAGTACATCACTAGGTGATCTTTGCTTTCTTAAACAAATAAATAGAATGTAAAACTGATGACAAATTACTATTGAACTCTAACACTATATTATTCAGCACAGAACATCAGGAAATCAACAACTGGAAGCAATATCCCCACTGTTCATGATAGGATGAGATCTTTTCCTGATAACAAGACGTATTTGTTACTTGACAGAGTAACTCACAAGCGAAAGTGACTTATTCTTAAATCATTCCCGTGTCGAAAATTTTGGCCATTCAATTGGATATCTTGGTTTATTTTGAGATCGGTAAATGAGACAGACAGCCAAAAGAAAAGGTATAAAACCTCTTTCTTTGATGGAATGTATAATCAGCAAGGACCTCAACTGAAGGTCCCACTTCCAGAATCGCTGGGGCACGAATGAAGATTCCACGAAAACTCACAGGGTCGCCTTCTTTTTCAGCAAGTGAAGGAACATAAAGCTCTGTTTCAAAGCTTTGAAGCTGCACGATACCAAAAGCCAGAATGGCTCTGATAGCATGCCAAAATCTAACTTACTGACGAAGAAACAGATAGAGGACAAGTTTAGACATAGTTAAACCTGACTTCCGAAGAAGTTCCGGTGAACGACACAATCCAAGCCATCAACAAGACCTTGAGCACCCAGTTTCTGCTCTGTTAAGCATTAAATGCATTCAAAAATAAATTTGAATCCTTGATTTAGCTAAACCAGATCGATCAAGTAAAAGAGTCACCAATCAACTGCTTTTTCACCCAAAATTTGAGCCCAGCACTGGTTCCCCATACAGGCTTCCCCAATTTTATGAAGTTCCGCAATGCTGGAAACTGAAAATTCGATGAGAAACAAAGTCATTCTATAGGAAGTCAAAAAAAAATTATATCACTCTCCCTTTGAAACTAAAAGAAGAGGCAAACTTGGAGAAAATAAATCACCAAGTTATAGTATTCAGCAAGTTTTGCCATGGTGGTTCTCTCTCCACCCGGGATGATGAGAGCCTGAACATGATCTAGTTGTTCTGGTTTCCTTATCTCCACGCCCTTCACCCCAATCTTATTCAACCCTACAATCATAGCACAAAATCCAACAAACATAAGAACGTTTCATCCTCTTCTCTTGTCTGAGAGAGAGAGAGGTCCTGAACTTCTATACTATCACGTTGATATTCAACCAATTAGATGGAGACAATCCTGCAGCCATGAACTTGTATACTGTGACGTTGATATTCTAAGGTAAGACGCTGCAGGCAAGTCTGGCAGCCATGTACTTTCCTGTGGCGGCCAGTGCTTCAGCCTCGCCTTTCCCTTTCAACTCTTTCATATTTCTTTCTTTTTGCCCCTATTTCTTCTTTAATTTAAGTATCGAATTTTTAAAGATTTTTCATCTTACTGCACCTAGAGCGATAGCCCACCTATTAAGGCTCACTGACTCCCACAGTACTAGTGACGAGTTCGAATCCAGGAAGTGACAGGCTTTCGGTTCACGATGACGTGCGTGCGTACGTGTGCCCTGCGAGTGTAGAGGCTTCCTCTTGGTTCCCTCAATCTCTCTTTCTCCATTGCCGAGTTATTCAACCGAAATTTGTCATCTTGACATATCTCTATTTTTTATAAGATGTATTTGTCATCTTGATATAAATATATATATATATAAGATGTATTTGTTTCATCTTATATAATGGTTTTGTAATTCATCTTGGCATATCTTAAAAAAATGTTTTTTATGGAGCTTCTTTTGTACTGCTTCTTCTAAATGAATTTATCTTTTCGATTAAAAAATTTAATAAAGTATTCATTCTTTAATGGAATAACAACAAAGCGGACTGTAGATCTTGGTAAAGAACCCACCATCAGTGTGAGTAGGCAAAGTTAGGGGGGACAAATCGGGTCCATTTCAGGTTCGAGTCAAAAAGCCCGACTGTACGGCCTGGGTCTTCCTGACTATACTTGTATGTGTCGTCATTTATATACAAAATGGATAATGATTATATTATACGAATATGTATATACATACATATATATATATATATATATATATATATATATATATATATATATATATATATGTGTGTGTGTGTGTGTGTGTGTGTGTTATGTATCTTATATGCATATGTACAATTCTATACTACATACTCTATACACATGTAGATGAACATTTTCTTAAACATATATTATAAGACTTAGACACCACATTTTTGGGTGGGGGTATGAATCCATTTGGTTCCTAACCGACTTTTGTTGTATCACTTCGAGACGGCTCAGACCCGATCTAGGTTGACTAAGCCGCGACTCATACATGGTCTCTTTCGGATCGGGTAAAAAATTGCACTCCTGAAAGAAGGAAAAAGCATATACCGTTAAATATAATAAGCAAAACTCATGGAGCTTGAGGCAATATAAGAAAACTAAGAAGAAAAAATAGTACCTAAATTACTCCTCTAGAGGCATCAAAGGATTAAAGGGCACACGGTCTGCTGTTTCTCGTCCCAAGGGGGCAGCCTTCTGCAGTCAGAAAGCACACCATGGTCTTCGTTGGTCTCAGTCTGTTAAAGGTTCCAGACTGAAGGTACTGGTTCTACTAAAACTTGGAACCAGGACGGATAAGTTCCACTCCGGCTCTTGGTCCAGTTCTGGTTCTATAACTTCTGGATCCAGTCAGGCCGGTTTAAGTTCTAATTTGGTTCCAGTTTCATTTGGGAATTACATGAATCAAAAGTAGGCTTTTAAAATGAGAACCAACAAAACGACTTACAAATGTTAGTTTTGACCATTGGTTTCAGACCGCTGGTTCCCATTTGGTTTAGGTCCTGTTCCCAATTGGTCATTCCCCTGGGTACTCTGAACTTGAAAGCCTTTCCTAGTCACCCAGAAGCTAGGACAGTGAGTTGTGGCTCCTTGGGAGAGACGTGCATATTATGGTTAAGTTAAGAGTTGGCTCGGCAGGTTCGAACCATTGGAACCAAACCAAACCCAACCGGTGGTTTTAATAGCAAAAATAATGGACTTAGAGGATTTAAACAAAGTTAAACTTTCTTTGCTTTCTGACTAAGGTAAAAAAAAGCATAGAATATGTTCTTATCATATTAATATCTGATTCGTGATCTAGTCATATAATATTAAATTAATTTCTTTTTGAGGAAGGATGTTTTCTGAACCAATAACACAAACCCTAGATAAACAGAACCATAGTTGAGAACCAAATCAAACAGAAATCATTCAGTTAGATTTGGTTTTGATCATGCCACAGTTTGATTATACTCAAAATACCAAGAATGACAAGTAGCCGTTTTGCTTGAGGTTGAGGTTAAAACCGGGAAAGGGTTCAGGCTACTCAAAATACCAAGAATGACAAGTAGCCCTTTTTTTATCAGTTCTACACGATAAATATACCATAGACGACCGAACTGAGTTAAATAAATATATTTTGAAATACCACACCAACACGATGTCATTGTCAATATCAGTGACTCACCCTTGTCGACGTCGACACTATACCTCTTAGAAGTGTCTGTGTGACTTAGGACAAAAGGATTGGCATTCAACAATTCTGTGTAGAAGCAATTGGACAATTCTGTGTAGAAGCAATTGGGGCTTCTGCAAATTCAACAATTTATCATCAAACGTGTGGATTTTGGTGAAGATTTACAATGTTTAATGAGCCTTTAAATTTGAATAACTGATCTGATATCCTCGCACAGAAAAGCATTCGCAGATGATCGTTTGATTAGTACAAAACACACGACATTAGCTTATGCATATCCAAATCAGCCTTTGGAAAAACAAACGCCCTCAGATAAGAGCTTGAATTTGATAACTCACTGTTCAACCAAAAAATGGAGAATCTTGCTCAGAAAAGAAGACCATCTCAGTGCAGGTTCCCCTATTCAAAATTGGACAAGAGATAAAAACCTAGAAATGAATGTAAATTAGATAGATCAACAGCCAAAATACCCCCCCAATATTACGGCAACAATTTCTCATTCATCGTCATCATCATCCTCTGCTGCAGCTGAATTAAGGGCATTCAACCTTTCTACCAGTTTTGCTTTCCTTTCTTCGTATGTTAGTTTCTTCAAGTTGAACCTGCACAAACAGAACGCACCAAATAAGAAATCACAAATGTAGACGTGTGTTTAATTTTGGGTTTCCCTCCACAAGCAACGATTAGATTTCAGAATTAACAGCTATGTTGATGTCAAACAAGTATATAGAAGCACGCATGCGTCTCTCTCTCTCTCTCTCTCTCTCTCTCTCACACACACACACACACACACACAGAGAAGAGCCAATAAGGCCAACATAGATTCGGTCAGAGTGTCAATTAAGCAAATACATCCATTGTGAACCGGATGGTATATCTCAGGTATGAATACCATCAGTTTGTCCTATCCATTGATCAGGACCCAAGAAACTCGATTTTCATCGATGAACCACTAACATGTTACGCTACAAGAACATAGTTGAACTATAGCAGTTCTAAAGTTCCTATCGTCTGGCACTGTGTATAGAAAGACAAACACACATGTGTCTGCAAATCCACACATACACCGATGCGACCTTGTGCACCACAGTGACATTGTCAAATAGCACCCATTCAATAGCAAGCAATACATTCAAATATGTATTAACTGCTACCTGGATGCATATTTATCACAAGAAATAGACTATTCACCGCAACTGTAAGAGTTTGAATAGAGATAAGGTACCTCTTGTGTGTATTTGGAGGCTGCTTCTCTGATTTTACAAAAGAAGGATCAGCACGGATGGCAGCATGCACCTTCCTATACATTTCCTCGATGCCATCAGCTTCTAGTCCTCTCTTGATATATTCGCTAAATTGCGCCTGGTACTTCTCAGGTTCATCCTCCAACAAAGTCTGATGACAATAATGTATATCAAGTAAAAGGAGTTAATAGAAGGCACAAACCTTAGTCACAATGTCATTCTTGAAATTTTCTCAGAAATGCAAAAATCTCAAAAAATTCAAAACAACTTCACAAATGACTGGTATTTGAAAGGAATACAGCGTCATGTAAGTGAAGGTATGCATAAGTGACTGGAGTTTCTCTCATAAATAAGGATAACAATTTGAGGTAATGATGGATTTTTCCATGGGGACGTGTGAGATGAATGTAGTGGCCCACTTTAAATATTTTTTAAGTGCTCAACCTTCTGAAGGTGAACCTGTAAACAAACATGAAAAGAGAAAGTCGTACTAATGTTTTACCATAAACAAGCAGACCGCCCTATACAAAATGATTCCTACCACCCGGCTCAATTCTTCAGGGCTTGTTAAGCTCATGCAATATTTTAAAAGTATCATATTTTACATATAAAGGATGGGGTTGAAGTTATTTTGTGTTTCTTGGGAGAAACTCAATTGATACTCTTTTACTACTACACAGACATCATCAGTTTTCCCGTACCCTCATATATGCAGCTACATGGCCACCAAAGATATATTTACGGTGGACATCAGCATCAAGACGCTTTTCCTCTTTGCTGAACCCAGCAAATCTCTTGTCACTATGAGGAATGTCGAGTCCACCATCCAATGCACCCTACAAATCAAGCATATTTTGGGTCAGAAGAGTTATGACAAAATAAGAAACAAGAATTATAATAAATAACAAATAGGATGCTTGGTATGACACGTCCATTCCCTAGATGACTTCCATACAGAATATGGTTTTGGGTCAAAGGATTGGTGTCGTAAGAAGAAGTATGGTTCAACAGTCACCTGATCATAACACACACCAACAATTTGAAGATGAGGGAAATAGCACTCCATCTTGATTTAGATTTAAACAGTTAGCCATTGTCTCAGGAAGAAAGGCTGAGTACAATTGATGGTACTCATGGTATAAACCCAAATTTTAATGTAACGGCGATCAACAAAATTATATTTGTCTCTTCTCAATCGACCAAAACAATCAATGTGCATGCATTATGTGTCTGTGTATGTGTTTGCTAGCCTAGGCTGGACCAATCGGCATAGTTGACACTCTAGAGAGACAAAAAAGAGAAAATACTAAATGACACAATTATAACCAAAATAACAAGGATAACATAATTACAAAACACAGGCACACAACACAAATATGAAAAGGGAATATATAAAAGCTGAAAAGAGGGAGAAAGGAAGAAGAGGACTGGCATCAGTTGCAGGAGAAGCGAGAAACAAGAAGTTGAAAGGGAAAAAAAGGGAAAGAATGGGAGCAGGGAAGACATGTAGAATGAAGAAGAGAAGACTACAGAGTAAAAGGAGAAACACAAATAGCGGCCAAATCAGCCTCAGTAAATCAACATTGCCTGCAGGAAAACTAAAAATGAGCCTCAACCACTAGTTTGCTTGGAGCTGGACCCCAACAACTAAAATAAAGATCTCTGAAAATATGAGAACGTTTAATCTCATTAGCAATTAAAATTTATTGGCATTTACAAGAAAACAAATTTTCCTCCTTTTGTAGGGAAATATGTTTTCCGCATTCCTTCAACCTAGATTCTAATGGTAAAGAAGCGGCTTCCAACTAAGAATGAAATATCCGTTGTTTATTCAGTTGACATGGAAGAAAAGATACTACCAACTTAGCTTCCGCAAACCGTTCATGGAAGAGAATTTGTTTTCCATAGGCCACACAACAAAATGTATGGATGATGGCTTACATATCGAAAAGGATACTTACCAGTTGTGTCCAAGAGCCAAAAAGGCATGGTCAAGATGACATGAACCAGAAAAGATTATTAATTTGAATACTGAACTAGTTGACATCAAATATACAATAGAAGCTTCACATGATCCAGTTGACTTGCACAGATGTCACAAGTGATGATTTGCAAAACAAATAGCTAATGAGCGCCAACACATGATACCTTTAGAGCACCAAAGACACGGTTTCCAGTTGTAGTTCTCAGGAGACCAACATCTAACAGTGCGCGAAACGGCCTCCTGCTGTCAGCAGGCTCAACGGAGAAGTCCTCCCCAGTGGCCTATCACGAAATTGCAACCAAAGAATAATTGTTAGAACAGTACAGTGGTAGAAGTATTTCACACTGCAACCAAGCTACAACCAAAAGTTTATTACATAGATCTTCATGCAATAATTTTTAGAGACATCAATATAGGAACCTAAGGTTTATTTCGAAGCTCTTCTGGTCACAACGTGCAAACAAGGATAAGGCATGTGATGAAAACAAACGCATATAGCTAAAAAAAGTGTGTGCATGTGTGTTTGGTTACGACACCAATCAGGAAGCATAAATAGGAAAAGAAAGAATACCTCCACGTTGCCTTGGTATTCCTCCTCCATCTCTAGCATTTTCAAAACTCTACGTGCCAATAAAAGCCCAGTACAATATGCTAAAGTGAAAAGGAACAACAGAAAGAATGGTCAGAAAGAGATCACCTGTCAAGGCATGGGGAGAGAGAGAGAGAGGAGAGAGTTCCTACCAGCAGCATAATTGGTCAAGCCTACTTCCAGACCATAACGTGGCAGTTCATGAGAATATGCTGCTGCTAATACCAAATCTCCGGCAATGCTGGCAGATGTAATTTGTGCTACAACATCCTTGTTAGTCTAGTTAAAATGAAAGTTAAGTACACAAGTTTTTAAACACCAGAAAAGCAAAAGCAAGACTGTGACCAAACAATTTACATTTCAATGGAGTCAAATTTGAAAACATCCTCAAAAACTATACGGTCTGTGTGGCAAAGGAAAACCTAGAACAGAATTTCTCAGAAGCTAACTAAAGTAATATGATTCACAAATACAAAATGAAGCTAGCACATATATCTAACATCACATACAAGTAAGAAAATAATCAGAAACATTGTGCACAGGAATCAGGATACAAATCGGACAACAAACCGATATTTCGGGGTGTTGTATTTATTCTTGTCTTGATTGATAAGCCGAATACGTGAACGATAGTCAGTCTTTCCTTCTGTTTCGAGCAAAGCAAGTAATCAGATGTAATCGTATACAAGTATTCTCTCCATATATATTTAATAATATATAATAAATATCCCGAGCTAAAATTGTAGACTTATTCCTGCTTAACAAACTGATCAGAAAAATGTGCTCAGAATGTATTTGGACCAAGTATTTCCACAGAAAATCATGATTTTACCAATCTAAAACTTGCCTATGTATTTAAATTCAGCGATCTAAACAAGTTTATAATTAACCAAACCATGTAAATCACATTCCTATGACTGACTACCGAGGACTAATAGTGCCCCCAGCATAAAGGCATGCACCCAAACCCATATTTAACCAGTAACCACACAAAGCAGAAAGAAAGCAAACAGGTACGTCTTCTTCTCTTGAACTTGACTTGAAATCGTTTGAAATAGGCCCTAGACTTCTGAGCTTTTACAAACGCCTGCATTTGGGCAAACATCTTGAATCAGCATTGCTAGTGACAGCAGAGGAGATGTGAAACATTACTCGAAAAAGAACCGAGCAATCCTCGACAAGGAGAACCTAAGAGAGATCATAGAGAAAGTAGGATTTACCATTTCCTCTGCAGCAGATCGACGCCTTCGTTCGAGCTCTCAGCCTCTCACCCTTCCGCCGCAGCCACTCCCCCCAAATTCCTCGTTCCACATGGGCAAAAACCCTAAGTGAGGCCATTCTCGTCATTTGGAGTATTCCTGGGTTGAGACTGAGGGTCGGGGTCCAAAGTCCAAATTCAAATGGGTCCACTACTTACTCATCCTCAGAATAAATGAATAAATAAGTATGTATGGAAAACTGGTTCCTGCACACCTTCAAGGGTGTGCACTCATGCTTCTCTTTCGCTCTTTGTGGTTACAAGTACCATTTAAAAAGTTATTAATAATGTTTGCGAAAGTATGAAAAACAACCTTATACTCAAAATAAAAAAGATAAAAAAATATCATGAATCACATCATGAGAGAGAGTATGATCTCTCGTTCACAGTAGACCACTCGTGTCAATAATTATTTTTCAAAGTAAAGATTGAACAGATTAACGGTTTAAATTTTAAAATCAAGTAAAAAATATATAATACTTTTCACATTTTCAAAAAATGACATTTACTTTTATATTTAGATCATCCATTTTTCAAATTTAACATTATTGATTAGTAGAGATTGTTCGGATGAATAGGAGGCTACCAACTCTCTCTCACTGAGAGAAAACTGATATATATTAACGTACTTAAGTGATAATATATTCAAACAAATCTCTATGGTTGAAATTTACAGAGAGAATCCGATATATGTTAACATTAGTTACCCCCTCTCTCTTTATATATCTCTATTCACACACACACACACACACACACACACACACACACACACACACACACACATATATATATATATATTAATAACATTATGGTCCCCTTAAATGCATTCTTCACAAATGTTGGTTGTTCTATTAGGAATAATTTGAAAATTTCAAATTAAAACATTAAACAAAACTTTTTACTGGGTGTGCTTATTTTTCTTTTAACTTATTAAAGAAAAAATTGTTTATCTTAATTGTTAAAAAAGCTAAGGTTTTACAGAATATAATTCCGCAGGACCCTTGCATATATAGATATGATCAGCTTCTGCTTGGACTTGCAACTTGGATCAGAATCGAACTGTGTCCAGATTTGGCTAAAATTGGAACTGATGGAACTTTGGTCAGAGCCATACCCGCCATTACAGTTCCACTTATATGCGCAATCGGAACCATAACCGGTTCTGTTACCGATGGTTCCAACAAAAATTGGAACCATCTATTTCCACTTCAATTTATATATATAATATTCGTAAATCAACTAACTCATATATAATATTTTCTAAACAGTCTAAGCCGGTATTGATTAATTTGGGTTTTTTATTGATTTTAAAAATAGGAACCAAAATCTAATCATAATCGAATCCGAATCATAACTTAAACCAGAACCTGGCAATGAACACGAAATAGCAAAAGATAAAATCGACACGAGACACCAAGGAGGTTGCAATCCATGCTTCGACATCAGACCCAATTCTCTAACCAGCAAAAGTATGCCGTGTCCACCTGAGGTGACATGAAAGAAAAGATTGTATTCGACTGACCACTTTGTTACATGAACACGAAATTATATGACACAAACATGACCCATGACCCATGACCCAAGACCCAAACATGAAACTAGTCTTTTAACTCATTAACTGTACCCCCTACGTTCACCTGGTTAAACTCGTTAAACAGTCAGAAGCATATTCTTTCGAACTCCCATAATTTTCAGGCCTGGAACTTTGTGGTCTGCGACACAAAGTTCTATAGTATGGGAGTTCCAACTTGAAATTTTCCCTTCAGTTCAGTGTCTGCATTGCAAATGGAACTGGTACTCAGAGTACCGGTTTCACGTCAAAGTTCCATGACACATACAAGAGAACCTTTTATGAGCTTAATACTAACCAAGCACGCCCAACTTTCGGAGTTGAATCGTACCCCTTGAAGTTTTTCCCTTCAGTTCAGTATCTGCATTGCAAATGGAACTGGCACTCGGAGTACCAGTTTCACATCAAAGGTCCATGACACATACAACAGAACCTTTTACGAGCTTAATACTAACTTTCGGAGTTGTAATTAGAATTCGGCACTTCTTTATGGTTACAAAAAGAGGCCGAACCCTCAAACACACACATGCAAACTCCCATAATTCGAACTCCTCACCAACAACAAAAACACCAGAGCACCCTACCAGTTGAGTTAGCACGGAGGGTCCGACTTCATTCGGCTCATCTACCACCCCTAATTGTCATTTATAAAATCATAAATAATTGAGCTCATATCAAAGAAACCATTGTTATTCCAACAAGGGTGCACCACAACTTTCACACATGATGTAAATTGCAAATAAAATATACAAGAGACCATCTATACACAAATCTCAAGCTTCTCGAGCCCCAAACAGTCAACAACGATAACCAAGTCTTTTCTCGTACTAGACGAGGTTGGCTACATGAATTCTTTGTTTCCACATAGCCCTATTATGTGTCATGTTAGCAGTTAACTCATAATAAACTAGATCATTTCTCGAGTCCCAAACAGTCATAACAATAATCTAAAGCACATTAACAACAGTTACCACTCAGCATCCAAAGAGCAACAGACAATACAAACACCAAAAGAAAATGAGATCCAATATGGAAATCCTTTGAAATTTATCCTTGCAGTATAAGAATCCATGTAGCCAACCCCACTTAGTGTGAGTTAAGACTTCGTCTTGGTCCTGGTTCTGGTTTCGGTTTGTTTCATATAAAGGTCTTCCTCCCAATCCCGACGGGGAACGACATGATCGAGTCGATACTCATAGTTCGCGGTGAGTGTGAACCCTTTCTAGACTGATACATGTTGTGGGAGCTAACCTCATTGCCTCCGAAACTGTCACGGCCCCTCTTCCAACTGATTGAGCTAAATGGGTTCTTGGCCGAGACGAAGTTCAGTTTGTGCTTGGTGGGCTCGAGTTCTCGAGCCTTTGACCTGCCTTTCACCTTAGCATGGGCTGAAATGGTAGGCAACATATAGTTGGAACTAGCAAATTGTGGGCAGCTGGTCAAGCTCTTATCATCCCTTAAAGATGTAGTTACCACAATTTTGTGGCTCCGGCGCGGAGGTGAGCCGGCAACCGATGCCGGCTGCAGGCTTCTTCCTCTAGTGGCCAAGGCTGACCTTGAAGATCTTGGTGTGGGCACATCCAACATTGTGGGCTCTAGAACAGGTTGTATGACCTTGGAACTACGGCTCGTGCTCGGCCGAGTGAACTTTGGCTTGCTACTGACTGCTTGGTGGTGTTGAGGCTTTAATTGAACCGAAGACTGTCGCTGGATCCAGTTCCATGCCCATGGAAGCTGCGCCGATCTGAGCTCCATGAGCAAGGCCTGCGCAGACTTGGACATGCCTTTCCATACCTGTCACAACAATAAACAAAAGAATGCACGACCACAACAAAGTTAAACCCTGCAAATTCGTATATAGAACTAACTAAACTAGAGCAAGCCATGGTTCTCATGGCTAGAGGGTTGACTCGAAAGCCTTCGAATGGAAGGTCCTCAGTTCGAACCAAGGGTGTGCACAGCAGGTAGAATCTGCCTAACCCAGCTTGCCAGGAAAAAAAATGATAGGCATGAAAACTGCATTTGAGGGTCGGAATAACCCGGCATAAAGGTTCAGCTAGAAGCCCTTTTCACTATCCCACCCTACTTGGAGGTTGAGAAGGGATAATGGGATGATATATGTGTATGTATGTATATATATATAGGAAAACCGGATCCTACCCACTTTTGATGTTGCTCACTCATTCACAATTATTCATTTTCGAAAGTGATAAGAGTATTTGACACTCATGCCATAAAAAAAATGGTTGAACATGAATAGGTAATGTCAACGGTGTGCAAGATCTGGTCACTATATATATATATATATATATATATATATATATATATATATATATATATATATATATATATATATATATATATATATATATATATATATATATATATATATATATATATATATATATATATATATATATATGTGTGTGTGTGTGTGTGTGTATGTGTTGCACTCATCCCATCAAATATTAATAGTTGGGCATGAGTTTGCATGTCAAGAGTGGGCAGGATCCAATCACTCTACACACATGTATGTGTGTGCGTTTTGATGTATATACTTGTGCATATATAGGAATAGTGTGTGCTTGAATTATGTTATTGAGGGGGACTTCGATATTATGGAAATCAATCTTGCTAGGGTTACCTGGTGTGAATAAGCATAAGCTAGAGCTCTCTCCCTTTGTATGGCAGCTTCTACTTTGCTTTGCAACCTTGCATCAATCTCCTCCTTTGTCAAAATGCTATCATCCCAGTCTTCCTGCTGATTAAGGTTTTCACACTGGTAAGAAAAAATTAATACTGGGTCAAAAAAGTCACTTGAGGAAGCCATAGTTCAAAGAAGATCACTTGTTTCTAAATCTAGATGTTGGAACTCAAAATGCTAAAAGGAGTCATATATCAGTGATCATACACAGAACTTTTGTATGTATCATATGGCATATGACAGGATCCTCTCGAGTAAATTCTGAAATGAGAGAAGGGTGTGAGCTCACTGCCTCAAGCTCCTTGTCATCCTCTTGCAGGGATTGTTTTCTGAGGAGGTTCTGGCTCTTAAGCATCTGCAGTCTCCTGACATTGATCTGGGTTTGAACCCTAACAAGTTGTTGCATGCATTTCATGGTGCTCGTCGTCTGGCGCCGCGCATTTTGGCTCCTTAGCATCATTTGAAGCCTTATTAGGCCCTTGATGGCTCGGTAGCTTCTTCTTGCCTACAACATCAATACAAGTCCTTTTACATTTGCATCAATGGATATTTTGCAAGCACACCCCGGGAGGCACTGGGGAGGCCAAAGCCAGACCACGTCCCGGGAATCGAACTCATCACCTTCAACTTGTGAGTCGACCCTTAGCTAGGTGAGCTATTGTTGCACAGAACAAAGAAAGGTGGTCATGGTTCTTACCAGGTATTCTCTAAAGGCTGTTTGGATATTGATGGCTGCTTTTTGTTCTCCACGGGCACCAGATTTGAGGTAAGGAACTGGTCGGGGATTTGGACCGTCTTGAGCAACGTTGATCAGGAAGGAAGCCACAGGTTGTGCAGCTGCTGCTGCTCATCTTCATTTGTGCAATAAGAGTTTGGGTGGAACTCCAGGTCTTCTTGAGCTGTTTGCAGGTGATCATAAAGATTCGGCGGCCGGTGGACAGCGGCGGGTGCCTGAGCATATTGCTCTTCTACCTTAGCAGCGATCACGGTAGCCCTTCGACGTCGATCGATCTCTTCTTCTTGCAGTATCTTCTCTATACTGCTTGGTTCATGCCTTAGCCTCCGGACCCCCCCCACCTCTTTCGCTCCTTTGCATTATTTTCATGATTGGTCTGAACAAGCACCAATTGCTTCTCTAAATATCTCACATATGCACGTATTTACATTCTCCGTTTATATTTTGCACAGCAACTAATTAATCTAGGTTTCTTCATAGGTAAAGAACACAACAACTAGGAATCAATGCCATAACTTAGAGACGAAGAATTAAGAGTGTTTGGAGTTCATTCTTAAGGATTTTTTCTGTCAACAAATCTCAGTCTCATCTGAATTTTTTCTTTCTTTTTATAATGGGAAGACAAAACCAGATGCACCCCCTGGGTATGGAGCTCGTAATCTGGAACTTGTGAGTGGATCGATCCCTTAGCCAGATGAACTATTGCTCATTGTGCTGGTCTCTCATGTGAATTCTAATACATGAGGATTTATCCAAACACACCTTAACTAGTTTAGTTTTTGTTAAAATGAAGAGTGAAGCCAGTTATGCATGCCTCGGATATCGAACTCCCAACCTTTTTCTTGTCAGTCGAGCCCCATTTCGCAGCTTCCCTTGAACAATTAATGGGTCGAAAACACTTACCGTTAGGTTCTTATCTCTGGAGGTAGTAACGAAGACCCTTTTTAACACAGCCAGCCAATAGTTACCCTTCTACCCCATTGTTCAGCATCCACGTTGTTCCATGCTCAACCTGAGTCAGACCTGCCAGACACCATTCATCATCATGATTGTTGATTCAAGATCACCGCCATTAATCATCATCGTTATTCATTCTCTTTCTTTCTTTATCAATCTATCTATCTATCTATATATATATATATAATTCTAACCAAAATTTGGTGATCGGAGAGATCGTGCCACAGGTAGATTACACGAGTGTTACAGCTAAAAGGACGGGCTGGACGTTAAAAGATTGAACAACCCATTCAAATATTCTTGGTCAACCCACCATTGATTAAGGTACTATGTGCGGATTCTTAGACACTTGTTGACTTGAAGAGATGTAAAAGGTATGCCAGGCAAGTATCAAGTACAACACAGAACCAATTTGGATTTATGAGAATTATCAAGGTATCAAGTTAATGAGTCATACTATGAAATTATGGGAAGGAATTATCGAACGTAGGTTAAGACAAGTATCAAGTACAACACAGAACCAATTTGGATTTATGCCAGGCAAATCTACTATTGAAGCGATTCACCTTTTGAGACATCTTATGGAACATTTTAGAGCAAAAAAGAAAGACCTTCACATGATATTTGTTGATCTAGAAAAAGCTTATGATAGGGTACCGAGGGAGGTTCTTTGGAGAACTTTGGAAAAAAGAGGTATCCCATTGACATATATTAACCTTATAAGAGACATGTAAGCTGGTGCAAAAACATGTGTGAGGACTCACGAAGGAACGACAGACTTCTTTGAAGTTAATATTGGGTTACATCAAGGATCAACTTTAAGTCCATACTTATTTATAATGGTGATGGATGAGTTAACAAAACATATTTAAGATGAAGTACCTTGGTGTATGTTATTTGCAGATGACATTGTATTAGTGGAGGAGTCTAAGGAAAAAGTTAATAGAAAATTGGAACTATGGAGAGAAACATTAGAAAACAAAGGCCTCCGACTTAGTAGAACAAAGACAGAATATATGGAATGTAAGTTTGATCATTTGGTTACTTCAGAGGACATAGAAATTAAAATTGGCACACATTGCATTCCCCAAAAGGAAAGTTTTAAATACCTAGGGTCAATTTTTCAAAGTGATGGAAGAATTGATGGAGATGTTACACATAGAATTAATGCTGGTTGGTTAAAATGGAGAGGAGCATCAGGTATTCTTTGTGATAAGAAGATACCATTAAAATTAAAAGGTAAATATTATAGAGCAGCAATTAGGCCTGCCATGTTTTATGGTTCTGAGTGTTGGGCAGTTAATCATCAACATGTACAAAAGATGTCTGTGACAGAAATGAAGATGTTGAGATGGATGAGTGGTCATATAAGAAAAGACCGTATACATAATGAGGTTATTAGAAACAAATTAGGAGTGGCACCAATAGATGATAAAATGAGAGAACATCGTTTAAGATGGTTTGGACATATAGAAAGAAGATCAAAAGAAGAACCTGTAAGAAGGTTAGAAAAACTAAATTTGGAAAGTATTAAAAGAGGTAGAGGATGACCACAAAAGTGTTGGAAAGAAACAATAAAGAATGATCTAGCTTATTGGGAGTTAACTACTAACATGGTACACGATAGGGATTTGTGGAAACAAAGAATCCATGTAGCCGACCCTGTCTAGTATGGGAAAAGGCTTAGTTGTTGTTGTATTGGTAGTTTGATGTATCTAACCAACTCTACATGACCAGATATTGCATTTGTTGTGTGCAAGTTGAGTAGTTACACTAGTTGTTTCGATAAAACTCATTGAAAAGCTTGTAAGGGCTCTTGTGTCTGATGAGGTCATAATTGTAGATTTTGTTGGATCTAAAGATGGTATTATTTAATCTTTGATTAATGGTCTATTAATAACCTTAATTGAGAAATCCAAATTGGGATAGGACTAAAACCTATGATTTATTTACAAGCAGTAGCACCCCAACCTAACTGAATGAAGATCCCACGAAGTAAGTTCAATATTGTAGTAAGAGGTTGTTGGGTGAATAGGATGACACTTTGTATTATATGATACTTTTAGTATATGTATGCTTGTCTCATATAAATCTAAAGTATCATGACTGAAAGTTTAGTAAGAGATTATTCTTTGAATGTGATTGAGTCATAGGACAAGATGCTAGCAGTACATCTTTGGAAATGCCCAACTAAGTGATTGGCATTGTGTGACCGTAATAGAGGAATTGGGTTGTTCTCTTAAGTCAATCTTGATACATGATATGGATACATGACTATTAATGCATCACACCAAAAGATTACGCTATAGCCTTTTATTATATTATTACCAATAAACACCTTTACATGTAAGGTTTAGGTTCAATGCGTATGTTCACCCAGTTCTTATAAGGGTAATATTGGATAACTTAAGTAACGGTTCAGACCGAAAGGTACAATTACTGAAAGCATAATATGATGATTGGTTTGGGAGAACACTTTTATACATCAGGACATTATGGGGATTGATGGATTTAATATTAATTAAGTTGGGTCATTAAACCCATGTGTATTAATAACATTCAATTCATATTGATATCTCAAATATTCAATTGATGCATCATTGATATAGGTAAAAGTCCTAAAGTGTAAAAAGTCAAATGTAAGGGATTTGTGCATGTGATGACTAAGAGGAGACAAAGTTTAGTCCCATATTGAATAATGAGACACGTATCTTTTTATATAGTTGGTAGCTCATGAACCTTAATTGAAAGAGCTTGAGGAGAACATGATGGATCACACAGGCGCACGTCGGGTCAGGCCTAGGCTTAGGGTTGGGTTTGTCCTTGGTCTATCTTTTTACTTGGAAATCTTTTGTTATAATGGTCAAAAGTGCTTATATTAGAACGGTTATGGAAGAGAGAGGTACGTCGTTTGGATCAGATCCACGATCCGTGATCTAACGTGCAGTCTATAAATAAGCGATTGGGGCTCCCTAATCACGTAATTATTCATGAACACTCTCTCTCCTCCTGCCTTTATTTTTTGCTCCCCTCTTCGATGTGGCTACTCCTAGTTGTTCTTTCCTCCAGTCATAAGCGATTGAGGCAAGGTCGATGCCAGCTCAAAGCTACATACATGTTTTTTGGGTTGTGTGTCTGTTTTATCCTGAGAAGAAGGCGTAGGTACCCATATGTACTTATAGCGGGACACTAATTTTTATAAGGTAAGTTTGTAAGGGTGATTCGCACATATAAATTTTTATTCTGCTTTTGCTTTTGTTTTTCGTACTATTTGTTTATGGCATACTTTGAATTTACGGTTGTTGTTACGTAGAGCATATTTATATTTATTATATATTAATTTATTATGTATGTATTTCTATCGATTTTGCCAATATTCATTGCAATCATATTATCGTGAAATCGGCTCATGCACGAATGCACATGCCGAGCATAAACACACATATGTGTTTATGTGTGTATCAGTTCCACTAAAGCCCGAAAAAATTGGATAACTTTACCGTGGTAAAAAGAAAAGTACGAGATCATGCAACTTAGAGCTAATTATGTACAAGAAACCTGTTATAGTAAGAAGGAACATATAAGTGATGCAACTACCAATTTCACGTTCATCTGATCCTTGGTCAAATCGGATACCTAAGTGGGTTTTCGCGTATCTAAGTAATGGTTTAGCAGATTAAAACAATATATATACACACACTGAGTGGGACACAATGTGCAATGATACGCAATGGCCCATCCACCACCTTCAGCCACTTGAACCGTCAGCTGCTGCCTTCAGCATTCATCAAGATATGTATAATGGCAGCTGTCACCCCACCACCCTTGCAATCGCCCCCTCATCTACTTCCTCCGCCTCTTCCCAACCCTAGCGGCAGTCATAGCGACGGCCGCCACCCCTACCACCTTCAAAATGTGCATATATATTTGTATATCTGTGGGTGGGTGTGTATGTATATAGAACTAGAGAGGGATTGGGTGGGGGTGGTGGCGGCGGCCATGGCTGGTGTCACGAAATGAGGAAGGTGGATGAAGGCGTCGGGCTGATGGTTCAAGGGGCGGAAGGAGGCGGAAGTTGAGGTAAGTGTTTTCTCATCCGAAAGCAATTAATCAGGAACTACGAGAATTTTTGGTTCCAATAGGATTAGTGTTAGTGGAAGAGATGGTTCAACTTACACGCTGAGCCATCCTTATTGATCAAGACGCGACGCCGAGAAAATATATGTTTGGAAGGAAAGATCAATGCGTCTAACATCGGAGTTCTAGTCTTCGTTGTTTGAACAGAAGAAGAAAAACAATAAATAAGAAGAGAGAACGAATAGAGATCAAAATCGAACTCACCTCGATTTGCTGCCCCGTGATCTTAAGTGGAACTGCAGCTTGCCAAGAGATTGCTGGCAAGCCTACACAACAACTACAAAACACAAACACGCAGAGTTAAGAGACTTGGACCCCAATTATATACAAGAAAAGTAGATTCTCTTTGTACGCATGCGTGCAGGCTAGCGACGTCTCTCTGTGTGTATGTGTATGTGTGTGAGAGGGAGAGACCTTAGGCTAAGCAGCTTGTTCCTTTCTTTCTCTTCCTTGCCTTGCAGCAGCAGGGCATTTGCATCTGGTTCTGCCTTGCAACGGGAGTCACAACTTTATCAGAGAAACTTTTTCCTTTTACTGAGGAGGGGTTGGTTGTTTATAGAGAGACCGATGATCTAGCTTACTAATTATGTACCGAAAATGGAAAGAAATGATGAGAGATTGTTCGCCAACTTGCACCTCTCTATGGCCACTAGCCATCCTTATTGATATGTATATATATATATATATATATATATATATATATATATATATATGTATATATATATATATATATGTATATATATATATATATATATATATATGTATATATATATATATATATATATGTATATATATATATATGTATGTATATATATATATATATATATATGTATGTATATATATATATATTATATATATAATATATATATATATACATACATATATATACATATATATACATGTATATATATATGTATATGTATGTATGTATATATATATATATATGTATGTATGTATATATATATATGTATGTACGTATATATATATATATATATATATATATGTATGTATGTATATATATATATATATGAGTGATTGGATCGTGTCCACAGCTGATATTGTTTACTCATGTTCGATCGTTAATTATGAGCATAACAACATTTCCTTATACATACATACATATACATATATATATATATATACATATATATATATATATATATATGTATATGTATGTATGTATATATATATGTATATGTATGTATGTATATATATGTATGTACGTATATATATATATATATATATGTATGTATATATATATATATATATATGAGTGATTGGATCGTGTCCACAGCTGATATTGTTTACTCATGTTCGATCGTTAATTATGAGCGTAACAACATTTCCTTCTATATATTTTTAAAAATCTTTCAAAAAATTTAAGTATACTCATGTTACCAAAAAGTAATGAGTAGGTATATATGAGAGGTGGACAGGATCCGATTTCCTCGTATATTATATATATATATATATATATATATATATATATATGAAACATAATCCTACACACCTCTCACATGCTTATCTATTGCTTTTGTAGGATGAGTATAATTTAAAAACAATTAAGAGCTTTTGTAAAAGTATGAAAGACAATGTTATTACATATCAGATACGAGTGAGTCAATAGCTCATATATAGAGAGAAAGAAACTCTTAAGTGGTGACAAATCTCAATCATCCATTTTTACTTTTTGTAGTTACATTCCAGTCACATAAGCACTTTTACTTCTTAATTTCAAATGAGATTTGTTTGGATTTGCTCTTATACCAATTTTCATATATATATATATATATATATATATATATATATATATATATAACCCTTGAGTGGGAAGGTGGATCGCTGCACCATATATATATATATATATATATATATATATATATATATATATATATATATATAACCCTTGAGTGGGAAGGTGGATCGCTGCACCGCCTGCATCAACCTTGTAAGGATTAGTTATAACAACGTTGACAGCAGATATTCCTAAAGAACTCTAATAATTTAGGGATTCTGTTAGGAAGATACCCACAAGGCTTACAGGTTCCCGTTTTGTTTTACATTACGCAACGTCATCCCTTTTTTTTATGTGCATTGGGGCTTAACTGTGTTTGAATGCATTATGTGAGACCGGCTTTGCCAATATTGACAGAAGAGTCAGGTACCCAACTCAAAACAAATGGACTTGATCTATTTCATGCTACTTTGGATGGGTCGACACGGACTCTTTGGGTCACGTGTGAGTCAGTTTTTAATCTGTTAGTGTATTACTGTGATTTCGTGTCTTGGATCATTTTTATGTCGTGTCTTCGTGCCATTTATCCAGAAAAAGTCGATCCATGGACGACCTGATGAATTTGTGTGGACAAACACAGAGTCCCTGGCATACTATTCTGTTGGATATCATACTGCCAGCAATTCATGAATCATGTTTCCAACATATCATTTTCGTTGTTCACTTAAACATGGAAAAGATAATCCTATGACCACTTGATTCTTTTCACGTTATTTTGGGTGGACACAA
Organism: Brasenia schreberi; assembly: GCA_036023115.1. Taxonomy (NCBI): domain Eukaryota; kingdom Viridiplantae; phylum Streptophyta; class Magnoliopsida; order Nymphaeales; family Cabombaceae; genus Brasenia; species Brasenia schreberi. The sequence continues at coordinate 6,481,774 of JAYKKT010000075.1, read as the reverse complement.
GTTTCAGGTCATATGCATGTTGGGTTTTCGTGTCAGGTCCTATATTGACAGCCCTAAATTGGGACTTATTTTTCTGTATTCCTTGTTATAGCTAAGAACCCAGCAGGAAAAGATCGCCTTGATGGGCACCATTCGTGTCGGCTAAACCCGGAACCTGAAGGCACCACTCTTTCTTGACCAGACAAAAACTATTCACAGACTCGTCCTCATTTGGGTTTCGACCTCTATATCTCAGGTTGAACATTTTGCGAGGCATCTATGTCAATCCAAGTGGTTTTAGGTGGGGATTTTGACATTTGACCAATATTTGTAGGTAGACCCGAAAGTATTCAAACTGCGTGCCTAGAGGTGGCCATACTAAAAGAAAGAAAGGAAACTAAAAATTCACTTATTAAGAGAAATAAACAAGTTTTCACTACCAGATAGATGATCCCAAATGAAAAAAAACGCAATATTTTTGCTGGGAGGTTTCTCTTCTTGCTGCATTCTGCTGTAATGCGGAAGGCTCTCCAAGTGATCTAAGGTCCACGCACACACATCTCACATGCACATGCACATGCACATGCATAGGTGCTCTCTAAGACTACTTGAAAGAACAAGATCAACTAGCTTTATTCCAACGAAGAAGTGTACAGGACAAGACAAGGACTGTACTCGGCTTACACTCTCACACTCGGCCACTCTTCCAGCCTAGATCTCATGCCTGGAGCTCACTCCACTCACGAGTGAATCTCTCACTCCCTAAGGCTACTCGGATCCTAACTCACTCAAGGATTACTCAAGGAACTCAAGCTTATGTCAAGGTCAAGATAGCTCACAATACCCAGCCCCATGGGTATTTGTAGAGCTGGTCCAAGTGTAATCCGCCCACACTAGTGTAGTGTGGCTGAAAAAATATTCAAGCGAATATTCTTTCCACTAACCTCACTTTGGTTAGGATTAACTAAGCTTAGTTAATCCCTAACCAAACCTGACTTGGACTTGGACTTGGATTGATCCAACTCCACCCGATTACAACTTATGTACAAGACTCAATGCTACGTACATGTATACAAAGGAAAGACATCAAGGTACGGGGCTTTCGGATGAATGGTGCATGCCTCTATGCCCGTGATTTGTCTCATGTGCGCACCATGAAGCTGTTGGAGAAAGGATGCACAAGGGTGCATGCGCTACGAGAATCATAACCATGACAATTCTCCCCCAACTGAATTAGGACTCATCCTTGAGGTCGTGTGATATGCGCCTAACATATGCTCATACTGCCAAAGCTGTGCACTAGGCACCCATGAGTAGTCATTTGTGCTCTTACCTACTCACCTCACAAGATACTTTGTCTGTCATTATAGCCCTTCACCCTCTACCCTGTGTGTTGTCACTACCTCAACTATAGGTATATCTTGTCTTACCAACAGTAGCAGTCTATAGTCTAATCTCTTCAGGTCCTCAAAATACCTCTTCAGTTGTAACATATGAATGACTAAATGAATCTTTAATTGATCTGGTAACTCCAACCTATAAGCTACCTTATCCACCCGTTGCGTCATTCTGAACGGTCCATCATACTTCGGCTTCAGCCCCATGTGACTTCCTTTATATACTTGCTTCTGAATATACTCAAGTATCTGAAGCCATACCTAGTCTCCGATCTTAACCTCAATGTCTCTACAATGCTTGTTGGCATGTTTCACTATTCGGACCCTTGCTCGCTCAAGTAAAGCTCTCGCTTCCTGGTATAGGGTTTACCTATCTCGTAACTCACTGAACGATGCCAGACAATTTCCCATCCCATCTCTTGTATTAACTCTAAGGGTCTTAATGGCTACCATCCTAAGGTGATCTCAAAGGGACTCTTCCCTATAGCTGAACTCCTATAGGAATTATAATTGTATTGAGCACCTCTAAAAGTAATACCCAGTTCCTTTGATCGACCGAACTCCTCAAGCATTGCGTTGAGTCTCTCAGTCTATCCATCGGTTTGTCAATGTTGTGCTGATGAGAATAGGAAATGTTTTCTATCAATCTAAACAACTCTATCCAAAACCGATCAGTGAATCAAGTATCGCGGTCACTCACGATCTCCTCCGATACCCCGAAATGTTTGACCACATTTCTCAAGAATATATATTTGGTCTCTTTTGCACTACACTCTTGTGGTACGGGCATGAAGACATCATACTTCAAGAATCGATCAACGACTACCAAAATCATCTCAAAGTCATCTATTCGAGGTAATCTTGAAATGGAGTCCATGGACACAGATTTTCATGGTCTCTCTGGAATAGGAAGAGGCTGGAGTAACCCAATTGGCTGCTGGAGCTCCACTTTATCTTACTAGCAAGTGGGACACATGTGTATGTAGTCGGCAATATCGTGCACCATACAATTTCAATAATACCCGTGCGCTAGGAGGGCGACCGTGTGCTCTACCCCAAGATGTCGCGTGTACTAAGCGTCGTATATCTCATGCATCAACATACGTCTCAAGTCTCCTGCATCAATATGAGTAACTGACGAGTCTTGGTCCGCACCAAACCCTCTCGAATCTCATATCTCTCCGTCACTTCGATCCTGACTTGGTTCATGACATGTGCATATGAGGTATCCTGGTTGATGTATTGTATAACCTAATCCACTATCTCCCCATGCAATCTCGTGATGTCACTGAAGGTCTCTATCCTCTTTCGACTCAAAGCATTCATCATTGTGTTCTCTCTGCCTTGCCTATATACCCAATCAAAATCATACTCTTCAAGAATCTCAAGCCAACAAGCTTGTCTAAGGTTCAGCTTCTTTTGAGTCTTGAAGAAATTATTTTGCCACATTATCCGTAAGGACAGAGAAATAGAATCTAAGAAGATATACTCTCCAAATCTGTAGGCAATACATGATTGCCAACAACTCTCTCTCATATGCAGGATACTGAGTCTCCACATCTTTCAACTTTCGACTCTCAAAAGCTATAGGATGTTCATCCTGTGTGAGAAAACCTTTGAGTGCTTGGTCACTCACATCTTCATGTATCTTGAAGGTGTAGTATTGGCATCTTACAAATCATGACCTTGAGAGCCTCAAAGGACTCTACACACTTGGGCGTCCACTCCCAAGCTCTCCTTTTCTTTAGCAACTCAATCAAGGGTGCAACTATGTTCAGAAAATCTTCGATGAATTTTTGGTAGTAACTAGTTAACCCTAGAAAACTCTATAGTTCTCCTATGTCTCTATGAGTTTCCCAACCCTCGATGGCACAAACCTTCTTTGGATTCATGCAGATCTCTCCTCTACCTATGATGTGCCCAAAAAAATGATGGTGTTTCTCACAAACTCACATTTATCTCTTTTCACATAAAGAGAGTATGATATCAATCTATCAAACACGAGTGATAGATGTCAGACATCCTCCTCAAGACTCCGATTATAAATCACAATGCCGTCTAGGTATACTACGACGAACTCATCAATGAATCCACTCAATATTTCATTCGTCAGTCTACAGAAGGTCCCGAGTGCATTCGTGAGCCCGAATGACATGGAAAAAAACTCATATGCCCCATATCTCATTACCATAGCCATCTTAGCCTCGTCCCTAGGTGCAATCCGTACTTGCCAATAACCTGATCTTAGGTCCAACTTAGTGAACCATAATGCTCCTTTGAGGCAATCGAATAGGTCGGCTACCAAAGGAATAGGATAACAATCATGTACCATCACTTTCTTAAGTACAAGATAATCTACACATTCATAGAGAACCATCTGCTTTCTTCTAAAACAATACTGGCGATCAATATGGCAACTTTGTAGGTTGTATCATACTTGCTTGCAAGATCTCTCCCAACTATCTTCTGAGCTCCTATAACTTTGGAGGACTCATCTGATAGATGGCTTTGGAAGGTGCTCTTGATCCCAGTTCTAACATAATCTCATGGTCAGTCATTCGCCTAGGTGATAGACTTTTAGGAAGTTCATGTGGCATCATGTCTTAGAATGTGTACAAAATTTGCTCAATCTCGTGTGAAATTCTCTCATTGTGATCATCTCTTTCCTCTTCCCTCAAAAAGACACTCATTCATAAGGTCAAGTTCTTTTTCTATAAAAAACCTTGACATTTAAAGAGTGTTTCCTAAAAGTAGAAAGTTTTCCTAGAGAAGAGAAGTCAACGTATTGAAAGTTATGAATCAAATCCAACTTCTCTTCTTAGTACTAGCACATAAGTTGATCCGGTGACACTATGCACATTTCCAATACTTTGTAGAGCTTCTTCATAAGATGTACAACTAAATACGAAAGATTTGCGGTATTGAGCAATGGGATACTTTTGCATGTAAAGACAGATGGAGACTACATAATTACCTTAAACTTGATTTCTATAATAAAATTAGTTAAAACAATTTAACATCTTGGTTAACGCATTAGGATTGTTTTTAATAAAAGGAAACATTTATTGCTATAGCAATTAGAATGTTTTTTTCAAATTTAATATCCCTCTTTGTTATGAATCTACAATTTCTTTAGTATATATTAATAAAATAATATATTGAATGACAATTGAAGAATCTTATGATATAGAAGGTTAGAACATATATGCCAAAAGAGGTTGGAGATATTGGTAAAAAATAAGCTTTTGGGATCATTAAATTTCACTATGAAACAAACTTATATTGATTGTGTATAGTCCAAAACTATCATCACATTTTAGAAAAACCTGTAATGTTACTCAAATCTAATAAGGGTGGAGAGTACTACGATAGATACACTAAAATAGGATAGATGACATAGTCATTTATGTGGTTTTTCAAAAAAATATCATGCTACCTCAATAGACAATGCAATGCAAATTCAATATGAATAAGATTTCTGAAAGACGAAATAAAATACTTAGAGAAATGACTGCTTCCAATGTATGAGAGGTGAAGCCTTAAAGATAATAGTGTATATTCTAAATAGGATTCCATCAAAATCCAAGGGAGGTGATCCAGATTCATCATGGCTATCCAAGAATGGAACTACCACCTTACCACCGCCTAACCGCGCCGCTCATGTGACACTGACCTTTGATTTACCAGTAAGGCTACAAAGTCAGGCCTAAGACTGAAGGGAGGCCTAAATTTTTTTATCAACTATGGACAATCAAGAAACTCTCTTTAATAAGTTGCATGCATAATTGAGGATGTTCATCTGAAGCTAAAATTTACAACCAAAAGAGAAGCTACTCGATTCAAGAACAGTTAGTGGGTTTTTATTAGATATCAACAAAGGTCGAGGGGTTGAAGGTTTTACGGTCCAACACATAGTATAAGAATACATGAAATTAATCAAACAACTTTCTTAGAGGATAGTTGCGTTAGTGAGAGTATCCTTAGAGATTTTGTTTTTGAGGAGTGTAAGGATGTTATTATTCCTCATCAAGTTTGTGAGGACACTAATATTACCTTTATACCATATGCTAAGGGTACTTATTATACATTATTCACATGCACATGTAACTATAACAACTATATACACAACCAATTCAAGAGCTTGTTATTGAACAATCAATTCATTAGGAACAAGAGGTTTATTTAAGAGGATCAAATACATACAAAGAAATCAACTATATCACTAGATTATATGTTACATATATCCAGTGAGAACATATGTCAAGGGATTAATGACTCAACTACGGTTACAGACCAAGTTTAGTTTAACAAAAGAAATATCAAAGAGACAATTAAACAATAGGTCATATAAGTGATTTGTATTTCACAAACCAAGTAAAATACATTTTATATGTACTGTAATAGTAGAAGTTCATCGATGGAAAAATCACTTGAAGAATATTAATGACAACATTGGGATTTAGATCCCATAAGGCATAAGCATGTTAGGAAAGAAATTAATGTCAAACGAACAAAATAAGGATTTCAATGACAAACACTTAATCATAAAAGCTTTAAACTAATATGATAATTCTCCTCGGAAAAGATATAGGAAAGGTTGATGCAATTATGGTTCCTCAGTGCATCAAGGGGATTACACTTGTTGTTTTGCAGATCAATTACCTTAACCAAAAGAGTCAAACTCTTATTAGAGATGACAATGAGACAGGTGCATGACTACTATATCCATATCTAGTCCCATACCCAAACACCAATCTTTTGCCTGGAACTCATCCTCTTACCTATGAGAAGTGATAGGTCGTTGGGTCTTTTTCCTCATAGATACTTGGGTAGGTGCAAGATATCCCATATATAGGTAATTGCAATATAATAACATATTAAAATTGATTGCATCTTTTTTGCTTTCTTACACACATATTATACATACACACATTATATCATCTCAATCGGTGGCCACAAAGGAGGAATCAAAGAGGAAGAAGGAAGGAAGAACAAGGGGTGATGGTGAATAGGATACCTTACATATGCCTTTCTCTGGTCTCGAAGACTTTGAAACTAGCTTGCAGAAGGCGTGTGCACAAAATTTGCCAAATCTAGTTTCATGGTAATCATGCTATGCTCATCATCCTGTGAGCTTATGCAAACGTATCAAGCAGTTTTGTTATACATATCAATGAATTTTTTATACTGTCAAATCAAGTTGGTCCTTATCGTATAACATAATCTTGTACTTGGTTGGTCGAATTTACATCTTTTCTTTTCATCATTGTGAGGAAAGCTTGAAAATTGAATATGACAACTTACATATTCCTTCCTGCCAGATTTTATGATGAAGGGCAAACATGACCACGTTAGTTTCAAATTGTGTGGTCACTATGATGATGCTATGCTCATCTCGGTTGATCGAGCTTATTCAGATGAAATTAATCAAGAGAAAACCATATCAGCTAGCACTGAATCTCTTATTGTTGAAAATTTCTTCAGATGGATGTGGTAAGCAAAATAAATCATGATTCGTAGAGACTTGGTGTGGAAACTGTAGAAGACAGAGTGCACCTCGGGTTACCATACATAAGCGCAGAAGCCAAGGAAAACACAAAAGAAGAAGACGAAGATGTGATCATCTTTGTACATAGTTTCCCATAAAGGGCTTTTTATAAGGAAGAACTTTTCTTGTTATATATCATATCTCTTTTGTAAACAAGTGTAGCCTTATTTGTTAACTTTTTAATAAAATAAAATAGTTTTTGTTTAAGTTAGTATTTATATTTTAAAAAAGCATCTTAGAAAACCCAAACAAAGGGCCCTTCTTTCCCGATTTTCTGAATGCATATTATTTAAGCTTCAAGAAGCCCCATAATAACTTACATTTACCACTTGGCTACTTGAAACAACTTGTAATATATTGGTTTTCTCTCACTATTCTATTGTTTTCCAAGTTGTATCATTTTTAGTTGGGAATAGGTTACAACTTATACTAGTTATTGGTTTTTCGTAATCAATATGTTATTTCTACATAACAATCATCACAATATATGTCTACATTAAAAACTTTAGGCATATCTCAAAACCATGTGCGTATCATGTTTTTGTAAAAAGATCTTCAGAAATGTCTTTAGTCAATCCATCAGTCAACATATCACTAATTGGCATATAAGATATAAATATCTCATTCCTCTTATGCACATCATGAACATAGTAATATTTAACCATTGTATGCTTGCTTCTAGAGTTATCAACTCCAGTATTGACAAGAGTAATTGTTGCATTATTTTCACAGTAAATGACAATTGGTTCATTGGTTATGTCTAGTTTCAAATCAAATATGAAGTTACTTATTCAAAAGACACTCATTGCAGTTATAGTTTAAGCAACATACTCAACTTCTTATGCATGCAATACTATACATCCATGTTTCTTACAATCTCAAGAGATATCACCACCTCCAAATAAACATATTTGACCAAAGATTGATTCTACAACTTTAGTATATATATTTGAAAGCATAACTTTAAATTTTTTATTCTTCTAAATATCTTAAAATCCATACTATATGCTATTTAGTGATGTCAGATAAGATTATTTTGATATCTATTTATAAAACCAATAACAAAACTGTTATCAAGTCTTATCCACAACATAGCATACATCAAGTTACTCGGAGTTTGTGCATAAGGAATATTAGGTTTGTTTTCTCCCTCACCACGATAATCAATCTTACTAAATTTAACCCATTTAGAAACTGGTGTATTTATAAGTTTGCAATCACTCATTTTAAACTTCTTCAAGATGTAATGTCTCTCTTAACTAAAACATAGAAGTTTAGATTTTTTATCACGAGAAATCATTATATTGAGAATATAGAATGTCTCTATCAAATCATTCATTTCAAACTTAGAGTTAACCATGACTTTATTTTGGCAATCATCTCATTATCATTCACAGTCAATAATATATCATTTACATATTACAATAGAATAACAAAGTAGTTTCCACTATTTTAAACATATACAAAGTAATAAAGTTCACTAGCCACAAATCTAAGCTCTAAAGTAATATTTTAAAAAGTCAAATATCATTAACGAGGTCACTGTTTAAGGCTATATAATGATTTCTTCAACCTATATATTTTATATTTCCTGCCTTAAAAAACTTATTGTTCTATCTACTACATATAAATGATTTTGTCTAATGGTTAGAATAGTCTTAATGAATACAAATTTTGTAATAAGAGAACATATTTCTCCGTAATCTATCTTCTTTTGCGAAAATCCCTTTACAATCAACCTCATCTTAAATTTGTTGACTTTTCCATCGACTTTGTATTTCCTTTAAAGAACCTATTTACAACCTATGACTTTCTTTTCTATTGATAAATCTATCAATTCTCATATTTATTTTCTCTTAATGGATTCAATTTCTTCATTCATTGCTTTTTCTAAATCCATTGATTCAAATGAGTTAATAGTCTACTAATAAGTTAACTCATCTAAATCTACTGAACTATATACTTTCTTAACAAGATAAGTGTGATAATCCTTTAAGTAGAATGGTGTGACCTTAGATCTTTTATGTCTACTTAAAGTTTCAGTTTGTTTGGAAAGGTCATTTGGATCAAATTGTATGAGTTTGAATAATGATGGATCTAGATCCACTAGATCATTAGTGCTCTCATCATCATTTTCAATAATGTCGTTATTAGTATCTTTTAAGAATTTGAACATCTATAATTTTTACTATTATATGATCCTTGTAATAAAATTTATATCCCTTTGAACCTTAAGGGTAACCAATAAAAATGATCTCAAAGACCTATTGTCTAGTTTATCTTTTGACTAATCAATGATTTTTACGTGATCAATAGATCCCCACATCATAAGATGACTTAGGTATGATTTTCTAGCAAACCATATCTCATATAGAATATACAAGCTTACATAATACTCTATTTAGTATGTGTATGGTTATAGTCACTATTAATATGGATCTAATCGTATTTAATTGGATCTTGTTATATTTTTTTGTTATACCATTTTGTTGAGGTTTTCTAGGTATAATATCTAACAATTTCATAAATGTGTATTAAACATCTCGCTCAGACATTAAAACTTTAATTGTTTGTCCCAATTGATTTTCAACTTTCCACTTATATTCTTTAAATTTATCAAGTCTCTCGGATTTATGTGATAAGAGATACAAATAACCATATTCTAAATAATTATCTATGAAGGTTAAAAATTAAATATTCTCACAATGAGACCTTATTATAAAAGGTTCATATATATCTATGTGAATGATTTATTATAAATTTGTTGTCTTAATTATTTCTTTTGTAAAGAGTTTTCTTGTAATTTTCTCCCATATAAAAGTCTCAAACTTGTTAAAAGTATTTTCTTAAAATCTAGGCAATATGTAAAAGTCAATTAATTTTCTTACCTTATTCACTTATATGTGATAATCTTTTATATTATATATTTGCATTAATAATAAAAGCATAAACAATATAAGTAGAAAAAGTCAAAGCTTCATTTCTATTAACATTCAATTTAAACAACCAATATTAAGAATCAAAAACACTAGAAAAAGTTATCCTATCTTGCTTTCTTATAGTAATTTTTTTAAGAACAAATCTAACCTTAATCTTTTCGTTACTAGAACAGACACAAACACTAGATTGTGCTTAATGGATGGCACATCCAATACATCAATAAGTACAACAAGAGTGTCTCCTATGACAATTTTAAAGGATGTAACCCTTGGAATATTAGTAAAAGAATTATTTCTCACATGTACCTGATGTTTCCGAGGCTTGAATTTCTTTAGGTCTATAGCTTCTTCCTTGATCTTCGATATGTATCGAGTAGCTTAATAATTCATCCATCATCTTATCACAGGACGGTTCATGTATAAACATTCAAAATCAAGCAGATAAGGTTTTTCATTTAAGTCTTTTTCTTTGTTGAGAGATGCTCATTAATTTTTTTAATAAAGCAAAACAGTTTTTGTCGTGTTTATATTTTAAAAAGCATCTCAATAAATTTGAAAAGAGAACCTTCCTTCTTCAATTTTATGACTGCATGTTATCTAAACCTAAAGAAACCATGCGACAACTTGCACAAAATAGATATAAATATGTACGTCATAAGAATACACGGGAACGGGATCTTCACTCAAAACCAAGAGTGAAGTGAGCACAAAAACGACGTAGAATTAGTATAAAGGTTGTCTTTGCCGAGACTCAAAATTTGTAGCACATCTTTTCTCCTCACACTCTCTCTCTCTCTCTCTCTACATTAACACGCATACACACACAGGAACTTGAAGGGGTTAGTACCATCTTCATCCACTCCCTCGACTAGTTTGATAGATTAAGGAGCGCGCCATCAAACTTGTCTATCTTATTGACTCCCAGCGAATGGACTGGACTTTCTGAACACAAAATCGCCTTAGGATAATTGAACCTTGTTGGCAGCAGCTCAGGTCGTATCTTTGGTCGACTTTTCTTGACAAACTTAGGTTTAATTAACTACAAAAATGATTTATCAAAATAAATACATTTAAGGGAGGTGATAAGATGCTCCAACAAAAATTTCAAATTTGTCTCTTTAGAGCGACGTTTGCATCATTGGCCCGCCCGGTCCGGCACCTGTGCGATTCAAACGAGGGCAAGCGTGGGCCCTTACTAGATTCGAGCCTCTTACTGAAGGTTTTGTTTATCGAACATAGTAGGTCTGCTTCGCCCAAGATTGAAAATCAAAAAAGAGAAGAGAACCAATATTAACATGAGAAGATGGAAGCCTATTTGGGCCTTGAATTCACCCGGTTGGTGCTTACACAGAATTGCTGCTAGCTACCAACTTCATGAAATAACAGAAAACAAGCATTGGCATGAGGAGCGATTGATGAGATGATGCCTATTGTTTAAGCATCTAGCTTACCTCATAACGTCATCTGATCGATATTTAGTCTTCATAATTTTGAGTACTTCCAGACTTAGAAATGGGAGCTTTTCCTAATACTTATTCTGCTTGTGCAAGAGAGAGATCTGGCCTGTTCTCTTAATGAACTCCTTCTCGCATGCTCCTGCGTTGTTCAACGCTATGGTGATCTTCATCTTCACTTCCCCATAATCAACTATCAATAGTGTCAGACAATCGAAGGGCTACCATTCGGCCAGCCAAAAGAGTGAAGGGTCCGACTTAATGAGAGGTGTCCGTGGATGGCACACTTCCGGTGATCTCTAAGAGAAACTACGAATCGAGGTTTTTTTTTTTTCAGGTGTCATGAGTAAACCTGTTAGATAAATAGTTCAGCTCTATTGAGGGCTACAGAAGAGTCAAAGAGGAAAGAAAGGAGAACAATGGAAATGGTGAGACCTGACGAACCCGTAACTCTATTGCACTCGTAAAAGGGAGACTAAGGCTAAGGGAGAGCAAGGCATGAGAAGGGTTAGCTGCGGAAGAAACTAACTTTGGAAAAGGGTACTTAGAGATACGATCTTGGACTTGTTTGGTCGCCTTCTTATCTTTTTCCATGATCATCGTGACCCAAACTTGGAAGCTGAGTATGAAATATTAGATGTGCCTTTCTGCGGAACCTGGGACATGATTCCTGACTTGAAAGGAGAAGACGAGTGCACAACTATGTTTCCAAATCCTGGCAATAGTGCCGTGCTCATCTTTAAGAATGTTCACCGGGAAGGGTCCTATCGGGGCCCCGCCCATAAAGAGGTGGGACCGGTGCTACAAGAATCAATCTTTGTTAAAAAATGGTTTTTACCAATACTTACAACACGATATCAAGAACATACCAAATGAATCTTTGTTCAAAAATTTGTGCAGAGTCAGTCCAGCACGGAATCAAACGCTTAAAGAAATATGATGAGCATAATATAACATAATCTCTAGAGATTTTATTGTGTAAATTTGATGTAAATGAAATCCGTAGGTCATAAAGGGACTTAAACCTTCATTTACAACAAAGGATGAAGAGAGCACAAAGGAACGTAGAACCAGGGTAAAGATTGCTTTTCTCAAGCCTCTAATTTTATAGTATGATTCCCTCTCTCTCCCCTATATATATATATATATATATATATATATATATATATATATATATATATATATATATATATATATATATATATTATTAGAAGTAAGAACTTGAAAAGGTCATCAACGTCATCATCCACCAGTGTGATCAAGTAGCAAGTTATCAGACTTATCCATGTCTATGGCTCCCAGCAAATGTACAGGACTTTCTGAACACAGAATTGCCTGATGACATTCATTGATGCTTGTGCGCAGCAGTGCAGATCCCATCTTTGCTCAACCTTTCTGACAATCTTGGTTTTCATTAACGTAATAATGATTTATTCAAATAAAATCATTTAAGGGAGGTGATAAGATGCTCCCAACAAAAAAATTCAAATCTAGTTCTATAAGGATCAAACTTTCCTTGGTTAGATTGAGGCCTCTTACTGTAGGTTTGTTTGCTCACCGTAGCAGGTCCCGTCAAGCCCCAGATTGCCAGTAAAAGGAAATCACAAAATATAGTAACCAATATTGACAGGAGAAAATGGAAGGCTCATTATTTATTCTTGAATGCACCCCGGTGCTTAGACAAAATTGCTGCTAGCTAGCAACTTCATGAAATAACAGAAAATATACGTGGGCCTAAAGAGCACTTGAGATGTTTACTGTCTAAGCTTCGAGATTACGCCGTAAAACCTTCTTATCATTACTTATGTCTTCGTAAGCTCGAGTATTTCCAGAACCAGAATTGCGAGCTTCTCCTGATACTCATTCTGCCTGTGCAAGGAAGATACCTGGCCTGGTTTCTTGGTGAACTCCTTCTCACATGCTCGTGCATTATTTAACGCCGTGGTCACCTTCGTCTTGACCGTCTCATAATCAACACCCGCCGTCTCATAGGCCTTTGCTGATTCGGCGTAAAGCCTCTGGCAATTCTCATTGCTTTCTTTGATCTGTGGATCCGAAACATTGTTCCTCCTGAGCCATTCAGCAATTTTGTTGGACAGATGAAGGGCTGCATCTCGGGCATCCATAAGAATGAAGGCTTCGATTACGGTAAGGTTTGCGTTTGGATCGCCAGTGTAAAATCTGATGGCCTCCATGCAAAACTTTGGGTCAGAGCTATTGGAGCAGATAGCAGCAATGAATCTGCTAGGTGTCGACTCAGCTTCACTAATGGCCGCAAAGGAGCTGAAGAGGAAGAAGGAAAAGAGAATAAGGGTGAGTGTGAGCGCACACGAACCCATGTTGGCACCGTCGCCCTCACAAAAGGTTGATTAAGGCTAAGAAGAGACGAGGTAGCTATATATGGAGAGGACTGGGTGTGCTCAAGTGCATAAATAGACAAAATCTTGGGCTTCATTATTTGCCTTCACATCTTTTTCCATGAACATTATAAGCCACCGTTGGAAATTGGAATCGACTATGGTACCTTCTATCATTAGTAAATAAGTCTTGTCCACCCGTAGGAACAATTCGAAGAAGAAGAAGAAGAGTGATGAAATCTTTGTTGGATGGATACGTGTACTATATGGGTACGGGATACACAAAATTTCTAAAAATTAAGGTAAGGGTACTTTACTATTAAAAACATAATAAAAAATAAATTGACATAAATAAATATCGGCAATATAAGTAAGCGGACGAAGTACTACCACTAGCAAACATATTAGGCATTTGAAAATAAACAATATTTGATTATCAATAAACAAAAACATATTTATAAGTATCAATAAAAAATATGACACGATTATCTGCGATAAATGTTGGAACAACAATGAATTAGAGAAGATGAGGATAATTGTAGGGCACTTCAAGTGAAAGCAAGTTTCCTATTGATGTGTCAATTACATGGTAGTTCATAAGACAGTCAGTTGTAGATAATCCACACTGCCCTTCATATTGCTCAAGTTCAAGGTCTGTATGGCCCTGGAATATGGGTATTTGATCCTTGTGGAGCCATCCTAGGGAGTTATGTGAGGAAGCTCTTGACTAAAGAATGTTTTTTTCACCTTCATAATCAGAATCCTTTAACATCTCTTATCATACTTCCTTTTTTGTTTGTCCCGACTCGTCATAGAGTTTATTCATCATGGATCTTGTTCATTGCCATCCTAAATGGATATAGAATGGAAGAGTACCTGCAATTTCAAATTTTTAGTGAACAGCTAGTTGTAATGCTTTGTATTTATATATGTATGTATATATACATACATGCACAAATATGCATGCTTTGTACGGTAAGACGTCTGTTTAGTTTTGCTATGTTCCTTGAAATGAGTTTTGCCTACAAGTGAGTTGTTTGAGCTTGTACCCGTTTCTACTTTTATATCGATAACACAAAGATTGTTGTTCCACTTCATTAGTATCAAATTATCAATAGATTGGCTTCATGGTGAACTTCATGTAACAAATCAAATGTGAATGAATTTCTCTATCAACAATATCAAACCAAAGTATGGCTTTGAGGGCAAAGCACCGAAAGCAGAGAGAGATGTTGGGAATCGGGCTCGCCCATCATCAGCCACTCGCAGTCATCAGTGATGAGCATAACACAGAGTAGAGAGAGACACTGGAAATGGGGTAGAGCAAAGAGAGAGACAGTAAGAATGGGGTTAGGGTTAGGGTTTAATTTTTTATTTTTAGAGTTAACTTTTGAATCGGGTAACCCATACTGTATGGGTCTACCCATTAGAGTAAGTACCCAATACGGGTACTTGACATACCCATGTTAGGTACGCATACCGGTACGTTTGTATATATATTGTTATGTTTTTGTGTTATCGATACATACCATACGTACCGATATGCATACCCATACCCGGTATGCACTGGTTACGGGTACGCCGCTGATGTAGACGTACCCATGCAGCATAGGATGGAATTTATAAATTCAGCTTCGTGACAACCTAAAAGAAGTGGGTGGCATCTATAGCTGCAATTCAAGATGTGCTGCTGACTCTTTTGTACCGGGTACGTGTACGCCACCTATGTAGACGTACCCGTGTAGCATAAGATGGAATTTATAAACCCAGTTTCGTTACAACCTAAAAGAAGTGGGTGGCATCTATAGCTGCAATTCAAGATGTGCTGCTGACTCTTTTGTACCGGGTACGTGTACGCCACCTATGTAGACGTACCCGTGTAGCATAAGATGGAATTTATAAACCCAGTTTCGTTACAACCTAAAAGAAGTGGGTGGCATCTATAGCTGCAATTCAAGATGTGTTGCTGATTCTTTTGGCTCAAAAGTTTCTTGCCTCATCTCATGATCAACCACACGAGATGACTAATTCGACACGGCTGGTTGTGGGATGATAACAGGCATGGTATTATCATCTCAGAGTGCCTCTTGACCTCCTGCCTTTACGAAAGTTGAGCTCGTTTAGTGCAGCTAGTTTCATACACACACGAAGCGTGTGCTTCTGCGCAAAATATAAGTTCGACGTTTTAGTGGAAAAGAAGTTCAAATTTCACAGACTTCATATCCCAAAACACATAACTTTACATACTCAGTGCTTGATAATGATTGGAGATTTTATGAAAAACATACACAAAGGTAGAATTATCTATGAAATTATGGGAAAGAATTATGAAAAGTAAGTTAAGATAAGTATCGAGTACAACATAGAAATAATTTAGATTAATGTTCGGTAGATCCACTATTTAAGTGATTCGCCTATTAAAACGTCTTATGAAACATTTTAAAGAAAAAAAAGAACATTCACATGATATTTATTGATCTAGAAAAGCTTATGATAGGGTGGAAGAAAATGTTCTTTGGAGAACCTTCAAAAATAGAGGTATCCCATTGACATATATAAATTTTATAAGAGACATATTGGTGCAAAAATATGCGTAAGAACTCATGAAGGAATAGCATACTCCTTTTAAGTTACAATTGGGTTATATTAGGGATCAACTTTAAGTTCATATTTATTTATATTGGTCATTGATGAGTTAACGAAACATATTCAAGCTTAAGTACCTTGGTGTATATTATTTATAGATGATGTTGTTTTAGTGGATGGGTATAAGGAAAAAGTTATTAGAAAATTAGAACTATGAAAAGAAACATTAAAATTTCTGACTTAGTATAACAAAGACATAATATATGGAATATAAGTTTGATTATTTGGGTACTTCAGAAGAAATAGAAATTAAAATTAGCACATATTTCATCCCTCATATAAAAAAAGTTTTAAATACTTAGACTCAATTCTCAAAGTGATGAAAAAATTGATGGAGATATTACACATATAATTAATATTGGTTGTTTAAAATAGAGAGGTGCATCAGGTGTTTTATGTGATAAGAAAATACCATTAAAGTTGAAAGGTAAATATTATAAAGCACCAATTAAGCCTACTATGTTTTATGGTTTTGAATATTGGGCAGTTAATCAACAACATGTATAAAAGATATATGTAGCATAAATGAAGATATTGAGATGGATGAGTAATCACACAAGGAAAGACCGTATACATAATGAGGTTATTAGAAATAAATTGGGAGTAGCACCAATAGATGATAAAATGAGAGAAAATAGTTTAACATGGTTTTGACATATAGAAAGATGATTCCAGAACTCTCCCGTAAGAATATATGAAAATTTAGGTTGTAAAAATGATAAAAGAGAGAGAGAGAACGACCACAAAAGTGTTGGAAAGAAATAATAAAAAATGATCAAGTTTATATTGAGTTAACTACTAGCATGGCACATGATAGGGCTCGGAACAAACAAAGAAATCATGTAGCCGACCCATATAGTTAGTATGGGAAAAAGTTTAATTAAAAGGCTTAGTTGTTGTTTTATCACACAAAGGTAGAGTCGTTGACAAGAAGAAATTGTCAAATTGGATAAGTTGTATAAAGCAACGATAAGTCCAACATCAATGCTCGACGATGTTAGAGGGTCAACTATAAAGAGGATGTAATCAACAGAACAAAAAATTTAGGCCCCACTTTTTAAGTTAGTGCCCATTTTTCTAGGTTTATCATTGTTATTAGTTGAAAATGTACATTTCAGAAAATGCTAACCATAGTTAATATATAATGACTATTATGATTTTGATGGTTAGATTTATTCTGAAAAAACATTTTAAGAGAAACCACACAAATAGAAGATAATAAATCGATCAACATATTTAATCAAATAAAAATACTCATTTTTTATCAAGCGTAAATATTACTTTCGAAATTATGCAGTATTCCAACAAGCGTTTCTTTATCTCAGATCAAGAAGGTCTCAAGAAAGATCGAAGAGAGAAAAAAATGGTAGAATAACTTGATTATAATGCAAAACTTTTTCATCTCAATAAGGCCCCATTTTAGTATTGTGCTCTAGGCCTCAACTTGTGTTGAGCCACCCCTCCATAATAACCAAACATGGACTGATTATGCATGTTAATGAGTGGTTTAGGCTGACCCAATTATATAAACAGTTTGTCATTTCGGGTTTGGCTATCTGATGCATCGGCTAGGGATCAGCTTAAGTTGTTGTTCAACACGATAAGTTTTCCCTTCAACTCGTGTACAAGAACAAAACTCTGCCCTTGCTGTATTGACGTTCAGCAACGTTCCAACTAGAAACAATACACTGAGAGGAAAATAAATCACACTGTAAGATGTAAATATAGAAGCTTTGCAAAACCAATCTTTTTGCTTTCCCTACATCCTTTTTGTGCTTTCCTCACTCTTTGTTTTCAATGAAGGTTCCGTTCCCGTTTAGATCATGAATTTGTGATGCATGGGTTAGATTTACATGGATTTCCGCAATCAAGTCTCTACACATTATGAAATATTATGCTTGCCATATCATTGCTGGATATTCATTGTATGTTGGATAGAGTCTGAATGACTTTTTTAAGCAGTAAGAGATTTGGTGCATCTCTGATTTGCTCTTAATATAGCATGATTGTCATGAAGCTGGATTTGTTGGGGGCATGTCTTATTCTTCTAATTGAAGACCAAGTTGGCCTTCCATCCCGGAAATCCAGTAGAAAAAGGCACATTTAAGTTATCATATTTAGTTTCCAAGCTTGCCTCGCAACGATCACGGGAAAAGATATGAAGGTGGCCAGCCAAGTCCAAAATTGTCTGTAATACCCTTAGGCATAGGTAGTTTTCTCCACAGTTAACCCAATTCTCTTGCCTTGTTCTTCCTTAGCCTGGGTCATCCTTACGTGAGTGCAATAGACTCAACATGGGTTTGTATGGGTTCACCATCACCCTTGTTATTCTCTCCTTCATCTTTGACTCCTTTGTCTCCATCGATGGAGCTAATCCACCTAATAATGTCATGACACCTGCGCCAAAACTTCTGACCCACAGTTTTGCTTAGACATTGTCGGATATTTAGATTTCCCATTGACAAGAGTCTTCGAAATCCAATTCTTCAGTCTCTTCGTAGGCAGCGTGAAAACCCGAGTTATCGGTGACTGGATTAAGAACAGGACTTCCGATTCTCAAACCAAATGCAGCCTTGAGCTCTAAGAGAAGCTTTACGCAAATTCAGCGAAGGTATTCGAGGTGGCAAGTGCTGGTTTCAATGAAGACTCTTACAACAAAGTAGAGATGGAGGTGACTTTAGCATTAGAGAATGCACGAACATGCGAGAGGGAGTTCGCCAAGGAACCTGCAGGTGATGCCTCCCTCTTGGTCAAGCAAACTGTGTATCAGGAGTGGCTGGCAGTCCTGAATCTGGACATACTCAAGCTTGTCATTGAGGCTAAGCAACGCTAAGATTATATCACGTCATAAGTTTAGAAACTTAAACAGTAAATTAAGCATCTTAAGTTTTCGTTGTGAACGCCTCTGTTTGCTATTAAGTCATACATGAAGTTGGTGGCATGCAGCTTTATGGCATACTTAATAGCACAATCAATTAGAATCAATGCAAGAAATGAAGGCTTCCTTGTTCTCGATATCGTGTCAATTAGTTCCTTTGTTCTTTTCCTTTGGCATAGTCCGGCGAGCCGCGGTACCAAACCAACCAGATTCACGCTTACGAATCAAAACTGTCACGTCAACCCAAATATGAAGACGATCGATCTAGGGAACTCCACTAAAACTCACTTAAAAAAACAAAGAAAATCAAAACGGACCCAATGAAATAATGGAATTAGTGACAGAAATTTTCATTGCAAATTGGTCGTTATTCCCTTACAAAGCATTTTGATAACGAAATTATAATGGATAAGCAACGATATCTCTTTGTTGTATAATTTTGATGGCAAATTAGTGATGAAATATTTTACATTTACAAATTTGTTACTACTCTCTTGTTATTCCTTTGCAATTTTTTTATAATGTTTGTATGTTTTCTGTCACTACTTTATTATGGAACATGTCATAGTTATTCTTTTGTCAAATTCTGTTCCTAATCTCTTGTTAATTCTTTGTAATATTCTCTTGTTATTCGTACATATATATCTGGGTATATGTATGTATGTGATTTAAGTATAGTTTATAATTTAGATCTTTTCTTTTTGTAGTACAGTTTAGACCTTTTCTAAATAGGACCCATATGCCAAAAAAGTGAGAGTTCCTATAGTAGGATTCAGGCCTCATGAGAGATCCAATAGGACCTGGGCAGACCAAGGCGTTTCCCAGTGGAACCTGGACTTGGAAATGGAAGTATTGAGGCGTCTCAAGTATACCAGATGTTTGTGGGCGGAACTGGCACCATGATTCCCATGGGAATGGGAATTTCGGTTTTTGTGTCGGCGCAAATGACACCATGTTTAGGGGTGGAAGATTTGGACCTGACCTGAAAAACCAATGTCCCCATCAGGGTTTAGCTTTTTTAGGTCCAGGTTGAATTTTAAAGTTGTCGAATGAGTTTGCATGTAACACTTGAATCTGGGTTAGGCCAAGATCCACATCCAAACCCTAGCTGCTAAAAAATAAACAACAACAACAACTAAGCCTTTTCCCATACTAGATGGGGTCGACTACATGGATTCTTTGTTTTCAAATAGCCCTATCATGTGTCATGTTAGCAGTTAACTCATAATAAGCTAGATCATTCTTTATTGTTTCTTTCTAATACTTTTGTGGTCGTCCTCTACCTCTTTTAATACTTTCAAAAATTAGTTTTTCATATCTTCTTAAAGGGTTTCTTTTGATCTTCTTTCAATATGTTTAAACCATCTTAGACGATATTCCCTCATTTTATCCTCTATTGGTGTCACTCCTAATTTGTTTCTAATAACTTCATTATGTATACAATCTTTTCTTGTATAATCACTCATCTATCTCAATATTTTCATTTATGTCATAGACATCTTTTGTACATATTGATGATTAACTGCCCAACACTCAGAACCATAAAACATTGCAAATATTTACCTTTTACCTTTAATGGTATCTTCTTATCACAAAGAATACATGATCCTCCTCTCTATTTTAACCAACTAGTATTAATTTTATGCATAACATCTCCATCAATTCTTCCATCACTCTGAAAAATTGACTCTAGGTATTTAACACTTTCCTTTTGGGTGATGCAATATATGCTAATTTTAATTTTTATATCCTCTAAAGTAACCAAATAATCAAACTTATATTCCACATATTTTTGTCTTTGTTCTACTAAGTTGAAAGCCTTTACTTTCTAATATTTCTCGCTATAGTTACAATTTTTCATTAATTTTTTCCTTACACTCCACTAACATAATGTCGTATGCAAATAACATACACCAAGGTACTTCTTCTTGAATATGTTTTGTTAACTCATCAATCACCATTATAAATAAGTATAGACTTAAAGTTGATCATTGATGTAACCCAATATTAACTTCAAAGGAGTTTATCATTCCTTCATGATTCCTCACACATATTTTTGCACCATAGTACGTGTCTCTTATAAGGCTTATGTATGTCAATGAAATACCTTTTTTTTGCTCTAAAAATGTCTCCTTCACAATCTTTTCGATTGAGTTTTTTATATAAATCCTTCCAAATTTTAGTTTTTGCTTTACTGACAGCTTTTTTGCTTCTTTCTTTGTTTTCTTATAAGCCTCTAAAGTTTCACTAGTTTTCTTATCATAATGTAATTTATAACATATCCTCTTCGCCTTAATTTTCTTTTACACTACTTCACTTTACCACAAAGTGTCTTTTTGTACCGGTACACCTCCCTTAGATTCACCTAACACATCTTTCATTACTTTCCTAATATGTATAGTCATATTTTTCCACATATCATAAGGTATACCAACATAATTCCAAGCATCTCCTTGAAAGATTATGTTTAAATATATCTTCTTTCTCGCTTTTGAGGTTCTACCATTTAGTTTAAATAGCTTGATGCACTCTTTTCTTTTTTGTCCAAATTTTTACAAATAGATCCATAACTAAAAGTCAATATTGGGTCATTAAGCTTTCTCCTAAAATTACCTTGCAATCTTTACAACACGTTCTATCTTTTTTTCACAAATAAAATAATTAATTTGTGTTTGTGATAAGCCACTCTTATAAGTAATTAAATGTTCATCTCATTTTTTGAAAATTGTATTAACTATAAAGAGATCAAATGCCATAGCAAAATTTAAAATCTCCCTACCTTCCTCATTTATATCCCCAAAACGAAAGTTTTCATGAATACCATGATATCCTAACGTCTCTATACCGACATGTTAATATAAGTCTCCTCCTAAACAAATCATTTCCCTTTGTAAAATTTTTTGAATCGCATTATCTATTATACTATCTTTTAGTCTTACTTGGGGTGCGTAAGTACAAACTATATTCAAAACCTCTGCTCCTAATACTGATTTCAACGTCATTATTTGATCACTATATCATTGTATGTCTACTATACTATCCTTTAAATATTTATTTAAAACTTCTATCCTCAATCTCTTTTACTTTTAATCCAACCCACTTTATCTCTTGTAAACATAGAATATAAATCTTTTTCTCAATCATAGTATCTACCACCTCCATTCGCTTACCAGATAATGTTTCGATATTCCAAGAATCAATACGAATCTTATTATCTAGGACTAGCTTCCTTACACTCCCCCCCCCACATCCATCCATATTGAAAATGTGAAAACCCTCTTTGTAATTTATTCACTACATTTGGACGGCAATGTTGCGGGATTTACTGATTTACCCACACTCGTCTATTATGTGAGAACCCTCTCTGCAATTTATTCACTACATCTAGGCAGTAACTCATGTTTACTTTTCATTACATTCGGGGTCCTTATTGCATCTTTAAGAGGAGACCACCCCAACGCAATCCTCATAATTTGTGTAATCCAATGTATAAAAATCTGACAAAGTCTTACGTTGGTTGTCGAAAGCCTAACACAACAACCCTCCTTTATTGCGAGCTAGGGACAGACTATGTAAGGGTGATCTCTTACATGAGTGGAGTTAGCTGCTAAAAATTTTAAAAAATTAATAAGGAGAAGGAAAGAAAATTAATAACGTCTCTATACCGACAAAGTTTTAAAATTCACTTATTAAAAAAAAAACTATAAGATTTTCTTCATCAATTTGAGGGCTACAATCCTTATTTAAGGGTCAAAAAATGTTGGGCTGTGTCCGCATCTGTTGAGGATTTGGATCCAGGATCTGGATTCATTATTTTAAATAACAGTATGTGTCTCGCTTGACATTGTTAACGACTCGAGCTTACAAAAATGTGCATGCCACATTGCCACGTGTTTCTTATCGTGTCAAGTTATGATGCCAACATGACATCATGATGACATTCACTCGTATCGGTTCAGGTTCCATTCTAGCCCGGAGAATGAAATCATCATGGCGATGGTAGGTCTTTGGTTTGGGTTGGATCCAACTCCGTTCTGGTTAAGTTATTACGGACCCAACTGTAATCTTAACCAATAATTCAACCCGCAATCTTATATCCAATTATCTCGTTGTGTCTCGTATCCAATCATCTGGTTAAATCAATCTGATAAAGCCTCAACCAAAGTGCTTACCACAATTCAACCTTTAATCTTAACCTATAAAATAGTAATAGTAAAAGGGTAAGAGCACCAACACTTAATAGGAAGATAACCCTCAATAGGGTTACTTATTAAAAGCATACACATTTATATATCAATACATATCAAAGTTGTCAAATTAGGAATGGCACCAATACAGGATAAAATGAGAGAACATCGTTTAAGATGGTTTGAACATATAGAAAGAAGATCAAAAGAAGAACCTATAAGAAGATTGACGACCACAAAAATGTTGGAAAGAAACAATAAAGAATGATCTAGCTTATTGGGAGTTAACTGCTAACATGGCACACGATAGGGATATGTGGAAACAAAGAATCCATGTAGCCAACCCCGTCTAGTATGAGAAAAGGCTCAGTTGTTGTTTTTTGTTTGTACATATCAAAGTTGTCAAACCAAGAAAATATAACTGTAATTCTATAATCCAGTAATCAAATCCACGTACATCCATGTCCATGTTTTCACATGTATATCTTATTCAATTTTGATAATTATCGCCATATGTAGTGCTAAAATCAAAATTGCATGAGTCGTTCAAACAAAATTATCTCGCTCAAGCATATAATTAATTTCATAAACAGAAGGTTTCCTCTAAATAAAGAAAACATAGAAATCACCATCCTTGTCCCTTTGATCGATTCACTTTTTTCATCTAATGATCGGATACGAGACGAATAGAATTGATTTTTAGGTGATTAGTTTGATATGTTATAGTCCCAACCGTAATCATGCTATGCTCATCCAATCATGTTTGGGATTATAACATATAATTAGTTTGATAAACGCAAATAGAATTGATGGTTAGGTTTTCGTACAATATAGGATAACAACACGTGTTTGGGTTTTCGTGTAAAGCCCAGTCATCTACCTTATCTCTAGTGCTAATATTTTTTACTTAAATTGAACATGTGAGTCCATAATTTATACATATCGGGGTCGGGTCTGATTTGGTGGAGATTTTATTTGCTTTAGATTCATTTCATCTGGATAAACTCGGCGCAGAATGAGCATTGCATGATTGCCGTGACGCTAGATTTGAAAATTAACTTGGGGGTTCATCTTCTCCTTCCAAGTGAAGACCAAGTTAGCCCTAAGCCATACTTAAATTGTCATCTCAAAACGATCTTGGGAAAGATGTCAAGACGACCAACCGAGGCGAGATTGTGCCAACAAATACCCTCAGCCAGAGCTAGTTTTCTCCACAGCTAAACCTTCTCCTGCCTTGTTCTTCCTTAGCCTCGACCATCTTCTCGTGAGCGCAATAGATTCAACATGGGTTCATATGTGTGTTCAACATCACTATTGTTCTCCTTTCCTTCTTCGTCTTTCTCCTTTGTCATCAATGGAGTTAATCCACCTCATAGGTTCGCTCTTTACACCTGCGCCAAAACCTCTAATCCACAGTTTTGCTTAGACAGCATTGGATACTTAATTTATCCATTCAAAAACATCATGAAAGTCCAATCCTATACTCTCTTCGTCGGCAGCAAGAAAGCCCGTGAGTTGTCTGGTACCATCAATGGGTGGCTCAAGAACAATACTTTGGATGCTCCCACCAAAAGCAGCCTTAAAGGTTTGCATGAAAGTTTACGCGGATTCAGCGAAGACTTACGAGGTGGTGGATGATGATTTCGAAGCAAAGTCTTATAACAAAGTGAAAGCAGGCGTGGACTCGGCGTTTCAGAACGCTCGAGCCTGCGAGAACGAGTTCTTGAATAAAGAGTTCGTCAAGAAACCAGCACGAGAACACGACATATGTGTGTTCATCATCACCCTTGTTCTCCTTTCCCTCTTTCTTTCCGGCTCCTCCTTTGCAGCCATCAGCGGATTTAATCCACCTAATACTCACTCTTGACACCTGCGCCAAGAATTTTGATGTGCCGCTTTGCTTAGACGTCGTCGGAAATTCGCCGTTTACGGACATCAGGCAAGTCGTACAATCCGCTTTTTTTGGAAGCATAGCGACACCCTCAATACAGTCTTCAATTCTCGACTTGCTGCTCAAGAACACGACATTCGATGCTGACACCAAACGCGGCCTTGAGGTTTGCGGGAAACTTTACTTAGATTCAGCGAAGGTCTTCGAGGCGGCAACTGCTGATTTCCTCGCAAAGTCTTACTACAAAGTGAAAGCGGAGGTGAACACAGTATTTACGAATGCTCAAACGTGCGATAACGAGTTCACTAAGTTTAACATACCAGGCTAAGTCCGGTCTTTGGCCGAGGCTAATGTGAATATGATGCGGCTTGTGGTTCTGATTCAGGAATTAGTCAACCTTGTGCCTGGGACTAAGCAACGATAAGATGGTGTAGTGTCTGTCATAAGCTAGTTCAGAGTCTTAAACGATAAGCATCTTAAGCTTTCCTTGTGGTCGTCTTCGTTTGCTATTGAATCATGCGTGAAACTGGTTAATTTCGTGTAAACTTAATGACCAGATGCAATAGAGCAGGAAATGCTCGCCTGATCGGATAGGTTTAGGAATTTTATTGGTTGATGGTTCTTTTATATATGTTCATATGCCTCCGCAAAAAATAAAACGCTTCCAGTGCCATTTGATAGTCATCACTAACAAATAAACTAAAGTCCGTGGAAATTAAAGAGCAAAATAAGCTCTCTTGAACGGTGACAATCATACTGAAAATGAAGATTCTGATCATGTAAAAGTATCTGCATACTGACTTCCTCAATACTCGACACCAACTCTTTCTTCAGAAACTAAAACTGTGGAATTTTCTTTTCCCCATTGTGTAGTTCATGATGAGGAAACGAAGATACACCATCTGGAGCTTCTTTATTCAATTTCTAGTTCTGTTTAGGATTTGTTGGATGTATTAAACCAACTGGAGGAAGGGCTAAAGGGCATTATGAAGCAACTTAGTTCTTCTGATAAATATAAGCAAGAAGTCCTTTTCGTCCATCTGGATTGGTCACCCGTGCACAAGGATCCAGCGTTCTGGCGTGACAACATCACAAAATTTGAAGAGAACAACTTTCAGGTATCATTTACAAATCAAGTATCATACATGAGTATACAAAATACAGTTACCTTATGAATATTGTACTCTTCCATTCAGGGAGATAGTTTGCCATGCACTGACGCTTGCTTGGACTTTGAAAACATCACAGCTGATTCGAGGTATTATTTTGGGTTTGCTTGCTTTTTATTGTTATATATTATGGGGTGCAGAAGTTTTACTAGATTATAGGAAGGATTTTCAACAATAAAATCTAGGTGGATCTGAATAAAATTGTAGCCAGTCTGATAAATTTGAGTGTTTCTCTTTTCAATTTTCTTTTATAAAGCCTCTGACTGATGCATTAGTGTGTAAGATCAATTGAAAATAGCAGTTCGTTTTTGCATAAGTATGTTACTGAGAACTGTATATACAGTATAATAGAAGTTGGCAGGTTGGCCAATTCGAGGACGAGGTGCTATTCATGGATTCTACGAAATGCATTCCATTGTCAATGACTTATTTGTGTTATTCGTGCATTTGTATGGATAGGAGCATCTATGCGGTGTCATGTCCATGCAATTGGTTTTGTTGTTATTTAGGTGCTTAGGACATACGCAAGCTGTTTGGTAAAGATGTACTTTGTCTATCGTTATCGTCATCCTCATCAATGCATTGCCATCACAATCAGGAAATTGTCTTTCATGATTCGCAACCCAGGGTCTCTCAGATTTATGAGTTGACTACTTTCTAGATGCTGCCAAGTTTGGGGTGCATATTCTTTCTTCTTCCTCTCTTTTTTCTGAATTTGCTTGAAGCAATATAGCTGTCATTGGTTTTTTTCAGGCTTGGGATAACTAGTTGCAGAAAATAAACAAAAGTGCTTCATATCTAAGAATGTGGACTTCTTCAGGAACCTTGTGGGCATTGGATTACCTGAAAATTTAACTTTCTGGAGTGTCAGGAGTCCCAAAGACGTTCCCAATCTCAGGTGGTTATGTAAAAGATTTAGTTTAGTAGGTTAAAAGCCAGTTGTTCCAGTCAACATCTTTCTCCTATTATGCTGATGTTGGTTGTCTTTATCAGTGCTTCCTCCTAGTTTTTGACTCATGAAGCAGTTTTATCTCCTTTTTGTTTGATCTTCCTACTTTTCATATCAACGATGTACTCATGCAGTCGTTTGAAAAATGCAGATATCGCATGTGCTCATCACAATACAAGATACATCGTCCAATCCAAGAGCCCTCTCTTTTTCATGTCATGATATAGCACGGTATCCAACACCATCCCGCTGGTGGAAGAATTACGACAGACTTAAAAGCAAAAGAACGGATGATGAAGCTCACGGACCATGAAAATTCAGGGTTCAGAAAGAATACTTTTCTTTGCATACAGAGACTTCTCCTTGGCGCAAAGTATCCAAGTTTTTGCTGGCTTAGTTTGTTCTGTCAACCATGAGCTTCCAGGTGAAGAGCTTTTTATGCTTTTTTGTTTCCCCTTTCGTTCCTTTCTTGTTTGTGACTTGGATAAAATCATGTACAGTTCTCTAGCGAAGCTTGCTTTAATACGAAAAGAAATTGCTCCATATGAAGTTGTTTATTCTTCAATCGATCGACCTCTATGAAATGGTTTCAGGGGATTCAGACAATTGTCTCTACTGTGGAATGTCATAGTAGATTCATGGCATTAAGAGCATGTCTTTTCCTCAAACTCTGGGGAAGCTGCGGCATACTTAACGTTCGAGGCAGCACACGTCTTGGTTAACTACAGTGAGCAAAAATGTGGTCAGTTGGCCATGCTAACAGAAGGGCAGCGTAGCCTGACTAAGCTTTTGTTGCTCCACCGCAGCTTGAGAATTATTAGAAGTTTTTTATCTTGTCAATGTCCTACTGCTAAATCATGCTGTAAATGGGCTCTTCTCGCCATAAATTCAGAAGAAAATTCTGATTTTGAAGTGGTAGTCTGGTAGAGGCTCTTTCTGTAGCAGCATTCATCGTGGTGCCATCCATGTTGCTTTGCTAATCGGATTGAGCTTAGCAAATCGTATCATCTCGGCCAATTCAAAGCTATGTTCGAGACGACTTCAGAAAAGAGAGAATCAAAGAATCGAGATCAATGTTGGACATGACTGGATTAATATACAAGCACTTTGATGTGGTGTGAAGTTGACATGATGTCCGGCAATTACCGCAAGCCTTGGATTCTCTCCTCACCTTAGCTACATGTGAGTTATGCCAGGTTTTACAGTAGTTTGAAAAAGGTCAAGAGGGTAAATATTTTGGAAGCATGAAAACCCAGCAGACTACCAATCCAAATTTCAATCATTTCTCAAAATTCTTTTCCCATCTGAAATGGGTCTAAAGAAAACTGCGCAACTACCTCAGACATTTCACTTTCATGTTACTCTCCAATAGATGACGCTTGTGGAAGAGTTCGAGCTTCATGCCGTCAAACTCGTAACAGTATAACACAGACTCGAAAACAGAGGCACTTGCAAATGAGTGTTTATTAGGCCTCTCTAAAATGAACAGGCCACGCCATTTACCGTGGTCATTATGGCCTCCCGAAGGAATCATCTTTGATGGGCTGCAAGTAAATCACCTGGAGGGTAGTTGGCTGGTTGTAAACAGTCGATGCACTGAGGTAATGACGGTGATTCTCAAACCAAGAGAATTGAGAAATGAGGTCAGTGGCTGTTTGTGTTGTTTCAAGAAAACTCTCTTATCAATATAGTGTTTCAAGAGTCGGTAATGCAAGTAATTTAAATGTTTTCATCAATTGATTTCATAAGTACATTGTCTAATAAATGAAAACCACAGAAATGAACTCCCTGCAACAAAAGCATCGATATCCTTTCACGGCTACTAGACTGTAAAATAGTACAACATGGTTGGGCAAAATCCTGCTAGCTGTAACCTTCCTGCAGCAGAGAGAGGCGGATATTCCAGTTTCAAGTAATGCAGCACCAGAGATTTTAACAATCCCTAATTCAACCGCTTTGGACTCCACCAAAGAACGCTGACAAGGGCACAGGGCCATCCTCTTCACTGACAGAACGTTTGCTACTTGACTTGTGCTTCCTCTCTTCTCTTGATCTCTTAGACCTGGATTTTCTTCTCTTTCGTTCCCTCTTGTCATCATCATCATCATCACTGCTAGAACTCGCCAATGAACTGGAAATAGCCGAATCCAATTCATCAACAGAACGTTTGCTACTTGACTCTCGCTTCCTCTCTTCCCTGGATCTCTTAGACTTGGATTTTCTCCTCTTTGATTCCCTCTTGTCGTCATCATCATCATCATCACTGCTAGAACTTCCAGATAATGAACTGGAAGAATCTGAATCCGAAGACCTCCTGGAGTACTGCAATATTGGCATAAAGTTAGAATGGTAAGAAGCAAACCACCAACGCTTTAATAAAATGTCCTGTAAAACTTAAAAGTTCGCATCTCACAAAGATGATATTACTAACATCAAGGATAAGATACCGCATGCTCGTAATTCCTCCAAAATCTAGACTATCCCTCAGGGAGTCTTTTTTCACAACCAATAATGCAAGAACATCTCGAGGCCACAACTCCTGGAGCAGTGTATCAAGATATCCCATGTCCAATTTATCAAGAAAATCCATGGGTGAAGAATCAGCTCCAGAGATTTTGGGCAGCAATAAGCTTCAGCCCAATCATCGATTGGTACACCTCACACTTCACAAGGTCATCCAAGTAGGTTGCATAAATTAACATGCACATATTCCCAGCAATACCCACTAAAGCACCAAAACTGACATCCAACGTATGCAGGTACTCAATGACCAAGTTTTTATTAAAATGTAATAGTGAGGGTGGGCCAGTAGGGCCCAGCAGGTCCCTTGGGGACACTTGGGGACTGGGCCTCAAGGGCCAGTTCCCCTTCCAATGGCTAGGGCAACTACCCTTGGGGACAGAAGTTGGGAGCATATCTCCCTCTCTCATATAAAATCACATCTCTCTCCCTCTTTCTCGCTCTTGTAAATACCTCTATAAGTAGGGATGTCTTATGCCCTCTTTCTCCCTCTTGTAAATACCTTCATAAATAGAGATGTCTTATGAATAAAAGAGAGATTTTCATGCTCCCTTAACTTGTTTCGTATTTGGTTTGGCTTGTATACCAAGTGTTTGGTGATTCGTTTGGCGATTTGGTGCCCAACTATTATTGATGATATTTTTATATGGTATTAGAACCAAAAGAGTTCAATTAAAACTGCATTGAGATTCGTGTCGATCTTCAAATTTTGAAAATCAATTGAATCAAGGTAATCTTCATCTTTTCTATTATTATTAAGAAGAATGGAAAAGAAAAGTGAGAGTTTTCGTTGCTTGTTGGTGTACAACTATTATTTAAGTTGGGTACGAACAATGAAAAAGTATTTTATTTCTGAAAACTATTGAGATTATATTAATGGTACCATCAAAGAACTCAAATAGATAGAGGAATAATGTGATGAGGATGATTTTCTCAAATTACAAGAGAGACATAAACAAGAATTGAAAAAAAAGAGAAGTACAACGCTAAAATCACTTTGATTATTGGTTAAAATATAGATGAGAAGCTTCGTAGTCGAATTAGTATGTTCGATAATGCTTTTGAAACTACAGAATACCTTAGAAAAACTCATTCTCAAGACGATTTTGTCTTTCAAATAAACTTATAAGAAAAAATGATAATGCTCAAACAACGTTTCATAAGTATTAGGGATTATCTTAATGAGTTTTCGACCTTCGGTACCAACTTATAAACTTTGACAATATCAAAAAACTCTAATGTATGAATGTATTTCAAGAGTATCTTGATAACCAATATTTTTCCTTTTTTGTAAGAGGAATGAGAGATGATTTTGAAAGCATTAGATCAAATTTGCTTCATAGAAAACCAAGACCCAACAGCTATAAGATTTTGGCCGATTTAGTATGAAGAAAACTAGATTGGAGAATAATAGAGACCAAAAAGAATTGGTTCTTGCTACATTTAGACCCAAAAATCATTTGAGAACCTACAAACCTCTACATGTAAAAGCTAGTGAAGGCAATGGGCAAATAAAAAATAATGTAGTGCCTTAGCCCAACAAGAACACAATTTGCCATTATTTCAAGGAGAATGAGCACATCAAGACTTTGTGTCCTCTTTTATTGAGGAGGTTCTCTCATGTTGTTGTCATTGATCACAAGGAGGAAATGTTATCATCGAAGATCAAGGCCTACATTTAAGAAATGGTAAAGAAAAAGGCAAGCATCTTTTAGATTTTGGTGCTTCTTCTAATATGACTAATGAATATAAATTATTAGACAAATGTACACAAGCTAGAGCACAAGTATCTATGGCCGATGGAACTAAACTTAAAGAAATTAAAAATTTAGAAAGTAATTCCTTTAAAATACTCCAAGTACATTTTATACCAAAATTAAATCTTAATCTTTTCTCGGTTTCTAAAATTTGTGATAATGTTTGCATTGTTACCTTCTCAAAGATGATTGAGCAATGACATAGAGAAGAAGGTCTCTGCACTATAGATAATTTGGTAATGTCAAATTTTGAAACATGTGAGATTCCTTATAATGATTTTGGGCTTTGGCACAAAAAAATTAGGATACATTGATTTAAACAAAAATAAACAATTATCCATGGATAAAGATCAATGAAAAGAATGATTTCATTTGTAAAGATTATATTTTTGGCAAAACACAATATGCATCATTTGGCGATAGAACATTTATCACAAAAAAGGCATTTAAATTAATACATCCGATGTTTGGAGACTCACTCCCATAACCTCAAAAAGGAAGAGTGACTTATTATATTATTTTTATATATTACTTTACTCAACACACTTAGATATATTTCTTTAAATATAAATCGAAAGTTTTTAAATATTTCTTGATTTTTCACAATATGATCAAGACCTAATTTGAAACTAATATTAAAATCTCAAGAACTCATTCTAGGGATGAATATCTCTAAAATGTCTTCAAAAACTATCTTAAAGAAAATAGAATTTGGCATAAAATCTTCCACCAAAACCTCAACAAAATGATTTAACCGAAAGAAAATATAGACATATTATTGAAACTACTAGAACTTTGTTATTAGCTATTAAATTCTCAAACACTTGTGGGCCAAAGCCACTCTAACATCTATATACTTGATAAATAGAATGTAATTATTCTATAGAAAATTTATTTAGTTATGATCAGTTGAAAGTTTTTGGATATAAATGTTATATTTATATTGATTAAAATAATAAGTTAAGTTCCAAGGCCATTGAGTATGTGTTTCTTGAGTATGGTATTAATAAAAAAGAGGTATATATGTTATGATCCAAAAGAAGATAACTTTATGTGTCTAGAGATGTCAAATTCATTGAAGATGAATGTTACTATGGAAATGAATCTCAAAACACACAAGAAAGTTATATATTTTTAGATGAAATATCGTATGAAAGGTTAGACGAGAATGAGGAAGTACAAGAAGATAGCATGGTTCAACTATTAGATAATCTAGAAACCTTGAGACAAGAGAACATATGTTAAAACCCTTTGAACATGTAAGAAGGAATAAATAAAATGATAATGCTCCTAACAAAAGAATCATAAAAACCCCTCAAAGATTTGTCTTATGAATCATTTCAACCACAACATAGAAATCGCATAACTATCATATCAAGTATTCTTGAACCGAATCATTATGAATAAGCAAAAAATAATTTAGAATGGACGAAAGCTATGAATGTTGAATTCGAAGATCTAAAAAGAAATTGTAATTGGCATATTGTTCTTAAAACCTAAAGAAAATAAAATTATTGGTAGTAGATGGTTCTATAAGGTCAAAACTCTTCGCAATGGTTCTATTGAAACGTATAAAGTAAGACTTATGGCTAAGGGATATTCCCAAGAATATGGGGTTAATTATAAAGAAACATTTAAGCTGTTGCCCATATAACTAATGTTCGTATTTTAATTTCTATTTGTGCAATTAAAGTTGGGATAGATATCAATTGAATGTTAAAAATGTCTTTTTGAATGAAAACCTTAGTGAAGAAATTTATATGGCTTCCCCTCCAGGATTCGTTGCTTTAAATAACTATGTTCTTAAACTAAAATAGGCTTTATATGGACTCAATCAAGCTCCTATGGCTTGGTTTGATAGATTTGAGTACTTTATGCATGCACATAATTTTCGCTCTTGTTATTCTTACAATGCCTTATTTGTGAGAAAAAATGGTACGTGAATCTACACCTGTATGTAGATGATATGATCATCAACGAAAGTGATGGAAATGGGATATTACAATTAAAAAGAGATTTGCATAAAGAATTTAAAATAAAAGATCTTAGACTTCTTAGTTTTTTTTAAGAATAGAAATAACTCGTAATAACAAAGGCTATCACAAATAAAGTTTGTTAGTGATATTATTAACAGTCAGGATTGACAGATGACAAGAAAGTGAGTATGCCTGAGATAAAGGGAACCAAGGTGAGGACAATAGATAGGGAAAAGTTAGAGGATCCCACTCCCTACATATAGATAATAGGAGCCTTGACGTATCTTATCATCACTCAACCAGAAATAGCACACGCAGTACATGTGACAAGTTAGTTTCAACAAGCCCCCACCAGTGTACAAATGAGTGTGCTAATGTGGATTGTAAGATATATAAAGTATATACTTAAAAGGAGATCATTCTAACATCATCATCTTCTTTTAAATTATTGATGTTAACTGGGATGGGGATGTTAGTTATAGACATTCCACCATTGGATTTTGTGTTTTTAAGTGATTATCTAATTCCTTAGAGGTACAAAAAGTAGCAGAAGGCTATGTTATCAATGGTGTGCTATAGCGGGTAGCCCTTAGCAGTCGATCTGCCAAGGCAAATATAGCGCCGCTAACAGCGCAATAGCGGACCGCTATAGCACTATAAGCGGACAGACCGAAATGTTGGATTGGATCGAGTTGGGTCGATCCAGATCAACCCAACCCAAAGGATATAAAAGGGACAAAACCCTCATTCGTCCCTGTCCTGCCTCCTCTCTCTCCCTCGCCTCTCCCTCTCCCGCCTCTCGCCATCTCTCACTCCTGCCTCTCACTGCTACCACCTTCAGGTACGCCCCTGTCCTGCCTCTCTCTCTTAGTACACCTTGTGATATGTGGAACAATATGGCTATACATATTAGGAAAGTGGCAAAAGATGGGTTAGGTGAATCTAAGGGAGATGTACTAACACAAAAAGAAGCTTAGTAGTGGAGTGAAGTAGTGCAAGATAAAATGAAGGTAAAGAGGTCATGTTACAAATTACATTATGCTAAGAAAACTAGTGAAACTTTAGAGACTTATAAAAAAGCAAAGAATGAAGCGAAAAGACCGTCCTTGAAGCAAAAGCTAAAATTTGGAAGGATTTATATAAAAAACACAACTCAAAAGAGGATGAAAGAGATATTTTTAGGATAGTTAGGGATATAGATAAGAAAACTATGGATTTTAATTATGTAACAAGGATGAGAAAATTATAGTGGCAAATAATGATATAAGAAATAGATGGAAAAACTATTTTTATAAGCTTTTTTTTAATGAAAATAAAGATGTTAGTATTAGATTAGGAGAGTTAGCCAAATAAGAAAAGTATATAAACCACAATTTCTACCGACATATTCAAAAGAATGAAGTGAAAAAGGCTCTTAAATATATGAAGGGTGGTAAATCGGTAGGATCACACAATATTCCTATAGAAGTTTGAAAAATACTAGGAGAAATATGAAACATTTGGATCACAAGACCATTTAATGACCTATGGAGAAAACAAAAGATGCACGAGGAATGGAGAGCGAGTACACTTATACCCATATATAAGAACAAGGAAGACATTAAAAATTGTGCGAATTATCGAGATATCAAGTTAATGAGTCATACTATGAAATTATGAGAAAGAATTATCAAATGTAGGTTAAGACAAGTATCAAGTATAATATAGAACCAATTTGGATTCATGTAAGGCAGATATAGTGTTGAAGTGATTCACCTTTTGAGACGTCTTATGGAACATTTTAGAGCAAAAACGAAAGACCTTCACGTGATATTTATTGATCTAGAAAAAGCTTATGATAGGGTACTGACTACCGAGAGAGGTTCTTTGAAGAACCTTGAAAAAAAGAGGTATCCCATTGACATACATAAACCTTATAAGAGATATGAACGACTTTAAGTCTATAGTTATTTATAATGGTGATTGATGAGTTAACAAAACATATTCAAGATGAAGTACCTTAGTGTATGTTATTTGAAGATGATATTGTGTTAGTGGAGGAATCTAAGAAAAAAGTTAATAGAAAATTGGAACTATGGAGAGAAACATTAGAAAGTAAAGGCTTCCGACTTAGTAAAACAAAGACAAAATATATAGAATGTAAGTTTGATCATTTGATTACTTCAGAAGACAGAAATTAAAATTGAACCACATTGCATCCCAAAAAAGGAAATTTTTAAATACCTAGGGTCAATTTTTGAGAGTGATAGAAGAATTGATTGAGATGTTACACATAGAATTAATATTGGTTAGTTAAAATGGAGAGGAGCATTAGGTATTCTTTGTGATAAGAAGATACCATTAAAGTAACAGCAATTAGACTTGCCATGTTTTATGATTTTGAGTGTTGGACAGTTAATCATCAAACATGTTCAAAAGATGTACGTGACAGAAATGAAGATGTTGATATGGATGAATGGTCATACAAGAAAAGACCTAATGCATAATGAGGTTAATAGAAACAAAATAGGAGTGACACCAATAGATAATAAAATGATAGAATATCATTTAATATGGTTTGGACATATAGAAAGAATATTAAAAGAATAACCTTTAAGAAGGTATGAAAAACTAGATTTTGAAAGTATTAAAAGAGGTAGAGCACGAGCACAAAAGTGTTGGAAAGAAACAATAAAGAATGATCTAGCTTATTGTGAGTTAATTGCTAACATGGCACATGACACGGATATGTGGAAACAAAGAACCGATGTAGCCGATCCAGTCTAGTATGGGAAAAGGCTTAGTTGTTGTTGTATAAGGTGAGTATTTATAAAGTGGGGAGAAGAGAGAGGGTGAGGTAAATAGTGCGCATCCAACAGTTGTTGGCTGCTAATAAGGTTACCGTTGGGCCACCCTGGTAGCCTGGGTAGCCCTAGTGCTTGATTACATGTATTTACACTTTCATAATGAAAAATACAATAAGATACCCATATAAATACATGTATTTTAAGTGTAAATAAATCTGCAGATGACTTGAATGAATGACTAGAAAGAAATTTCCAGGCTAGCTACTCTATATCAGGAAAAATGAAAGACCCAAAAATACAGCAAACCTTTCTCCTCTTGCTCCTCTTTTTCCTTTCCTTTTTCTCTGCAGGCATATATGAGTTATTAGAGGGGGGATCGCATCATCCACAACTAATCAATTGATGTACAAGTGGAAAAGATAACACTTTATATACCCTTCTTGAGATTGATCTTTTTGCTGGGGTGGTTCCGTCCACGGGCTAGCTTGCTTGCTCTCTCAGCGTCTAACTGAGCCCTGTACTCTCTCATCATTCTATCCTTGCCTGCCTCAAGTTCATCCTTTCTCAAGGCATCTTCCTAAAAATGTCATACCAAAATTACCACATAAAATGCCCATAGAAAGTTTTATCTTAATCTTGTTGGTAGATCAATAAGTCAGTAGCAATCAAAACCACAAGAAAGGCAACATTTCATCCAAAGAACCAAACTTACAACTCATGAATGAAATTGATCCCTACAAGTCAAAGGAAGCTATAACTGATCGAATAACCCTGTGATTAGAAGGTTATTAGCGGAAGAATCTACGCCAAAGGCTTGACCATGCACAGCGTGAAGATTAAGGATTGCTGACAGAAATGCCCTTTACATGACAATATTTTTCCACAACTCATTTTGGCAGATAACAATGATAATTAGATTGTCTGCTCCACACAAACAACAAAATGGTTGATCTCAATCTGAGGTTTAATCTTTGGAGAGGAGATGCACAAAGGAAGGTATTGAAGTTACTAACCGGTAAACACACCATCCATACTTGTGAAGCACTATTTCAATGAAACACGAAATGCTCACATTTTATGTTGCTTTGAATCCTTTGTTGTGCATCTAATTTCCGTTGGAGAGTTTTATGAACATATGCGTCTATGTTTAGGCAGACTTCACATTGATTTAAAAAGCCGCCCAATTCCACTTCCTTTCATATGAACTCTAAGAAATAACATATAGTGCATATACCTGCAATAAAACCATTTAGCTTCTCTAACACTGCTTTATGGTGAAAGTTTCTTCTACATTATGTTACTAAGCACTACCATTACAAATTGTTGTTTCATTTTGAGCTTCTAGCCAATGAAACCCCTATACACTGGTAAATTTACATTTATCAATCCTCTTAATGATGTCAAAAGTATGTCATAACTAATTTAAGAAGGCTCTAAGATCCGGACCTATCATATGGAGCATACTATATTGTATTGTAATTTATGTCAATTTATCATTTGTGGCATGTTAAAGCTTCTTTTTATAGAAAAGCAGAAAACCGCAAAGATTAGCAAACCATATAAGAGAACACAAAAACCAAATTTTAAGTTAAGCGCACAAGCACGAACATGTTCATGTGGGTGTGCATGCATGTGAGTGAGTGTGTGTGTGTGTGTGAGTGC
This sequence comes from Brasenia schreberi, assembly GCA_036023115.1. NCBI lineage: Eukaryota > Viridiplantae > Streptophyta > Magnoliopsida > Nymphaeales > Cabombaceae > Brasenia > Brasenia schreberi. The sequence goes on along the minus strand of JAYKKT010000075.1, from coordinate 6,443,679 downwards.
CAATACATGCTAAATGATATATAACTAGCATAATCTGGAAGCAATTTCGGAGTTGATTCTATTGATTACAACTTGACAGCAAAGGATAAAATCATGGATAGCATAAAAAGTAGTATCTTAAACATCCTCCGCATTTTGAAGGACAAGCACCACAATGACCACATAAACCTAATTCAGAGTTCCACATATACAATTAGCCCTGGTTTGTCAATCAAAGCAGAGTTCCCAAAAACTTTTACACTTGTTTGGCCCAGGCTTCTCTTGGAGATTTGAAATTGAAACATGATATATGAATTTAAAAAGTATGCCACATGTATATCAAAAGGTTTCTAAGGAAGCTAAAAGTTGAAGTATTTAAACTGACAACTAAAGATGCATTCGTGATTATGCAAAATCTAGAATTGGTAACATTCTCTTGGGTTAGGATTGTAATTGCATGTGAATAAAGTTGTATGTAGGACCATAGCGGCTAGATAAAAAATCTGCAGGGCACAACCCCAAGAACGGGAAGCATTAACAAGATGGTGCTTCAGAATTTTTCATTGATGAAGGACACAGCAGGGCATAATGCAAATCACATAAGGGCCAGTGACAGTCAACAAATAATTGAAAAGATTCACGCTGCCAGCATTGTAAAATAATTTGTAAACAGTACTTAATCATTACCCTCTGCTTTTTCTTGAATTCCTCCCAAGTTATCGTGTGAGAAGTATTGAGGCTTGCCAAACGAGCTGCATGCCACTCTGGTGAATGAAAAGAACCATCCGCCTGTGACTGCCCTCATCAGTATATTTTCATGGAAGTAAAGCATATGAAAGTACACTAACAACATGATAACAAAAAAGAAATGTGCAAACTGATAAAAAAAGTTAAAAGTTCTCTGAATTAGGACTCTGCTATTTAAATAAACAACAGAAACATGGACCAACTGGGTAGGATGGAATCCATGTGCTACTTAAATAATCAACCATAACTCAAACATTAATTATTGCACGGCCATAACTCAATTTGGGCCCTCTCCATCCAACTGAGCATGATCAATTCAGTAAAGGTGAATCCAACACCATGCTAGAGCCAGATAAGGTTGCTAAGTATAAGAGAAATAGCGCCACTTTTTGCACCTAGACATGAAAATATTTAGAGACCAAATCAACTGAAAGACAAAGAATGGGATGCAAAGAGCCACCTCATGACAAATTATTATACAATCTCTCTTATACTTGCTGTCTTAACTCATTCCATCTAATACACTAAAACCACGACAGTATTACAGCATGTGCAAGCCGAACCACGTAAAGAGTCCTTTTTTTTGTTATGTGAAGCTACTTCTGAGTGTTTTCATGCATTTATCATCCTAGCTTCGGACTTTAAATGCAAGCTGATGTGGTTGCCTCACTCGAAAAAACCTGGAAAAAATCTGTACATGAAACCAAAAAAAATTTAAACTTTATACAGGGCACCTTACCTGAACTCCACCAAACTGAACTTCACCCCACCTTGGAAAACTTTCTAGGTCTGCCACCGATAAGGAACCAGTTCAGGATTCTTGTTACTTATGGCTTTCATGAATTATGGTGAGTCTAATGTCATGAAGGAAAAACCTGGATTTACTATATGTATACTCAGTGACATGTGGAAGGAAAGAAGTTAGAAAGGTAAAGCAGGATTCCTTTAAGACTTGAGTCATCATGTCGACTTGATTATATATCTTCACTTGACTATGTGAGAACCTATAGAGGCTTTGTTAAACCCCACTCTTCTATCAAGCCCTTGCAAGTTACTGTCTATGTCACAGAGACACCTATAGGAGGTGAAGCGTCAAAACTGACATCGTATCGTGCAACGTTGACACAGTCAATGTGTCAAAGTTGTTTTTTTGGATGCGATCAACACACCCAGGATCTTTTCTTATTCTCGTCTCTCGTCTCTCGTCTCTCGCATGCTCTCTCCGCCACCACGCACACACCTACATCCACCACCACCACCACCATCCTATGCCTTCCCTCTGACATTGGTATGAGCTTTCTCTCTCACTTTCTCTATTTGGTGGGAATACTAGCTTTCTTTGTCCATCGATGGTTCCACGAAATCCTTTTAAAGATCGTCACTCACTCCAACACTACCACCATCATTGTGGCCACCCATTTCCATTCACGATCTAATGTTGAATACCGGTAACTAATTACTATGTAAAATATTTCTTTCAAAATTATTTTTTATTAATCATGGTGATTATGTTTCATCTTTTATTGTTATTTATTTGAATATATTGTAGTGAAGGAGCATTAAAATATTGGGATGCAAATCCAGAGGAATATGATTTAGATTATGGTCAAGATTTGCATACCCTTAATATGGAATTCACTGATCCGGTAATCCCTTCAGTTGATAATATTGTTGATAGTGAAGATCTATGATTTCTCATGTAAAGGTTCATTTATTTATCAACCATTAAGATTTCCGTTTGATTGCTTTGTGTATTAAGACTCTTGTCTTGACTTATGTTTATAAATATAATTATGATGAAATTAATAGTTGTTTACTTGTTTTGCTTTAATATAAAGTTGTTTAGTAACTATTATCATATACTTATGTTAATTGATGTCTCACTTACTCTAGTTTTAATATTATATGTAGAATATTATATACCTTAGTCGTGTCCATGCACCCAAAATTTTTGAAATTTACCGTATCCCACACCTGCACCCATGTGACATAGATTACTGTTTAAGGACACCATGCTCTTTTATGATTTTAAAGATTGGTTTTCCATGCAAGAATTTTGTCATTCTATTTAAGTTTGAAATGCTTGAATTATAAAAATTTGTTTGGATTGGTTGTAGTAATCTAGTTATTTGACATTATACGGTTGTTACTGTTATTATCTTTATGTATATGTTTTTACCTTTTTAGAACATATAATCTAGAGTGTGATAAGCTAGCTTGATCAAATAGTCAGTGCATGCAATTAATTGAAATTATTATGCAATTGGATACCTGGCTTTTTACAATCTATAGAGGGCTCTTTTGCAATGGGAATTATTATGCATCTTAAATTGGCCTTGGACAATACGCTCTATGTACATCACTGGCTGCAACTTGCAACTTGCAACTTTCCAGGAATTATATGTAACGGGTGTGGGGGGAAAAACTCATGTATTCAAGCAAGCATGTCATACCCCAGCATAAGAGTTTTTGAGTTAAAGAATGATGTGTGCCACGTGTGTAAGAAAATTCTCATGCTTCCAAACAAGCATGTGATCCCCCAGCATACAAGTTTCCCCTAATACTTAGCCTTAAAAGAACTAACTTTGTCATGGAGACATGGGAGCCATTCCTCGATGCAATAATAGGTTCATATATGGAAGGTAAGTAACATGGTCGAGGATCACAAGAATGTGTCTTTTGAAATATTCAGACAGAATACTCTACGTGGTCATTCAACCAGATGAGGCCTGAGTTATGCTAGTGATGTTCGAAAGTCAATGAGCTCCAGACAATGCCAGCGTTACTACTATGTCATATCCAAGCAAAAGTCCATTTCAACAACTTTCTTGATATACTTGCTTCTCCAGCACTTCAATCCGCATATAACCAACCAAGACTTCCATTTCAACAAGTTGATTGATCCATATTGATTTCTCCAGCAATGCAATCTGCGTACAAAATAAAGGTTCCGTCTCAACTGCTGTATTCCGTTTTCATCTCATTGAGGTTTATCAAACACGTAGACTTTTGTTTGTCATACGTTTGCCACTAGTTTCACAAACCTTGTTCTACACATGGGGAAACCATATGCAGGAACTTCTGTTGACAAAATCAACCATTCGTAAAAATAGGTTGAATATCGAGAAACGAAGTGCTTCAATGACCGTTCGCCTAAAAAATCCTTGAAACGATGGTCCTAATCCAGAACCTAGCGACCCACCTTAACGACCAGAAAGCTGCATTCAAGAAACAGATGTTGAAACTAGATGACTCCGTTATAAGATAATCAATAATTCCGGTCACTAATCTCTATAATTCATAGAGGCATGAAACACCTTCCCCCACTGAGAAGAATAATTTTAGTCAATATGGCCAGATGCAAAATAATAATAATAATAAAGTAGATATTTCAACGGAGGATTACTTTAAGTTCATGATACTGTACTCAATTGACAAGATAATAAAAAAATTCAAAAGAAAACTGATAAAGGACGGATATGGAAAGGTACGAACCATTCCGTCTTCGACGCTTTCGGGCGCCCCCGAACTCGAACTCATCCTTGATCTCTGCATCGCCTTGTAAGCTTGGTTCTTCCCCATCTTGAGAGAGGAAGGAGAACCCAATAAAGCAAACGATCACAGAAGAGAGACGAAGAAGAAGAGGAGACAGGAATTCCTCTCTACTTATAATGCTTAGAGAGGGAGGGGAGGGGAAGCAGCAGGGAAACGATAAGAAGGAATACCATGAATAAACATACTTGTTCAATACGGATTTCCAAATAAAGTGAAAAAATTGGCACTCTTTTCACTCAAAAGCATCAAATTTGTATGAAATTGTTTGAGTTTCAGACCTAAAAGTCTCTTGCATTCTATAAAATTTCACAAAAAAATCAGATCTAGACAGACAATTTGGAAAACTGGCCCATCAGTCTCAACTAAAATCGGACACAGTGAGATTTTCATAGAGTCGATCAGTATCGATTAGTATGGGGCACTGTTTAAAAATATGGAATTTAACCAGCCTTAGCTTACTCAAAGAATACATTCGTAATGTGCTTTCTTTTGTACAATGGAGAGGGTTATATATATATACCAGTCCACAAGGTGCTTTTAAGTATTATGAGTATAATTTTAAGGAGTTTTTCAAAAGTATGAAAGGTATTTTTATTACATTTATGTCACCAAAAAATAATGATGGAACATGAGTGAATAGGATCAATCATACTATATTAATATAATAAAAATAACTTTCATATTTTCTTTGAAGTCCTTTACCAATTTTGAAATTACACTGATGTTACCCAAAAACAATGGGTGAATAGGTGCTAGTGTGAATAGAATCCAATATATAAACGCATAATATATATATATATATATATATATATATATATATATATATATATATATATATATGTATGTATGTATGTATGTATGTATGTATGTATGTATGTATGTATGTATGTATATATACGTATAGAGAGAATCTTAGTTGCATAATGTATCTTGGTCCATAATTTTACTCTCATATCTTTGTCCTATATCTTTAAGGTCGATGGTAAAAATTTGAATCAAATGTATCTTAGGTGCTAGTGTGAATAGAATCCAATATATAAATGCATAATATATATATATATATATGTGTATGTATGTGTGTGTATGTATGTATGTATGTATATATACGTATAGAGAGAATCTTAGTTGCATAATGCATCTTGGTCCATAATTTTACTCTCATATCTTTGTCCTATATCTTTAAGGTCGATGGTAAAAATTTGAATCAAATGTATCTTAGGTGCTAGTGTGAATAGAATCCAATATATAAATGCATAATATATATATATATATATATATATATATATATGTGTGTGTGTGTGTGTGTGTGTGTATGTATGTATGTATGTATGTATATATACGTATAGAGAGAATCTTAGTTGCATAATGCATCTTGGTCCATAATTTTACTCTCATATCTTTGTCCTATATCTTTAAGGTCGATGGTAAAAATTTGAATCAAATGTATCTTTGTACTTTCATTTAGTGTACATGAGTGTATTAAATGCAAAGTCACTCAAATCTTTACTATCGATTTCAAAAATCGAATGATTGAAAATGTTGATGTAAGATTAAGCGCCAAGATGCATTAAGCAGCTAAGACTCCCTATATATATATGAGATTGAACCATATGATGAGCTATGTGTGTGCGCACACATGCGTGTCAAGAAGCGCCTCTTCAAGTCTCCAATAGTTGACTAGGTATACTTTCTTGTGAAATGGTATAAATGTTGAATATTATAATAAAATGAGGACGTACATTTCAACAGTAAATTAGCAGGAATTCTTATTCTCTAAAATTGCATTAAAGATAAGCCTTTTAACTTAAACGAGCAAGCTTGTGTCGGCTCAACTTGCAAGATATCTCAGCTTGGTCAAATATGTATTAATATGTTTGCATGCATTTGTGTTTGTATGTATGCATGTATATGGGCTACGTTAAAACTTCTTAAATTACTTTTCTTTTTTTGTTATAAAAGGAGACCGAAGCCTAACACACACAAGCATGCACCCCCAAGAGTCGAACTCCCCACCCGCAACAAGGGTGTCTCGGTAAAAAGTGTAGAATGTGACTTCTTTCACCAAAATAAAATATTAAATGAACCTTTTTATTAAAAAAATGGGTGTTATTGACTGTAGGACATGGGTGTGGGTTGGACTCAGATCCGCATGAGCCAGATCTGGGTTTCAATAGTATTTCAAAAAGCTCCATTAGTCCAACTAAAACAGTAAGGTTGGCTCGAATTCTATCATCAACTAGATGAGCTAAGCTTGAATAGGGACATTAAGCCTGTCAAATCACGAACTCGACTAATGATCACTAATATACTAAGATTAAGTATGGTGCTTCATAAGTTTGTAAATTTCACTGTGAACACGATGGTATCGAGTCCGGCCTTGTTCTCCACATCTTCGCTGGTTTTGTTTGATAAAAAAGACTTGATTTTTATTATAACTGGCATTCAAGCTAGTCCAAGAAGCTCAGCTTGGGTCGGAGCTCGGCTAAGTTCGACCAACTGAAGCTTAATCATACCAAAGATCTAAGTCAATGTTGTTGCTCGGCTTACATAATATAGGCCTTGGTGGTACCGCAAGAGTCCCATGGTGCTGCTGGTCAGGGCAGTCAGGGGGTTTCTTATATAAATCTAATATAATCTTTTGAGTTTGGTGATTGAAATAAATAAATAAATAAATATATATATATATATATATATGTATATATGTTTCTCCGTCTAGTATGGGAAAATGCTTAGTTGTTGTTGTTATATATATATATATATATGTTTGTGTGTGTGTGGAGCTGAGGTAGAGTATTGGGGGTTTCTTATCTCATACCCGATCAAATATTTTCATTTAATCGTTGAACACTCCCAATGGGTGGACCAAATATTCCCTTCCCTCCTCAATAAATATATATATATATATATATATATATATATATATATATATATATACACACACACACACACACGCCAAAAAAATTGGGGAAACAATAATTGTAATTAGAATTGCTTGCATATGGTGTCAAATTGATAACTCACAGAATGGGAATCCCCGTCCCTGAATCCAATACCTATCTTTTTTTTTTGTTTCTTACTTTTATTATAAATCTCTTCATAAAGAGTGACAAGCACAGTAGCAGATTCACTTTAGGACAAGGTAAGACTTAGTGAAAAATTTAAGAGACGACTATTATATATAGGAAAATATAAGTTCATTAAAAAAAAATTTAATGAATCCACTACTGAGTATGTTTAGGGTTTTGTTGGCAACACATTTTCTTTTCATATCAAAACAGGTCAACCCATTAAATGATTTGTTTCAAGAATAGTTCAACCAAATGTGAAGCGCTTTCTTATTATATTACTTTGCGTTAACACTAACACGAACGCGTGCACACTGGGTCCTCCTTGTGTTCTATCTTGAATCGTGGGGCTTCCATACTTATGGCCAGCAGAGGCAATATCGGGCTCAGCATGGAAACCTAACATGTGCCCCTCTCAAAGAATTTGTGTTCATGCGTGCCCATAATGACACAAAACAATGGAGTTATACTCGAGTTTGTTTGTTTCGATACAAATATGTCGTGTCGTGTTCATGTACATCCATCACCATTGAAGGAAAAATTGGGTCATATTCAGATTGACCTGTAATTGCTGTCAACCTGAAACACGAATTTGAAACCCCTTCTCATGGTTCCGTTTCCGGAAAGCTAATCATGCTAACAAAAGAGTCGAATCTTTGATAGTTAGAAAAGAGATAAAAGCTTCATATATAAGGGCAAATTGCTATATTGAATTCATAGTGCACCAAAATAAAAGGTTAAATTCCCCATGACAGCATTTCGTCACTGAGAATAAAGATAGCTTCATGTATTACTTGAAGAAAAGAAAGTAAAAGATGGTTTTATGTAGAGCCCGCCACTGTCTCATGTCTGCAAACATACATTCTCCACTTTTATGGAAAGCTATCGAGAAGAGAATAAGCGAAGTCCACCATCACCACCACTGTTGTCATCACCTGCCACTCATTCTGTTTTTTACAACAGGAGGCTGAAGCATAACAGAGGCATGTATATCTTGGGACACGAACTGATTGCATGCTTCATGAGAGCCAAAGAGTTCTGCCAAATGAGTAAATGCTCTACATGCGTTCACCCTTCCATCATTACTAGTATTTAGACATGGTCCGTTTGGAACTGTGATCATTATGAAAACTTTATATCTTTATGCCAATTGGTATCGATAAGATTGTTTTTCAAAAGACTTTTATACCTGGCCAAAAACTTCCAAAAGATGCGTCTGTTATCTTGATCAAGTGAAATTTTCGATCTCTTTCAACAGTCCTCAATCATCATTCCTCAACATCTCAACCTCTTTTTTTAGCTTTTTGGGTTTCTGGTCCACCAAGATTAGCTGTTTCGTCCTTCCCGTTAAAAATCAAAACTAACAATTTCAAACCACCACGTCTACTACTATGATTTACCTTTCACCTTTATCACCATTTTATACATGAATATCCTACATTTCACTGCCAATCATCAGCACTGAAGTGTACCCTGTTTCTGGCCTGATCTGAGTTTCACTGCATCACCAAAGTCATCGGCAACGAACCGTGAACACTAGTATCAGGGTCAGGTTCGTCTAGAACCTTCGTAAACAAGTAAAATAATATTAAAAAACCAAGAAAAGAACATATAGGCCCAAAGAAGAACAAAAAAGCGTAAAGGAGGACAGAGAGGCTCGAAGGAGCAGAAAGCCCTCAAGGCGTAGCAATGAGGCCCAGGTAGAGCGGCAGAGCGGCGAGGTCGTGAGTCCCTCTCCTTCTCCCTCTCCTGCTGTATATATATATATATATATATATATATACCCTCTTGTATCTCTTTCTCTCTCTCTTCCTAGTCTCCCTCTCCCTCTTCCTCCTTTTTTTTTCTCTCTCTCTCTTCCTCTTCTCGAACCATTGAAAATCGCCTAGCGGTTTTTAAAAAATCATGCGTGGTGAAACCGTGAGCACTAAAATCGTTGACAATTTTGGAAAATTGCCAATGATTTCCCCAAAATCGCTTCTGACAACGGACTAAAAAGTTTGTTATGCCCTTCGTCATTTTTTATTTTTCAAAACTGTTATTGGGTGAAATTATGAAATTATTTTTAAGTAAAAAAGATAATTTTATCCTTAATGGACGAAAAGACAAAATTGTCCTATGGTAGTTTATTAAAATTATGAAATACTAGCCTCTGAAATTATATTGTTGCCCCTAAACAAATGCAATTTTACAGTTTTACCACTATATAAAAAAGATAATAGTGCTCCGGTCTTTTAGAAAAATTACAAAATTATGATTCTACCCTCGATTAGTCATAAATGTTACATAAAAAATATGTGTCATTTTGCTATTTTGCCATTAGTCTTTTTGAAATATTACAAAATCGAAAAGAAGGATAATTTTTTTTAGTTTGCCCCTAAAGTTTTTGAGAAATTACAGTAGTAGCAAATTAAAAAAAATTATAGTTTTGTCCCCAGATTGATTCTCAAATAACAGAATCAAGTTAAGAGTATCTTTCAAATTGGTACCTAAGTATCAATTAAAATTGCTCTTAGGAATAATGGAGATATTTTAAGTTCATTACGTAGATATTTTTGCAAATTGCATTTCAATAGTATACTATTTGTTGTATAACATTCATTTTCTCTTTTCTTTAGACCATCTTATTGTTATTTTTGTCAAACATACTAAAATAAACTCTAAAATTTTTGTATCGGAGTTGGCAAAAACAAAAAAATTGAATGATCTAAATTTCTAAGTATGGAAGAGACGTATCCCGTTAACGCTTACACTTGAGGGTATAAAGTACGTTCTAAATGATACAGTTTCACCACCAACTCCAAATGCATCAGAAGAGAACAATCATGCATACAAAACATTTCTTAGAGATGACACAATAGCTAGAATAATAAAGCTAACATATATGGAGAATGACATCATTAGGGTATTTGAGGAATATGAAACTGCCAAAGAACTGTTTGATTCTATAACAGTTAAATATAATACTATAGCAAAGTTACGTGTTCAACTGTTATTATAAAAATACAACTCTTATAAAATAAAAGAAGGAGATAATATAGTAGAATATGTAAATCAAATGTTGGTAATCACTAAGGACTTAGCTGTAGCAAAGTCGGTCATCCCTGAGACTATACAAATATCTATCATCCTCAATGACATTCTCACTTCATGGAACATGATTGCCACAACCCTGAGATTAGGAGCTTAAACAAACCTTTTGATTTTACCCCTTAAACTTGCAATTAAAGAAGAACACATTAATAAAAATAAGAAGAACAAATTGTCAGTAGCTCAATAAGAGATTGGAACAAGCTTTAGACCAAATAAGAGAAAGAATAAACCAAACAAAAAGTTTGCTAAGAATAACAAGAAAAGCGGTCAAACTTTAAGAAATTACAAGAACCGCTTCTCGGGTAAAGACTGTATAAAGATAGGACACTAAAAGAGAGATTACCACAATAAGAAAACTAACGATGGAAACACATAATATCATAGTCAATCAGAGAAGCAAGATATAAACTGCATAGTTTCAAAATGCCTCTACATGGATCATCCAATATCTAGTTGGTGGATTGACTGTAGAATGACGACAAATATCTCAAAGAGCAAAGAAGGGACTATAGACTTAAAAGAATATAAATTAGGAGAACTTATGGTGTATATGAAAAATAACACATTTTTAAATGTCAATTGAAGTGGGATCCTTTACGATTCATGTACAAGGCAAACTGGTTGTTTTAACTTATGTATTGATTGTATTAACTATAAGGCATACTTTGGTTTTGATCACTGCCTTGGTTAAGAATATTTTTAAAGTCAGGTTTGTCCCTAGCAAGGTAACCATAGGGAAGTATGGAGGGTAGACTTTTCAGGAATGTTTAATGGTAAACAAGGATTATTCAAGTTAAAAATAAATAAAAGAGAAGGCCCTTATGCTTATATCACTTGTCTTTAATGTTGATGTGAATGTGTGGTATAAACGCTTAGAGTATATAAGTCTAAAAAAGTTGAGGAATTTATCCGATTTTGACTTATTCTTAGGATTTGAGGAAAACACCTTTGCTAGATGTAAAGTCCGTATACAAGAAAAACATTTCTCAAGAAAATAACAAGGGCAATAACCTTGTTGCAAATCATTTACACTGATTTATGTAAACATTTTAGGTAAGATCTCATCATGCGAAGATATATTTCATAACCTTTATCGATGATTATTCAAGATATACCTATGTATATCTCCTAGCACATAAATCTGAAACACTTCAAGCATTTAAAAAATATAAGCATGAAATTGAAAACCAATTGGGGCATACAATCAAAGTCTTGAGATCATATGGAGGTGAAGAGTACACCTTGACAATTTTTTTAGAATTTTGCAAACAAGACACCTCAACAGAATAGTGTAGTAGAAAGATATAACATGACTTTATTAAATATGATAAAGTCTAAGTTAATAAATGCTTATCTACCAAGGGTATTTTGGAGAGAAGTAGTAAGTACAACTATGTATATACTTAACAGAGTACCTATAAAGTTATATTCTCTATACCATATGAGATATGATTTAGAATAAAATAAAGCATATATCATCTCAAGAGATGGGATTTATCACTCATGTGAATATCCTTCATCAGTCTAGAGATAAGTTAGACAATAGGTTCTTGATATGTGTATTCATCGAATATCGTAAATATTCTAAAGAATATTGGTTTTATCACAAGAACCATGGGTTCATAGAGAGCATGGATGTTAAATTCCTAGAGGATACTAAGAATGATATCCTTGAAAATGAAGATAAATATGTTGACGATCTAGTAGATGTAAATCAATGATCTTTTGAACCCATATATGATCTTCTTAAACAAGTCAAAACTTTAAGTAGATATAAAAGATCTAGGGTCACACCATCCTACTTAAAATATTATCATATTTACCTTGAAGAGAAAGTATGCAATTCAATGGATTTAGATGAGCTGACCTTTAACTTAACATATCAACAAACTATTGACTCATTTGAATAAATGAATTGAAAAAAAAATCATGGATGAAAAAATTGAATCCATTGAGAAAAACAAAATCTGGGAATTGACTAATTTTACAAAAGGAAGGAAAGTCATATATTGTAAAGGAGTCCTGAAAAAGAAATATAAAATCGATGCGACAATTGACAAGTTTAAGGCGATGTTGGTTGCAAAGAGATTTTCACAAAAAGAAAGGATATATTATGTTGAAACATATTCCCCTGTTCCAAAATTTGTATCCATAAGGATAATCTTCACGATATTAGCATATTATGATTTGGATTTACATCAGTTAGATGAAAAAACTACTTTTTTAAATGGAGATTTAAATAAAATTATATATATGCAATAACCCAAAGGATACAGAGTTAAAGGTCAAAAAGATAAAATATATAAGTTGAAAAAATCCCTATGTGACCTTAAACAATCACCACGCCAATAGTATTTTATCTTTCTAAATGTCATTCTAGAACTTAGGCTTGTGGCAAATGAACTTGATTATTGTGTATATGAGTGGAACAATGTGTGTCACTTTGTCATCTTATCGTTATATGCAAATGATATATTGTCGACCAAGAATGACAATTAAATGATTGTCAAAATCAAGTCATGGTTAAACTCAAGGTTTGAAATAAAGGATATGGGAAGCATCATATACCCTGGGTATAAAGATTTCTCGGGATAAATAATCTAAACTCCTATGCCTAAGTCAGGAGAGAGATATCAATTGTATCTTCAAAAAAATTAAAATGGGTGAATGCAAGTCTTCATCTTCACCCGTTACAAAATGGGTCAAATTGAGTACGGTTGATTGTTCCTATGAAAGAGATTATAAGCTTAATGTTCCTTATGAATAAGTTGTAGGAAGGTTGATGTATGTTATTTTGTGTACAAGACCTGATATAAGTTTCATTGTTGGTCTTGTGAGTAAATATCAAAGTAATTCTGGTTAATAGCACTAGATAGCTGTCAAAATGATTTTAAAATATCTCAAAATAACAAAAGACTTTAAACTATATTTTACTCATTTGTATGGCCCAACAGCAGCCCACCCACAGCTGGAACTGGGCCTACAATTACAATTCTCCAGGCATCCTCATAATCAAACACCTCCCCATGAAACATATAGGTAATAAAATGTTCAACAAAAAGGTGTGATAGATTAGATCAATATTTCAAAAAATAAGAAAGGAAAACTCAATCCAACTACGTTGTAGTTTGATGATCGACTTTAGCTTGGTTCATGTGTCTTTGTTTTCAATCATCGATCCATTGTTTGATATTATTAACTTAAATTACTTAATTAATATAACTTTAATTAAATAGTAAATGTAACATGTACATATTTTAGTCAATTAAACTGAATAAGCATTAAAATCAAAGGTACACTTTTGTAGATTAATAATTTACATTGTCATCAGATTTGATAACACAGGCATAAAATAAGTATGATGTGGCTCAAAAAACTTCATCATCCTCATATATAAAGTTTTTCCACAAGAAAACTCCATTATTAAAAGTGACATAAAATAATAACACAGGCATAATAGCAGCTAATTAAGAACCTGTGGCTGACCCTGCTTAATGTGTTGGTTTTCATTTGGTTGGCTGGTAGATGTTGAATAAGGATGGCAAGGGGGCGGGTTTTCACTCTACCCACAACCACCCCACCTTACAATCTCCTTTATCCACCCTGCTCTGCGGGTTTTGGAGGATCAAACTTGCACCCGTCCCACTTCAACTTATAAAAATGTTTTTTAAATTATTTAATATCATATTCTACATAAAATATAAACTTTTATGGTATTTTATATTATTAAATTAAAAGTTATTATGTATATATAGTTATATTTATATAAAATAATATATAAGCATATATATATATATATATATATATATATATATATATATATATATATATATATATATATTGGGACAGGTTTACCTTAAACCCGACCCTATTTGCGGGTCTTTCCTTCCTTTCCCCGTTTCACTGCGGGGCGGGATTGGAACTCAGGGGGAGGATAGGAATTGAACCATAGAGTGTGAACCGATCCGTGTGAAATGAAACGAAGCAGCGAAGAAATTGCTGTGGGTCAGATTCAGGCGACACTTTCATGTGGCTGTGCATTTTAATAGACAAGCTAGAGTTTTGCTCACAAGTTGAAGGTCATGAGTTCAATACCGGGGGCCACGAATCCAGCTTTGGCCTCTCATTTCTAACAAAAAAGTTATATATCATACCCCTTGGTTTCGATCTCAAGACCCACCGCTTGAGTGGCAGACATGGAAAACAGTACTAGAAAAGAAACACAAGGACAGAGATATTTGCTTCTACTTGTCGGTGCAGTAAAAACTGCAAACTAGACATGGCCGATTCCAGTTAAACTTGAATCGACTATTCTAAATTGCTGGTTTTGGTTATCGTGGATGGTTCAAATTATCAAAAAGGCCTACCATTAATGGGAGTTTAATGTCTCTCTCTCTCTCTTTATATACATATATGTGTATATGAGAGCATAATTCAAGGGCGTAGCTTAAATTCACTTAACCACAATAAGACCGGCTTCATCAATGGGGAAATTTGGATTTAAAAAGTATTTAATGTAAGTACATTAATGTATTTAAGTACATTAAATACAAAGTGTAATGGTACTTTTTATTTTTCATATTCAAATGTTCATGATTGATCTAGTCCACTGAATGGTAGTAGCTCATATGCACGTATACTAATTTCTTTCTCTCTCTCTCTCTCTCTCTCTCTCTCTCTCTCTCTCTCTCTCTCTCTCTCTTTATATATATATATATGTGTGTGTGTGTGTGTGTGTATATAGAAAGAGAGAGATTGTACCATGTTCACACTATACATTTTCACTCATGTTCACACTATACATTTTCACTCATGTTCACTTATTGCTTTTTAATGATATCAATCCTGTTTGTACTATACTCATGCTCATTCATTGCTTTTGAATGACATTAGGTATGAGTAGGATCTTATTTTCATATATATATATAAATGAAGAGGCTTAGGCCAAATGCATGCCATACGCCAAAGGCCATGGGGGAGTGAGGTCGTCTATGGATTTGTTTCGATCTTCATTTTAGTTTACTAAGACCGGTATAAAACCAAAAACTTGAACAAGCTTGCCTGAGCTTTATCCGGTTTTCATATTTTAAAATAAGATACAACGGTTCAGCCTCAATACGAGTATACCGGTTCAAGGTCGCATTTAAGTTCGTCCAGACAGCAACGTCAAAATCGTTTCATACAGTTTTATGAAGCGCAATTTTAACACAACTAAGGACTGCTATTCTCTTGGTGCGCACCATTTTTTTTATAGTTAACCACAGGTCAAGGGGTATTATAGAAATACTTGGAACATGAGCGTTTTCTGTCAATATCCAAACGGTGAGGGGCTTGCCAGAAATATGGTACTGCAAAGACTTCACCGACTACGAAGTCACAGACACAGAGCCGATTCTGTGTTCAGATTTTGGCATAAAATGGGCTAATTACAGAACGAGTCTCAATTTATCAGATATTAATATAGTAGCACCCCTCTTATTCTTGTTAACCGAACACTTCCTTCCTTTTGCATGACCCTCGTGTATTGTCTTCTTTTGGGTCTGACCATGCTAGTTTTGCATCCTTAATCCAAACCCAAACCCGACCCCAATTATACGAACTCATCCAATGTACTTGCATATCATGTTTGTATGTGTTTTAGATAACTAAACACGGTCCGTAACAATGAAAGATGAACTTAAATGGAGGAAAGAAAGCATACTTGCACTAACTAAGATGCAACCCTTTGAAGGGTGCATCTCTGAGGAGCATGAGCAAAATCCCAACAAGAGCGGCATCATGTCTAATGGTTCGTTTTGGTTGAAGACAGAGTTTGACATATTAATGTGAGTTGCTAAACTTTCATTCATGCAAGACTATTCATGCAAATAAAAGTCATTCAATTAAAGGGATGAGAATTCTTACTCTTTTTGTTCATGCTAGATGATTCATGCCAATATGAACCCTTCATTCAATTCATGTCCTCTCTCCCTCTTCCTCTCTCTCTCTATATATCATTAAAAATTCTAATATACTTTTTTGCTATTCTAGGATGAAAAAAAGGCTTAATTGTTGTTGTATACTTTTTTGCTTTATCAAAAGAAAACATTACTATAAGTAAAATTAGGTTTCAAAAGATATTGAGACCAGATCGTTGATAGCCAAGTAACATTTTCAGAGCCAATTCAGATAAGTTTTAAACAGAAGATCCAAATCTTAGTGTTGCTCATAGTTAGAGAGGGCAACTCCAAGAATCCGATGTCCATCTTTTGGATCTGTTCCTATGAAGGTATGGGGACTAATATGTTGAAGTGAGACAGAGAACAGTCAGTAAAATGAATAATCTATACTTGAAGCAGCATTTCGTAATTAATAATAAATCCCACGCTAAGGCAAATAACGCATTAAAAAAAAGAAAAAGGAAAACAGACGGTGGGCCGTACAAACTTCTATCCACAAGAATTTCACCGACGTTTTCGTGATGGTAGTTTTCTTTTTCCAATTTTAATAATAACCAACTTTTTTTTTATTTCCTGTTGGTTTTCACCGCGGGTTCGGACGAAACAGCTGGACCTTAACGGTGATGGCTGCATATCATTCTATTAAGAAGAAATTTACTTATTTACCCTTACTAATAAATTTATTGACTTCACCCCTGAACACCAGTAGCTGTCGAACCATTCGCGAGTTACAATAAGTTGAATACCTTCATCTCGACTATACAAGATCGGTTCCGAATCGGTTCAGTGGTTTTCAATCAAACCGGTTCAATTCCAAATTTGGTTTTTTGCAGAACCAGAACCATGCTGAAATAGGAACCGTTGGTTCTATAAATTTCACATATTTTTGTGTCAAACTACCAAATTTTACGTCTTAAACTTTTAATATTTATTCTGTTCTGAACAGTTTAGGACCTAAACTGAAACTGACTCGATCCTGGTCCGATTTAGAATCTTGATTCCAGGTAAACTGGAACCTGTAATTTGGATCTTTGTGTGACCCAATCTGTTTGATCCAAAATCAAACCTTGTTTTCCTTTAGATCTGATTCAATAAAACCTGACCCGATCCATTCTTTGTGTGATCTGTATAAAAAGCTGCTTAGTTCTTGTAAAACTTTGAATTGGATCTTGTCTTATTCAGTTATGATCCAACTTGATTACCCAAATCCCACATGCCTACTTTAGCCCCAAACCCAATTTCCTCTTTCATCCAAATAGAATCCATTATATATTGGATCCCATTTGACTTAAATTTGATTTCAAGCCGGGTCCAATTGAGTCTAACCAAAACACCAAGTTTCTACATATTCTGAAATCTATAACCCAAAACCCTTCTGATTGAATCCGGTTCAATCCTTTTACTTAAAGCGCATTCCAAATGAGATCTAAGGGAGTCCGACCCGAAGCCCATATTTTACCCATATAGTTGAACCCGGTTCAAGACCCGCTTTTTTCAACCATATTCTCATAAAAAAAAATAGGCCATCAGTTTGCAGCAAGTCATATATTTTAAAAATCTCACTATACACCCGACTCAAAGAATTCACATTTTTTAAAAACAGTTTGATAGAGTGAGAGATTGACCTTTAATCGACAGAAAAAAGTTCAATAAAAAGAACTCACATGAGCTAGTGTCGCATATGAAGAGATCATTAAGAGAGGTATAATTCTTTTCGAATTTCATCTTTTAATCCTCTCTTACTCATTTTCCTTTTAAGAGGATCATATAAGGTGTTTAAATTTTATGAGACCTAAAATTTGCAAAAATTGGTTCTAAGTGTTGGGCAGTTAACCATCAACATGTACAAAAGATGTCTATGACAGAAATGAAGATGTTGAGATGGATGAGTGATCATACAAGAAAAGACCATATACATAATGAGGTTATTAGAAACAAATTAAGAGTGGCATCAATAGAGGATAAAATGAGAGAATATCGTTTAAGATGGTTTGGACATATAAAAAGAAGATCATCACAAGAACCTATAAGAATGTACGAAAAACTAAATTTAGAAAGTATTAAAAGAGGTAGAGGACGACCACAAAAGTGTTGGAAAGAAATATTAAAGAATGATCTAGCTTATTGTGAGTTAACTGCTAACATGGCACATGATAGACCTTTGTGGAAACAAAGGATCCATGTAACCGACTCCGTCTAGTATGAGAAAATGCTTAGTTGTTGTTGTTGTTGTAAAATTTGCAAAAACTTCCAACTGTAAGTTTGAACTCATCCGAACTCTTTCTTGAGGACTTGAGCTAAGCATTTCTTAAACGAGCATTTACTATGATTTAGAATCATTCTCTTGGAGAAATTAGTACATCCGTACATAGTTATATGCTTAAAAACAAAAGAATTTCAATTGTCAATAACAGTGGTTGAAATTTAAATTTCAAAAATAAAAGTATGTGTATTTATTGCATCATTTTTACTTAAAAATTCGATGATTGAGATGTTGAAATAGATTAGAGCCACGGATGAGTGTGCGCATGAACTAACCCCTCCTTCTTTTGGGTAAGTGCAAACCAAATAATCTGCATCAAACCTGCCAAACTTTGCATTTTGTTTCAGTTTTCTCAGCTTGTTCAATTTGGTTTCACTTTTGAAAATCCAAATATAAATCGGTTAAATCAATTCAGTTGAAACCAATATCCCAAAAGGACGAACTGACCTAACTTTGTTCTACGTTGGTAGATTGTTTATATATACGGTATTTGCAAGTCACATGCCCAATCATAGAATTCACCCATGTAACCCAAATTGAATAATGGAACCGAGCCAGCTAAAATAATTCAATTAATTTTGTTACTGGTATAATTATGTTCATTTTCATTTTTCTAATTGAGGATAATTCTTTTTTTACTTAATTTGGTTATTGAACCAAGATTTTATATATACATATGGTAAGTAGTCCTTCAATGCTCAAATGTACTCAATAACTCATTTTGTCTCATTTTGCATGATTCTACTGTTTCTACTACCATTTACGGTCCTATGTTACTTTTCACTACTCTTTTATTACTCAAAACCGTTTTTTACTGATCAAAATCAACACTGTCACCACTAAAATCATTTACAAAATTTAAATAAATTCACAAAACCACTTAAATATAAATATTTAGGTTTTTATATGATTTTGATGATAACAGTAGTGGTTTGTAAACGATGAGAGATAAAAACGAGCAAAAAGTGAAAAGCAGATGTTATATTTTCAGTGTGATGGTATGATATAATATGAAATAATGCTTAGCAACTCTCTCTCTCTATATATATATATATATCTGCATTATATATATACATGTATTTATGTAAAGGTTTGGTTCTAATGGTTCAGTTTAAAATTTCGAACTGTAAACCAAACGGGAAAGAGATAATTTGTAAACGCAAACTGGATCAAACCGTAAAGCCAATAAGAACAGAACCAAGCCACCAGTTTTGGTCCGTCTAATAGGTTCAATCGAGACCCACATAAATTTTGAATGTACGGAGTCCGAATCGGAAAATTCGCTAAAAGGGGTCCTTGAAAAATAAATTTTCGAAAATTTAGGGACTTGAAGGCAACAAACATATCAAACGTCCATGTCTTTGGCCTCTGCCAAACCCAAAGCCTTTCCCCCTTCTTGGCCCAAATCTGCGTGCCAGTGCAAAAGGATGACGTGGTACCATCCGGAAGATGGTCCGGACCCACAGGACCATGAGAACCCATGAGTTCTCCGAGGCCTGCACATTGGGACTGCAGTTTCTACCCGCCATGCGGGTACCCATCCCGCCGATGACCGAGTCTGATAAGCTATTTTTTTCTTTTTTGTTTAAAATTTTCAAGCATTCTTAAACTATACTAGTGTCTCTTTAAATAAATAACGGATTGAGTACGTGAAAAGTTATATGATCGAGAAAACTTTCTTTCTTACGATGCTAATCTAGATCATTTGATTGAAGAAATAAATAGTTTAGATTAGATTTGAGAATGAAAAAGTATATAAAAGATCAACTTTTGCTTTTGCTTTTAATAAAAATCAGTGATCTTTTTAATTGGATGATCTTGATTGGCATGCACTTTTCATATATGTATATAAATCTAAAGAACATTTACTTTATAATATATATATGAGAAATTATACATAGTACCACCTAAATCTAAACAAATCACAATCATCCCAACAAAATTTACTTGTAAAAGTCATTGAGATTTGATTGAAATTGCTAACCCCTAAAGGTGCTAACATATACCAATCTTTTTATATATACACTACCAATCTCTCTCTATATATATACACCACACATAACGTATACTCATTGAAGGGTGATACCAAAATTGAAAAAAAAGGCATTTAGAAAGATAAAAAGTGTAGAGATAACTCCCGTTTTTAATGGAAGCTCAGGAATACACGACAGTAGTCAGTTTTTCACCTCCTCACTCTCTCTCTCTCTCTCTCTCTATATATATATATATATATATATCATTTCATGTCAAATAATAAGAAAAGAGCAAGATTGCATACATATATGTGAGATAGTGGTAGATATTCAATTGCACAACACTTTGAATGAAACCCCCCTCACAAGTATGTGCAATCTCAAGCTAGTTTTCATGTATTGTGGGGATTCAATATAACAGCGGTCCGTCTTATTCAAGATGAAACGACTTTTTTCCCTTTCTGTTTGACACCGCCCTGAATTTACTCCCTCTGTACCCAGCCATTCACACAGACAAACCAGCTAGGCCCAGCTCTCTCTCTCTATTCACCACCACTTCTGTCGCGTCTACGCCCTTAGTGTACAGCAACAATGCCTGAGAACCACCACCGCGGTATCCTTCTTCTTCTTCTTCTTCTTTACACCAACCACGTCGCTGCCACCAGGAGAGGTCTCCACCAGCCTTTCTTCCCCGACGATAGCGGCACCGCCGTTTCTCCTCCTTCTCCTCCGTTAAGCACCCCCACAACCACCACTGGTCCGTTCTTCCCTTTCAGCCACCCCACTCCCACCATCACCACCAACTCTCCGCCCGCGGCCATCCCCTCCGTCACCATTCCGGCTAACATCTCCGGTCTCCTCCACCCGAAAACCTCCGCCTCCAACGGCTTCTCCAGCGAAGCCAAGAAGGTCGTTATCCTGGTGGTTATCAGCCTCTTCGCTCTCGGCACTTTGTTGTTGCTTATCTTGCTTTTCCGGCGCCTGAGCTCCGGCGAGTTCAAAGCAAGGTCTACAAGTGTTCCCCTTTTCCCTGCCGGCGATCCCGGCTCTACCGCTACCAAGGAGACAGTCGGCAGTAGCTCGGAAGCTCTCTACTTGGGCACCATTGTCGACTCCAAGAGAGATGAATGTAAGGATGCTGTTGTTGAGAACATTCCGTACCGGAAACTCGGCTCTCCGGTGAGCTTCCACTGCCGGAGCCCCGATCTTCAGCCTCTCCCGCCACTCTCTCGCCAATGCGACACTTCGGAGCCCCGCCGGGGCTCTACCGATGACGACGAGGATGACGACAACCAGTCCTTCTACTCGCCCAGGAGCTCGTCGACCGGAAACCGCCGGCACGACGTCGCCGCCGCCGCTCAACGGGTGCTTTCACCGGCAACAACACCTTCTTACCCATCTTCCGATTCTACGTCTCCGGCGGCCTCAAGGGTTGCTTCACCCCGGCCGGAGACGGAGACGTGTGGGAGACGCGACCCTGCCGGATTCAGGTTGCCCCCTCCCCCATCGCCGTCAACTCTCGGCGGGAAGCAAACGTTTCCCTCCACGCTGTCTTCTCCTTCCGACGTGTCAGTCGCATCGGAATCATCAGCTGAGTCGGGAAGAAGGTCGTTCTCCGGCCAAACAATGTCCATCACAGGGCCTCCACCGCCGCCCCCACCGCCTCAAAAAGGAACTCCCTGGCCGTTCCCGATCGCTCCGCCACCGTCAAGGCGGCCAAATACCCCTTCGTCGCCATTGGTACCCCCACCAAGGGATTCTGAATCCGCAAAAGCCGACAGTTTCCCGGAGGCTAAGCTGCAGAGTAAGCTGAACTCAACGGATTCCGACGAGGGCTCTGCCGAGCAACCGGGAGAGGCCCCGCGTCCTAAATTGAAGCCATTGCACTGGGACAAGGTTCGCGCGTGCTCGGATCGAGCAATGGTGTGGGACCAACTGAAATATAGTTCCTTTCAGTAAGCTCAGAAATCTCAAATCTCAAAACTATTAATTTTCTGTTTACTGGGTTTTATTGCTTAGGAAAGACTGTCTAGAATAAGATCAGAAATTTGATGGCCACTTAGTGCGAGAGGTCTTGGGTTTGATTGTGTTTTTGGTTACTTTGGTCAATGCCATTGTTTGGTTATAAACTGTGAGATATTCGACGATTCCTTATCAAGTTAATTTCATCTGTTTCTTGGTGTTATTGATTGGTTGAATCCATGGCTGATCATCCACAAGGTAGACGGAAATATCAGATCTTTAGCCCTTAAATTACATGTTGGTTAGTTCTATTTTCATGTTTAATTTGCTGAACTTTAGTGCTAATTGTGAGGTCAAATTCTTCTCTACTTTGTTTTCACTTTGAGTTAGCCGTCAAGTAATGTATTTCTTGGTTGTGTTTTGATCTTCATTATGCAGATTAAATGAAGAAATGATCGAGACATTGTTCGTGTGTAATTCCGTGGCAGCGGCACCGAAGAAGATGAACAGACGGGGAATTCTTTCATCGCCTCTTGAAGAGAACAGGGTGCTTGATCCTAAGAAATCTCAAAATGTTGCCATCCTTTTGAGAGCTCTCAATGTCACAAAGGAGGAAGTCTGTGAAGCTCTCACAGAAGGTTGAACCCTTTCACATCCCCAAAATTTCTTTTCCTCCGTGATCGTGATTATAACTTCCCCACCGCTACATGGATTCTCAGTCGCAATTCTGATGTCTCTCTGGTGATAACTGCATTTAAATTCTGAAAATGGTTGTAACTCAAAATATTTCTGGCCTTTAGTTTGACAAATTTTTTTGCAGTAATTAAAAACGAAAACGAAAACCAAGACCAAGCCTTTCCCTTGTCAAGCGGGGTCGACTATATTTCTTGATGGATATTGAGCTCGATCCTGTGCCCGATTAGCCCAAGATCATGTTTGCTCATCTCCTTCCGATACTTTTGAGGCTGCATTCATAAGCAACTGTCATGCTCTTGACTATTTCTTCCTTTTCAATCTTGAATAATTGGTCAGTTGATTGATGTGTGATAGGTAACACTGAAGGGCTGGGGACTGAGTTACTTGAAACTTTACTGAAAATGGCACCAACCAAAGAGGAAGAACTGAAATTAAAAGGGTATAAAGATGACAGTAACTCCAAGCTCGGACCAGCGGAGCGATTCCTCAAGGCTGTACTTGATATATCTTTTGCCTTCAAACGAGTGGATGCCATGCTCTACATTGCCAATTTCGATCCAGAGATTGCATATCTCAGAAATTCATTCCAAACGCTCGAGGTAAACACTTCCAGGCACTTGTACCTGCATGACTCATTCATCTGATTTCCCTATTTATGATGACAATTTGCGACAGGTAGATCTTATCAAACAAAAGATGCACATAAATTCCATTTAACCCTCAGTCTAATTGATCCCCGTGAGTCTGCTCTTCAGACTTAAGTTATTGTGAGCTTTAGAAGATGCTTCCACGACACCTTGAAGATACCAGTGCTGGTTCATTTTCCAGCTTATTGGTCCTTTCTGTTTCTCTTGAATCACAAGAACGGCATTTTTGCGAAGGAGCAGGCACCCCACTGGATCTTCATCTTATGTGGTGCCCAACAAAAGCATCTATATTGGGTTTTGCTACCCCATCATGTGATAGATAATAAACCAGTTTAGATGCTTGAATCAATGCCAGAATGCATCTTCTTTACCATGTGATTTCTTAACTTTCACAGGAACCTCTGATTTCCAAGCACAAGATTCTACTTTCTTCAAAAACATAAAAAAGTACTTTCCTGTGATTCTTTCATCTAATAGATTTCAATTATCAAATCCGTGATTCCAAATTACAGAGGAGGCCTTATGGAACCAAACCATTGGTTACAAATCACAGGTGCAAGACAGATGCAAGTTTCTTGACTTGTCGATACATTTGCTATCTGGCAAGTCTACGGTGCATGATTGAATGCTGTGCAAATTTGTTGGTTTTGATTATCTAACTACTGTGGCATATATAAAATAAATTATTTTTATATGTATATATCTTTGGCGGCTGACAACCATTCAAGTATATTCCTACCTACCAGTTTCAAAATGTCGCTCTCGTTCGTATTTCTTTATGATCTTTAAGCACTCGATTACTAGAAGAATCAATTCATGGCAAGAACAAGAAAAAGGCCGTAGACAATCACAAAACAAATTGCCTACAACTAAAGACAAGTTCAAACACAATTACCTTTTTTTAATCAGTTGCCCGCTTTATAGAGCTTTACACGAGCTCTTCAGGATGTTGGAATGGTGGGTTTTATGATGGTAATATTTGTCCAACTTGTAGGAGCGCTAATGTGACCCTTATGGGCTGGGTATTGCCCTTCTACTTGGTTTAGGTTCAGGTATGGCCACAACCTGAATATCTTTGACCGGGTATAGTGCAGGAGGTTCCTGACTCATACCTGACCCAATCCCTATAGCTGACGAGGCACAAAATTGGGTTTCGATTATAGGGCTGGAAATAGGTAATACCCGTGCCCACCCCGCCCACTGCCATGCTAGATGGGTTAAGAGCTGCATGTGAAGATTTCTGTCATATGACTGTCGGTATATTCTCTTGACCATAATTGATGAATGTATGTCTTTATGCAAGCGACTAGGGCCTTACCAGAGGTACTGTAAGCTCTTGGAGGTATGTAGGCACTTGGAATCGATCCTTTTGGTGGGTCCTTGGAATCCAATGGGAAACCATTAGTCCAGGTTTTACATCGGGTGGCTGCGAATGGAAGATTTCTGCAAGCAGACATCTTTTAGGAGAATATTTGATGGGTCCCAATGTTTACCCTTGAAGAGCTTGGATCTCATACTATTTGATTGCCTTGTTTCCTGCTTTAGTAAATAATTCTCTTGGTTAATGGAGTAACAGATACAAATCTTGTATACAGTTGAAAAGAAATGGTTGCTAACTTCTCCTTTGACTCCTCTTGCAGGCAGCTTGTGAGGAACTGAGAAGTAGCCGACTGTTCCTCAAGCTCCTTGAGGCTGTACTGAAGACGGGCAACCGGATGAATGTCGGCACCAACCGGGGGGACGCTCACGCCTTCAAACTCGATACTCTTTTGAAGCTTGCAGATGTTAAGGGCACTGATGGCAAGACCACCCTCCTCCACTTCGTCGTCCAAGAGATTATTCGATACGAAGGTGCACACATTGCCAAACTTCGTTCACCAACCGCGGGCTTTGTAGCAGGCGAGAACCTGAACAGGCTTGGCCTCCAAGTAATTTCAGCTCTTTCGGGTGAGCTTAGCAATGTCAAGAAGGCTGCCTCCATGGACTCTGATGTTCTTGGCTCCTATGTGTCGAAGCTCACGCGTGGTCTTGAAAAAATCTCGGATGTAATATGTCTCGCCGGTGATGGTGAGTCCAATGCGCAGTTCGTGTTGTCCATGTCCTCATTCAAGCAGAATGCTGAGCAGGAGATCTTTAAGATCCGCGCAGAGGAGAATGCAGCATTCTCACTTGTTAAGGAGATCACTGAGTACTTCCATGGCGATGCAGCTCGAGAGGAGGCACATCCCTTTCGTATCTTTGTTATAGTGCGCGATTTCCTTGATGTGTTGGACCGTGTATGTAAGGATGTTGGGAGGATGCAGGATCGAACCACGGTCGCCGTCGGCACAGGTTGCCGATCTCCGGTTCCCGTGAACACCACATTTCCACACACAACCCCTGGTTTGCAGCTGTGCCAGTGGACGGATAGCGACCACAGCAGCGGCAGCCCATCTTCATAGTCTCGTTTTCGGTTTCTCTTTGATGCTGAATCAGGATATGCCATGCTTACACTTGAATATGATTCTGGCTGTGACTCGTCAGAATTCCCTCCCTGCACGTCTCTGGTGCTCATTTTGTACCTAAAAATCATCAAATATAAGTAAGTCTTTCCACTTTCCATCATGGTAAAATGAGGATATAATTTACTTAACTGGTGGGTCTGTGTCAACATGATCATCTCCTCATGAACCCAACGCCACTAACCTTTAACAAGATGGATCAAGATTGCTGACGGCAATTATAAAGGTCTATCTTGAATGATTTTGAGTGCGATTGATGACAGATTTATATGGATTCAAGATACTTTTTATGGATTTTGGAGATCCGTGAACAGATTTATTGCATTGCCTGTTACGTAGGTATGCGCAACAGATGATACTAGGTATGCCTTTCAGCTTTCGAAACTACGAACGATGACGAAGCTTATCTGCAGTGTGATTTCAGGGATTTAGAGACATGTAGGGACAACCCCAGAAGAGTCTTGCAAGTTGGCCATCTGCGTCGCAGGCAAGTTGATTTACATCTCTGGTCCAAGAAGCCCTCCCTTTCATCAGAGTTCAGGTGAATGATGGTAGGATAAGTGAGGAGGTTAGGCCTCTGGTTAAGAAAAAGAAAGGGAAGAACAAAATAGAAAAAAAGGTTTTAAATTATGGATCCAGCCGATTTGAACCGTTAATATAAATCTAACGGCTCACTTTAACAAAACATGTTAGGTACATTAAGTGCATCTTGTAAAAAATATAATAGTATTTTTGTCTTTTTAATTCAAAACTCAATTATTGATCTCAACATTCGAACCGTTGAGATATGTAAGATTATTTGGACACAAATGAGTATAGTACGTAGTGATTTCTTATATACTTATAGATTATTACTATTTGATTGTTTTTTATGGATAATCAAGAATGATACTAACAAAGCATCATTTTTGCTTGTAGAATATAATGACAATCAATGAGTATATTATCCTATGTATATATATAGAGAGAGAGAGGAGAACATGTATATGCTAACACCTTTTAGGTGCTAGTAAATTCAAACAAATCTAAATCATTTATTTTTTTGTGATAAATGGGTTGAAATTTGAATCTATAAAATCAAAAGTACATGTGTATTTTTTTCAGGTAGACTTTATTCACATGAACACTTTTACTTTTAAAATTTCAATCAATCGCCAAAAATAGATGGTTGAGATTTGTTTGAATTTGCTAACATCTAAATGTGCTATATCATATACCACACACACTCTATATATATATATATAGAGAGAGAGAGAATGTGGTATCTACTATCAATCTCCACACGAATCTCAACCAATGATCCGAAAATATTCAACCAATGATCTGTCCAAAATATTCGACATATTATTTTACTACCTCACCGGAAAAAAATAATTCCAAGCCCTTGAGTGTGCACCTCATAATGGATTTGGATCCTTGACAGAGAAGACTGGATGTAATCTCACCGTTCGTAAGAGCAGATCCATTCGGTTCTTTGTGGATGAGCTTGCTGTGTCTTGCTAATTTCGACCTGGATCGGATTTTTCTTAATGAATTTGGATCCTTGATAAGGGAAGATAGGTTCTTCATAGATCTGTTGAGCATAACTAAGCAAGCCAGATGCATGCCCCGGGTATTTAACTCATGACCTTCAACTTGTGATTAGGCCGCCTAGCCAGGTGAGCTGTTTCTCTTTCTGCCTTTGGGAGTTTTTATTTCAAATGCATGCTTGTGCAGCTTCAAATGCCTTGTGATGATCGAATCCAACCTGTAACTCGTTCGTATATATGCAAACACACCACCCCATTAGCTACTCTGGTTCGGATTCAGCTCTTAGCCCAATCGGGTCAGGCATGTACCAGTATTGGGTCCAACCGAAGCTCGACCAGGTATTCTCTTGAATCATGCTCGAGGAGGGATGGTGAAAAACACGACACAAACACAACCCAAAACTCGTACTTGGTGTTGAAAGACAACAGAGTCTTCAGGTAGACCTGTTTTGGCAGGAACTTTAGATGGCACGACACAAGTTGGATATCACTGGGTAATTCCAAGAACAAGAAGAAAATCCAACGGGGCAACGACCTGCAGCCCTATGTTTGTTTCTTTTTAGGTACAGTGGGGAGGCTGAAGCCAGATGCACTTTCTGAGTATTGAATTCGTAACCTTCAACTTACGAGTCAACCTCCTAGCCAGGTGAGCTATGGCTCACTATGCAATTGCTTTGTTTTCATAGAAATGATCCTATACAAGGATGACACGAAACTGAACCTGTATGATGGACATGCCCGATTCCACCAAAACCTGAAACCAGAATTGAAGTGAACTGGCCGGCTGGTACCGGTTACGGTTTCAAACCAAGCTTGGTTCTACTTTTATGGGGGAAAAGGAAGGTGGATTTTTAAAACCGGGACGAAAAACTACCTGAAATTAACGATTTTGGGCAGTCGATTTCAGTTCTGATTCGGGTCTCCAATAGGTAGACCTGAGTCAAACTTTCGGGTCCAGGTGTGGTTCGAATTCAGTTCGACCTGCCAAAAACTGCACAATTTTACTAGCTGAGGTGGAAGAATGACAATTTCTACCCGTCCTACACGAGTACTCATCCTGCCCTTACATAAGACGGGTTCATACGCATTAAATGATATCGATCCTTGTATCGATATTGATGGACAAATCAAACTACATCATGTGTGCGATCGTATGAAATACAAACCGGCAAATAGAGTCTAGTATGGGATGGTGTCTAGCACCTTCCAATTTTCATATATATATATATATATGTATATAATATTTAATAATATAAAATATCATAAATTTTTATATTTTGTGAAAATTATATATTTTAGGAAAAATAATTTTGTAGGTTGAAGTGGAATGGAGCGAGACGGAGTGGAGCCGGGTTGAAACAAAGACGCGTGAGGGGTTTTGATCCCCACGGAACGCGGTGTACAAAGGGGCTTGTAGTGCGGGGCGGGTGTCGCCCCATCCCGCCCCGTTGCCATCCCTACTGAGGTGTCCATCAAGGCTGGATCAGAACGAAGATCCATCAAAAATATCCAGATCCGTAACCCTACACAGTGGTCCGCTTTCTGGAAAGATGGAAAAGAAGCATCCTCCTCCTCCTTGCATCGGAAACGGATATGTTGGTCTGTGTGAGGGCGCTCACCCCAATCCAGACCATACTGCCGCTGCCGCCTCGCACGTGCCGTGGTAGCCATATGTGCGCGTCTTCCTCTTCTTCTACCTCTTGCTGTTCATCCATTCGTCTACGGAGCGCATTCAGTTTCTTCCCTCCGATCCCTTCGAGTCCCGGGTTTTCCCTACTCTCTGAGAAATTTCAAATCTTTTGGCACGCTAACTTTCTTCTCCTACTTATTTCTCGTTCTCTGTGAACGTTTTCCATTCTTTATTCGGTTCTGTTTTCAGTTGTTCTTGCCACGAGTCCGGGTAAATCAAGTGTTGAAAGCGTCTTGGACACGCCTGAGTGGGCAATTCAAGGTACATTTATTTCCTTTCGGTTCTTGATGTTTTCCGTTTAGAATCATACTGGAGTCCGAGTCCTTCTTAGCTTATATTTGAAGATGCTGAATGCTATTTGGTTTTCCACCAGAGGGGAACAAATGGAAAATGTTAGTTTGGTGGTTTTCAAAGTAATTTGTCTTTGTTTCGAATTTGCAATCATTAGTTGGTAGCCGTATGCTGTATCCTTTTGCCTGCATCCGGGCATCTTTTGTTGTTCAAATGTGACACTCGAGTAGTATGTCCCTGTTGTTCCATGCTAATTGTTGTAGGTAGTGATGTAAAATAGAATTTTTTTTATATCAACCTTTTCACAAGGTAAGGTTTATGCGGATGAATACATTTAGGGTTAAAACCTAAATAATAATAATAACAATGGGCTTTGTTGGAAGTTCCATGGAAATACTTCTTCCTTCCTTACTATGGTCACATTCTTCAAGCATCAATATTTCTTTTTTAATTGGACTAAGGTGGTTCGGGCATCATGAAAACAGACAAGTGGAGAACCAATGTGAAGTTGAAGTTGAAGACAAGCATTGGAAGAGAGGAGAGCCTAAAAAGTGGTGGCAAGAAACCATATATCTTGATCTTGCTATTCTGGAGTTGAATGCTGAGTTTGATCCAAGATAGATCTAAGTGATGAATAAGAATTTAATGTAACCCACCTCATTTAATGTGGGAAAAGGCTTGGTTTTAGTTCTGATTTTGGAAATGTAAATGTGGAATGGAGGTGTTGCTACTTCCAAACTGAAAGTTCGGGAATGTTTGTATCGATTTTTGATAACCATTTCTAACTGAAGCTTATAGAAGCATGCAGCAAGTTCCTCCTTGTTTATCTTTCATTTTTATTTGAGCCATACTGATACAAAAGCCGGTAGTTTTCTTTTGTTACCTTTGAGAGACTAGAAATGTGTCATATTGTTAGTTAATAAGCATCTTTGTTGAACTAATACTTGGCCTTGCTTCTTGGTTGCCCTACTCATAAGTTACATTTTATGTGGTTCTCTTGTATAGAAACTTCCCAAACTAATTGCTGGACATTTTCTTAATGATTGTGGAATTCTTACAGAATTTTATACCCTAAGGAAGGATGTGGAAACCACCAAGAAATGTGTGGAAGAATTTATTGAACCTGCTGGTTTGGAGCAATTAGAAACTGAATGTGCTAAGTTGGAGGCGCTGCTGATAGCTCTCTCTGGGATGATCCTGCTAAAGCACAAGAAATTCTACTCTCACTAAATGATGTCAAAGATAGAATTAATTTGCTTTCGGAATTTAAATCCAAGGTTTGAGACATAACCCATTTTTATTTATTGTATATCACGATAAATTTTGTTCGTCCTGGCATTATCTGTTCTGAGCTTCTGGATGTCCTCTGGAAAGAAAGAAGAAGATGTATAATGATTTTGACATTACTGTCACTTGCCCATATTTGATTTTCTTTGTCCTTCCAAGAACAGTGGGAAGCTATTTCAACCTTATTATGTTTGTCCTTGATTTCCCAATATTGGTAATTATGGACTCAATTTCTTGACCTCCTTATGGATTTTCCCGAAAGAATCTAGTGTCAGTTCTCTATGATGGTTAGCTTGCCCTTATGAGAGTTCTTCATTACTCTCTTTCTCGGAAGTAGTCTTTAGTAATACGTTATGCCAGATTCAGATCCGCATAATTGTTTATGCACTCTTAGAGCCGCCACTTTCACCTCCCATGAGAACTTCTAAATTCTGTTTGCAACATAAAAAGAAAATAGTTGCCTGTCTCCAATCCTAAAAACTAAGAAAATTATGCAGCTTTTACTTTTGAAGCTAATGGGATGAATTAATTAGCCCATCTCTTTTTCCCCCTTTGTACAACTATCTATTTGACCCAAGTGGATGAGGTTGAAGATTCAGAGATGATTGTTAATCTAATGGAAGAGATGGAATCCATAGATGCTGGTCTTCTTGAAGAAGGTTCTATACTTATTGTTGATCTGTCCAAGTCACTGGATCGGTTTGAGTTAACCCAGCTACTCTCTGGGCCTTATGATAAAGAAGGTGCAGTTCTCACAGTCACTGCTGGTTCTGGGGGTACTGATGCTCAGGTGTGTCCGATAATCTATTCAAATATGATAGAATTAGATAGATATTTTTTCCTGTGACTGTCTTTTTTCAATGTTAAGTTCTTGACTGAAATTTAGTGCATCATAAATCAAACCTCCTATGTGATTTGCTTAGTTGAGCTACTTCGGTAACATGAGTTAGGGTTTTATACTGTCCTTTACTTTTTATAAGTTGTACACTGTCCTTATACTTAAGGCTATGTCTTTATGGCTGGTATATACACATTTGAAGAGTTTCTAAAATGAAACATAAAGCCGCTTTCTAAGGGTGCCTCCCTTATTTGGATACTAGTTACATAATTTTTGTTATGGAAAAAGTATTTTTTTCACTCTCTTGTTTAAGTATATAAACAGGCTTAGTGATAATTGATGCTCCTGAAAAGGAAGAGTTACTATTCTGTTCTCAACACATATTCTATGAGTACTTGGATCACTGAGGCATCACTTTTGTGAATTCTACCCATAGCAGTTATTATCACCAACAATATAACAACAACAACTAAGCCTTTTCCCATAATAGATGGGGTCGGCTATATGGATTCTTTGTTTCCACATAGCCCTATCATAATTTGCAGAATCCATGGTAGATAAGTCTGACAAAGTTTTATGCTGGCTGTCAAAAGCCTAACACAACCCTCCTCCTTTATCCGGGCTTGGGATCGACCATGCAAGGGTGATCCCTTACATGGGCTTATTATCACCAACATGCCTCTTCATATTTTTAGGTGCAATATTCTTGTTGTCTTGTTTTTCTGGCTGAGGTTTTTTCAGGCTTGATTGTTTTCCTCAGATATTTTGTTTTATTTCGAGTGCAAGATTGGGCTAACATGCTTCTAAGAATGTACGTGAGATGGGGAGAGAAACAGCGTACAAAACAAGGGTGGTTGACAAATCCGTGGGTGAGGAGGCTGGAATAAAATCTGCTACAATTGAACTCGAAGGTCGTTTCGCCTATGGTTATTTGTCAGGAGAGAAGGGGACACATCATATTGTTCGACAATCTCCTTTTAATGCTAAGGGACTTCGCCAGGTAATAAGATTTTCTTGTTGCTATTTTCGCTCCTGAACAACCTGAAATAAGTATTCTGCTGCTTTTACCTCCTATGAACCCTTTGGGTTTTCCTAATTAAAGCCCATCCTTTCCTCTGTTGCATGCTCTTGTGCATTGAGCAGCTCTTTTATAAGAACTGTAACGTTTTTCACTTTCAACGAAAGTAGAGATAAGCATACTGTTTGAGACCATGAGCCATACATCCTAGTTGGACCAGAAGATTATGGGAAAACCTTAGTCCTCATACTATTTCGGATCATCGTCATGAAAGTTCGGCTGCAAGCTTGCAAAACAAGCTGGTGCAACTCAGTGGTGGACTTAAACAAAAATATTCTGGGGTGGCTAGTAACAACTACTACAACTAAGCCTTTTCCCATACTAGATGGGGTCGACTCCATGGATTCTTTGTTTCCACAAATCCCTACCATAATTTATAGAATCCATGATATATAGGTCTGACAAAGTTTACGTTGGTTGTCAGAAGCCTAACGCAACCCTCCTCCTTTATCCGGGCTTGGGACCGGCCATGCAATGGTGATCCCTTCCATGAGCGGAGTTTCTGGGGTGGCGAGTAACATTTGGGTAAAATTCAGGTGACCATATCTTTTTTGGAGAAACTTGGATTTGCTTGTACTAACCTTTTGGATTTTTCAAATTTTGGGTGAGGCAGCCGCCTCACCTTGCCTACGAATGGTCTGCCACTGGAGAGCAACTTTTGTTCTTACCTGAGTATTTTCAGATCATCTGCATGAGTCCCTTGTTTTGGGGTTTTAACAGCAATTCATTCTTGCCTGGTTATTCAGTAGTGAAAGGTAATGAACTCGAGAATCTTCCACAAGGTCTTCTCCTTGTAATAGGTTGAGTTGTTTGGAAAACTTGCGGAAAACCGGACAAATGATTAAAGATCTTTTGTACAATGTATACCAGAAACTGATGCAGCAAACCTTGTCCAAGCCAAGCTGCACTTGTTTAAACTCTGATCCTTGCAGCTTAGTAACCTTTATGATGCTTTAGCTAGGGGTAGCATAAACTGCAAATGATACCTCATACAAGGCTATCATTTATATGTATTTTCATCACCTGAAACAGATTGAATATAACGTCAGGATTCTTGACATTGTGGATTTAGGCTTATGGAGGTTGGGAATTTTCTCATGAAAATTGCTTGGATATGATATGTTAATGCATCATAGAGAATTAATGATGAGAAAATACAAAATTGTTCATGTACTGGAAGTGAACGTCAGGTCCTTGTGTGGAAACTGTTACAAGAAATAGGACAAAATAACAATGTTCTTACTGATTCTAGTAAATGGAGCAAGCAACTAGAGTTGTGTGCATTATATGGACAGGTATGCAAGTTACCAGTATCATTCAACACGATACCAAGAAAAACCCATGGAGTACCAAATTCCCTTATATGTGGTGGCACAACCCTAGCATGTGTATAATTCTATGCATGCTTGTTTGGATTTCTATCGGTTACAAATGGATGTATCTTTAACGAAATTTATCAAGTATGCATAAGTAGCCATAATTATTGAATGACATAGTGGATGATTGGATCGTTCCTTGTTTCTCCGGACAAGTTTTGCCAGAGCAGAAGTTATGCCTCTTCTTCCTGAGGAGTCATTGGACATTGAGATACCAGACGAGGACCTGGAGATATGCTATTCAAGGGCTGGCGGTAAAGGAGGTCAAAATGTGAATGAGGTTGAAACTGCTGTTCTCGTTGTTCACATTCCAACAGGCATTGCCCTCCGCTGCATGGGTAAGACTAAATTTGGTCTGATCTGCTCGCATGGAACACCATAGAACTTGCATTTGCAAACTCATGCTATGTGGCATACATGACTCAGCACAAATCCTAGAAATTGCTTTTGGGATTGGCTTAAAATTTCTCTGCATATTAAAAAATAACAAAGAATTCTAATTTCTTGCATTTATACATTCTTTGATAGAATATCTTTTGCGAATGACTCCGTGGGCAGATTTCCAGTAAGATGTTAGAATATTCGCACAAAGTAACCCTAGAATCCTGTCAATTTTCTGGATTTGAAAAAAACATGTTTTCCAAGAATGGGTTTTGATGCCTGATAGTTGGATTTGTTGGCCCCTATGTAGGGATACTAGGATAAGAAATCTTCAATTAGGACACGAGATATATCATGAACCACACGCTTATGTGAATTGTATGTGTTATTTGCTGCTTCTAACAGACTATCAACAGTCTCAACATGTTTCTCGAAAATCCAGAAGAGAGAAGCCAACTTGCAAACAGGATCTTGGCTCTGAGCAGGTTGAAAGCTAAACTACTGGTGGTGGCCAAGGAACAACGTGCATCTGAGATCAATCAAATAAGAGGTGATGCCGTGAAAGCGGAATGGGGTCAGCAGTTTCCATCCATACAAGCTTGTCAAGGATGTACGTACTAGCCATGAGACGTCTGATATAGTATCAGTTATGGATGGAGAGCTAGAACCTTTTATCAAGGCTTACCTGAAGTTCAAATACAACAAAAATACGGCTGGGAGCAATACACAGTGATTGTAAAATATGTCCAGCATGCCTGCTTTGTATTCTCGCTCAGGCATTCTTTTCCTTGTGTTGGGTGCTTAGTACTTTCGGCCAGCATTTTTATCAGTCGTGTTGGTAAAATCTGCTAAACTTGCACAAGGAGCAATAGCTCACCTGGCTAGGGTGTTGACACACAAGTTGAAGCTCGTGACTTCGATACCCGGTTGTGCATCTGGATTTGTCCTTCCCCATTGTACCCCCAAAAAAATATTGGCTAATCGAACCAGGGGACAAAGTGGCTATGTCAAAGGGGAAATGTCACGGCATTCTTCTGAAGGGGACATTGAGAGGGGATAAAGGCATATTTGGTTCACCCGTTGATTTGTTTTGGATTTACAAGCTTTGATGGTACTAATCAAATTCTAGCCATTAAGCAGCTAAAGCTAACATGCCACAGTACATTAGAGAACTGGATTTTCTCAAAGTCACCCACTTCCCTCAAGGGAATCTTTTCCTGAGAACAATCCGTTTCATGGACAAGCTAAACATCCCTAAAGTTTCATAAATTAAAAAAGTATCCTTGAACTTTCTCATTCAGTAGAAGTAATTTATTTTTATTTATCATTTCACTGCAAGATAGAGTATAACTGTAAATAATGAGAATCTATGCAGCTGACCCCATTTGCTATGGGATAAGGCTTCGTTGTGGCTTTGGTTTTGGTAATGTTTTATCATATTGGCAAGCTGGGGTTTGGCAGATACAAACTTGTAACTTGCTTGAATTTGATGGCTTTTAAGCCAGACTCCTAGCCGGAGAGCTTGGAACATGGTTAACCACAAAACATCACTAATTATCAGATGAGAAAGGGAGCACTGAGTTGTACAATAGCGTCAAATAGTTTCATTTTGTTCTCTTAGATACTGAAACTGGTACAATGCGGATATCATAAATGGTAGAAAGTTATCCCACATTTGTGAGCAACGGATATAATGTGCAGCTCAGGTTGTTTTCTTTCCTTTACCAAAAAGCAGATTCACTGAATATGCACTTTTCTTTTCCGCAGCTGCCTCTACCCGTTTTCTCCCAATCTGTAACATATAATAAAGAAAAAGAAATTTCAGACATTCCAATGGCTTGCATCCAAAGAACATATCCGTGAAGTGTTATAGGCTTACCTAGTTAGCAACAGAAAAACTCGATAAAGCAGTGGTTACTCCTAATCATCTAAAACTAAGAAGTCTCCTAATGGTTTTCTGAAATAATGAAATTCATTCCATTCAATCAATATACTGTTACTGCTTCTAATTCCAATAAAGTACCTTATCCATAAGCCAGTAGCCGATGGTCGGCATATATTGCACCAGATACATCACAAGCAGCACTGGCTGCAAAACAAAAGAAAATCAAAATTAGCTCACATGAGGAAAGATTATCTGCCTGTCTCAGGAGAGACCACGTCCATGAAAGCTCAAGAATAGACAAACCAGATTAAGAATGAAGCAGTAGCTGGAAACAGAAACGGCTATAGACATGGGATGCTCTTGAACGATCTTTGATATATGTGAATTAAGCTTACGTGCACCAGATTTATGAGGCAACCATATACTATATAAGTCGTGCTTTCTTCTGGTGCTAGCGTGGCTGTAAGCTGAAAAGGTGCCACCTATTTCTTTACCACCCCAAAGACTAGATTCAAGCACCACAGGAACTAAAACTAGCCAGTTCCTCGCCACGCAGTCTGCAATCAAGCAGACTCTGGAATCCTACTGGAAAATCTTCTCTTTTGGTTGCTGCAAATAATGAGGCCTAGAAAGGGCAAATGATGATATAAGAAATAGATGGAAAAACTATTTTTATAAGCTTTTTTTTAATGAAAATAAAGATGTTAGTATTAGCTTAGGAGAGTTAGCCAAATAAGAAAAGTATATAAACTACAATTTCTACCGACATATTCAAAAGAATGAAGTGAAAAAGACTCTTAAACATATGAAGGGTGGTAAATTGATAGGACCAAACAATATTCCTATAGAAGTTTGAAAAATACTAGGAGAAATAGGAATCACTTGACTCACAAGACTATTTAATGACATAGAGATGCCCGAGGAATGGAGAGCGAGTACACTTATACCCATATATAAGAACAAGGGGAAACATTAAGAATTGTGTGAATTATCGAGATATCAAGTTAATGAGCCATACTATGAAATTATGGGAAAGAATTATCGAACGTAGGTTAAGACAAGTATCAAGTACAACAGAGAACTAATTTGTATTCATGCCAGGCAGATCTACTGTTGAAGCGATTCACCTTTTGAGATGTCTTATAAAACATTTTAGAGCAAAAAAGAAAGACCTTCACATGATATTTATTGATCTAGAAAAAACTTACGATAGGGTACCGAGGGAGGTTCTTTGGAGAACCTTAGAAAAAAGAGGTATCCCATTGAGATACATAAACCTTATAAGAGACATGTACGATGGTGCAAAAACATGTGTGAGGACTCATGAAGGAATGACAAACTTCTTTGAAGTTAATATTGGGTTACATCAATGATCAACTTTAAGTCCATACTTATTTATAATGGTGATTGATGAGTTAACAAAACATATTCAAGATGAAGTAGCTTAGCGTATGTTATTTGAAGATGACATTGTGTTAGTGGATGAGTCTAAGAAAAAAGTTAATAAAAAATTGGAACTATGGAGAGAAACATTAGAAAGTAAATGCTTCTAACTTAGTAGAACAAAGATAGAATATAAGTTTGATCATTTGGTTACTTCACAAGACATAGAAATTAAAATTGGCACACATTGCATCCCCAAAAAGGAAATTTTTAAATACCTAGGGTCAATTTTTCACAGTGATGGAAGAATTGATAAGAATTGATGGAGATGTTACGCATAGAATTAATATTGATTGGTTAAAGTGGAGAGGAGCATCAAGTATTCTTTGTGACAAGAAGATACCATTAAAGTTAAAAGGTAAATATTATAGAGCAGTAATTAGACCTGCCATGTTTTATGGTTCTGAGTGTTGGACAGTTAATCATCAATATGTACAAAAGATGTTTGTGACAGAAATGAAGATGTTAAGATGGATGAGTGGTCATACAAGAAAAGACCATATACATAATAAGGTTATTAGAAACAAATTAGGAGTGACACCAATAGAGGATAAAATGAGAGAATATCGTTTAAGATGGTTTGGACATATAGAAAAGATCAAAAGAAGAACCGGTAAGAAGGTATGAAAAACTAAATTTGGAAAAGTATTAAAAGAGGTAGAGGACGACCACAAAAGTGTTGGAAAGAAATAATAAAGAATTCTGAGTTAACTGCTAACATGACACATGATAGGGCTCTGTGGAAACAAAGAATCCATGTAGCCGACCCCGTCTAGTATGGGAAAAGGCTTCGTTGTTGTTGTTGTAAATGCAAGAGTGACCCAAAATGGAATGATGGATCATAATGGTGTCTGGAAATCCATTTGGTCAACTCCACCTAGGGTGGAAAAGACTTAGTTTCAGTAGTTGCTGCATATGACAGGGTTTTGCATCATGTTGAACAAAAAAGTATGGTGGCATCATGTTTAACAAATCAGTATGGTTGCATCATGATGAACAAAAAAGTTTCATACGTTACAGCATGCTACAACCGTACAAAGATAATAAAGAGAATAAACTGCTACCCTGTTGTAGTGGACAACAGAAAAGGAAACTGGAGAAAACAAAATAGAATATCCAGAGAACATTTGTTAAATCCATTATTTTGGTGGAACATTAAACGCTGTAGAATTCTCTGGAAAAGTCACTACAAATTAGTAGTCCTTTAATGACCACAGAGGTCAATATACTCAAGCTTCAATGTTGTCCCACCCTTTCATCCAAAAAAAAAAGGGAAAAGGAGATGTGAAAATCAACAACCCAAATTTCTTGGTTGTTCATGATTCTATTTTAATGGGTAGGATATGTTCTAAAATTTCCAGGACAAACAACAACAACAATAACAACTAAGCATTTTCCCATACTAGATGAGTCGGCTATATGGATTCTTTGTTTCCACAAAACCCTATCATAATTTGTAGAATCCATGGTAGATAAGTTCGACAAAGTTTTATGCTGGCTGTCGGAAGCCTAACACAACCCTCCTCCTTTATCCGGGCTTGGGACCGGCCATGCAGGCCTATCTAACATTTCCAGGAAAAGAGAAAAAATCAGAAGAGAAAAAGAGTCAGCTCCATATGAAGTAGAAGTAGAAAACAGGAACAAAGCGTTCAAGAAATTCATTAGGGCATTTGATAAAATTTGAAAGCAAAAGGAGCTGACACTAGCACACTTACAGCATACGTGAATCAGCTTTACATGGGTGAACCTTTTAGGAAACAAGTCCACTCTTGGGTCTAGAATGTATTGATCTGAACAATTAAACCATTTTGTGACTAGATTATGGTGAAAAAATTGAGACGAGATGTTTTACTGGCTAACTAGTTTGTTATATATCAGGTTATTATTGATAGATTTCAGTTGTTGAGACCTTCAGTTCGTCAAGGTCAGCTGATAACAGTACTCTTAGCACCCTGTGAAACAAGAAGGCATGATCAACCGGTTAACCTGATATGATATCCAAGCTTCCTTCAGTCCATGCGTGGCTGCAATGATAGTAAGCTCAGCACACCTCTCTGCTGCAACACGTTTCTGTTTCCAAAGAAATGGATCAAACAACATCTCCATAAGAATCAGGCACACGTAATCAAATCACACAAGTTCCTCTGTAAAATATATCTTCGTTCCCAACAGAAAATAATTTCAAAACACAGATCTGTAAATGTTTTGAGTTTTAAGATGTAAACTTTAATAATATGTTTTCTCTTCAAACGTGGTAATCACATCTTACTCAGAATAGGATGGTACATTACGAAACCAAATCCCAAACTATATAATTTATACTTATTTCCTGTAAGGAATCTGCTCAAGAACTGATGCTTTTCCCAACAACTGCTTGTGGCAGATCATAGCTACAAACGAAAATGTTTTTTCTTTTATTTGCACAATTTCTCCTAGAAAGACTAAATACCGGTACCAAATTATCACAATTTTAAGCAGAGAACTTTTAAATATGAACTAAAGAGTACTTCTAACCTTTTCCACGTCTTTTGTTAGAACATGTTGAGAAGCATTTGACTGCACGTTGAGTTGGATTCAATGGTATATGATGGAAGGGGCACTTTGCCCCCCATAT
Source organism: Brasenia schreberi (assembly GCA_036023115.1). Classification (NCBI taxonomy): domain Eukaryota; kingdom Viridiplantae; phylum Streptophyta; class Magnoliopsida; order Nymphaeales; family Cabombaceae; genus Brasenia; species Brasenia schreberi. The sequence continues at coordinate 6,402,847 of JAYKKT010000075.1, read as the reverse complement.
CACTGTTGTGGTTGCCCCTGTTTCAGTCATGGGATGGATACAACAACAACAACTAAGCCTTTTCCCATACTAAACGGGGTCAGCTACATGGATTCTTTGTTTCCACAGAGCCCTCTCATGTATCATGTTAGCAGTTAACTCACAATAAGCTAGATCATTCTTTATTGTTTCTTTCCAACACTTTTGTGGTCGTCCTCTACCTCTTTTAGTACTCACAATAATCTAGTTTTTGTATTTGGTTACATGATTAAAACAATTATTTCTTTCATATCAAATGAAGCAACATATTCAAATAAATCAATAAGATTATTAAGAATGAAAATTCTAATGAAACTTCAATTTAATGGTCATGGTGAATCCTTCCCAGAAGCTTGCGTGAAGTGCATACAGAGTAAAGTTCAATTGGGACTTAAATCAGATTTTTCATATGTTTCATTTATTGAAATGTACCATCTTCTATTCAAGTTAGCTAACCAACATTATAGAGGCTAATTAGTAACTTTAATTGCATAACCAAAATACAACAACAACAACAACTAAGCCTTTTCCCATACTAGACGGGGTCGGCTACATGGATTCTTTGTTTCCACAGATCCCTATCGTGTGCCATGTTAGCAGTTAACTCCCAATAAACTAGATCATTCTTTATTGTTTCTTTCCAACACTTTTGTGGTCGTCCTCTACCTCTTTTAATACTTTCCAAATTTAGTTTTTCTAACCTTCTTACAGGTTCTTCTTTTGATCTTCTTTCTATATGTCCAAACCATCTTAAACGATGTTCTCTCATTTTATCCTCTATTGGTGCCACTCCTAATTTGTTTCTAATAACCTCATTATGTATACGGTCTTTTCTTGTATGACCACTCATCCATCTCAACATCTTCATTTCTGTCACAGACATCTTTTTTTTTACATGCTGATGATTAACTGCCCAACACTTAGAACCATAAAACATGGCAGGCCTAATTGCTGCTCTATAATATTTACCTTTTAATTTTAATGGTATCTTCTTATCACAAAGAATACTTGATGCTCCTCTCCATTTTAACCAACCAGCATTAATTCTATGTGTAACATCTCCATCAATTCTTCCATCACTTTGAAAAATTGACCCTAGGTATTTAAAACTTTCCTTTTGGGGAATGCAATGTGTGCCAATTTTAATTTCTATGTCCTCTGAGGTAGCCAAATGATCAAACTTACATTCCATATATTCTGTCTTTGTTCTACTAAGTCGGAGGCCTTTGTTTTCTAATGTTTCTCTCCATAGTTCCAATTTTCTATTAACTTTTTTCTTAGACTCCTCCACTAATACAATGTCATCTGCAAATAACATACACCAAGGTACTTCATCTTGAATATGTTTTGTTAACTCATCCATCATCATTATAAATAAGTATGGACTTAAAGTTGATCCTTGATGTAACCCAATATTAACTTCAAAGAAGTCTGTCGTTCCTTCATGAGTCCTCACACATGTTTTTGCACCATCATACATGTCTCTTATAAGGTTAATATATGTCAATGGGATACCTCTTTTTCCAAAGTTCTCCAAAGAACCTCCCTCGGTACCCTATCATAAGCTTTTTCTAGATCAATAAATATCATGTGAAGGTCTTTCTTTTTTGCTCTAAAATGTTCCATAAGACGTCTCAAAAGGTGAATCGCTTCAATAGTAGATCTACCTGGCATAAATCCAAATTGGTTCTCTGTTGTACTTGATACTTGTCTTAACTTACGTTCGATAATTCTTTCCCATAATTTCATAGTATGACTCATTAACTTGATACCTCGATAATTCGCACAATTTTGAATGTCTCCCTTGTTCTTATATACGGGTATAAGTGTACTTGCTCTCCATTCCTCGGGCATCTTTTGGTTTTTCCATATTTCATTAAATAGTCTTGTGAGCCAAGTGATTCCTATTTCTCCTAGTATTTTCCAAACTTCTATAGGAATATTATCTGGTCCTACCGATTTACCACTATTCATATGTTTAAGAGCCTCTTTGACTTCATTCTTTTGAATACGTCGGTAGAAATTGTGGTTTATATACTTTTCTAACTTGGCTAAATCTCCTAAACTAATACTAACATCTTTATTTTCATTAAAAAGATTATAAAAATAGTTTTTCCATCTATTTCTTATATCATCATTTTCATCATCATTATGCATCTAACATAATTAAGATCTTTAGTTTTCTAATCTCTAGCCCTAGCTATCCTAAAAATATCTCTTTCACCCTCTTTTGAGTTGAGTTTTTTATATAAGCCCTCCCAAATCTTAGCTTTTGCTTCACTAATGGCCTTTTTTGCTTCCTTCTTTGCTTTCTTATAAGCTTCTAAAGTTTCACTAGTTTTCTTAGTATAATGTAATTTGTAACATGCCCTCTTTGCCTTGATTTTATTTTGTACTACTTCACTCCACCACCAAGCTTCTTTTTGTGCCGGTACACCTCCCTTAGATACCCCTAACACATCTTTCGCCACTTTCCTAATATGTATAGCCATATTGTTCCACATATGAGAGGGTGTGCCAACATAATTCCAAACATCTCCATGAAGGACTTTCTGTTTAAATATATCTTCTTTCTCGCTTTTGAGGTTCCACCATTTAGTCCGAATAGCTCGATGCACTCTTTTCTTCTTTGTCCATTTTTTTATTTGTAAATCCATAACTAAAAGTCGATGTTGGGTGGTTAAGCTTTCTCCTGGAATTACCTTACAATCTTTACAACACACTCTATCTTTTTTTCTACAAATAAAGTAATCAATTTGTGTTTGTGATAAGCCACTCTTATAAGTAATTAAATGTTCATCTCGTTTTTTGAAGATTGTATTGACTATAAAGAGATCAAATGACATAGCAAAATTTAAAATCTCCCTACCTTCCTCGTTTATATCCCCATAACCAAAGTTTCCATGAATCCCTTGATATCCTAATGCCTCTTTACCGACATGTCCATTTAAATCTCCTCCTAAACAAATCATCTCCCTTTGTGGAATCTTTTGAAACACCTTATCTAACTCTTCCCAAAAAACTGTCTTTATACTATCTTCTAGTCCTACTTGGGGTGCGTAAGCACAAACTATATTCAAAACCTCTGCTCCTAACACTAATTTCAATGTCATGATTCGGTCACCATATCGTTGTATGTCTACTACACTCTCCTTTAAATCTTTATTTATGATAATACCAACTCCGCTTGGGGCCTTTTCTTTACCTGAGTACCATAATTTAAAACCAGTATCCTCTATCTCCTTTACTTTTTCTCCAACCCATTTTGTCTCTTGTAAACATAGAATATGAATCTTTCTCCGAATCATAGTATCTACCACCTCCATTAGCTTACCCAATAATGTTCCGATATTTCAAGAACCAATACGAATCTTATTATCTAGGACTAGCTTCCTTACCCCCCGCATCTGTCCATAATCAAAATGCAGAGACCCTCTCTGAAAATTTTTCACTACATTCGGGTGGCAATGTAGCGGGACTAACTTCTTTACCCACACCCGTCCATGATGTGGGAACCCTCTCTGCAATTGATTCACTACATTCGGGCAAAAATGTAGTGGCCCTTGCTTACTTTTTACTGCATTCGGGCTATGCAGCACGTCGCTAGGCGGGGACGCCCCAAAGCAATGCTCATAATTTTTGTAATCCATGTTGTAGAAATCCGACGAAGTTTTATGCTGGCTGTCGGAAGCCTAACACAACCCTCCTCCTTTATCCGGGCTTGGGACCGGCAATGCAAGGGTGATCCCTTACATGGGCGGAGTTAGTCATGGGATGGATATGGGATTAAAATTTGTTGTTCTTTGTACATCATCTTAATGGAGAACGTGAGCAATCTGTCACGAATTTCTTCACCTGTCTGCATTCTATTTTCTCCAAAATGTCTTTACATTTTTATATCAAATGCAAACGCTTAATTTCTATGACTAGAATCAATTTAAAAAATACCATTTCATTTCTAGTTTGCCATACAAGTAATAGAAAACTCCATCTATGCTGAGGATTCACCCTTATATAGTAGGTCCCAAGCCTGGATAAAGTTGGCATGTGTCAGGATCCCATTAGAATTTCTAAGTTAAGTTTGCTTAGCCAAGAATACCACTAGGATAGTTGACATCCCAAAAAGTCTTCATGTTTCAGTCTCAAGGGAACCTCACAAACTGTGGGAAAACGTCTAGTGAAGGAGGTTGAGCTATTATATAACTAAATTATTACTAGTCAGTAAATAATATTCGTCGGATCTTGTAGAATACAACACATGCTATTCAATAGCTTTTGCTTCCATAGGACATATGAAAGGTTCTATTATTCCTTATCATAATACAAAGACTGAATTTCATGTCTCGGACAAGGGAATCACCCTATAACTCCATTTCTTAGTAACCAAACAAGTCATATACCTCAGGATGAGGGGATTGCCCAGCTGAACTAGCACTTCCAGCACTCTTTGATGTGTCTATTGGCCCTGGACAGACAACAGTCACTTTGATTCCTCTTTGACATAGCTGTAACAGAAAAGTACATCATCAGGAGGAAAATACAATGGCTTGTACCATGTATGGCAGAGGTCAGAAGTAAGTTCATTTTTAATTTTTGGAACCAAAAGGCATTCCAGTGACAAAAAAAATCCTATAAGAAACCAATCCTAAATACAAATAGTAGAAACAGGAGCGCATCTTCATCTTTCTCGAATAAAAGGAAGATTCTTCAGAAATAGAAAGGATAAGTGTACAAATACTGCAATAGATACAAAGAATCCTTGCGATCTGCATATGCATTTCCTTATAACAAATGCTTTATAAAGCATGCTTACCTCAGAACGCATTGTATGGAAATAACCATTCACTGCATGCTTAGAAGCAGAGTACACAGCTTGGCCAGGTGAAGGTGTTTTCCCAGCTGCACTGCTCATCTATGGCAGAAAAAACCAACAAACCTAACTTGCGGAACAAGGCAACAATCAAATAAAAGAAGTGTAGATGAAGCTATTTAGATACCACAACAAAATGCCCCCTCCCTCTCTTCAGCATGAAAGGTGCAAGGTGCCGAGTAAGAGTTACTGTTCCAAGAACATTCACATTGAAAGTTGCCTGGACAAAAGACACGCATATGTAACTTATTCAGAAAAAAATCAAAAAAGCAAAGCCATTGGAGGATGGGGTGAATCAACTTTTTGTACCAGAAGAGAATCGGTAGTTGTATCTAAAACTGCTGTTTTCTGCAGAATGCAAAGAGAGTTGGAATTAGCAAAAGTATGATCGGATACATTCCTTTTGGAATCTTAGAAGATGCATCAGCCAAAATATACAAATAATTGCATGTTGGATCTGGAAGCTATAATGAATGTTCAGCAAGCACCTTTACTGATGTCATAGCTTCTTAAAAGGAGAAGTCCATTGGGACACATGAAGGTTTTTCATCACTCTGGCTTTGGTAGGTAAATGGTCGAAAGTTGTCTTGTCATACTTCATACTCCCTACACAAGGACAAGGACAAGGCCAGCATGCAACTGATGGTTCAAAATAATGAGGGTTTAAATGAATACTGTTTCACTTGTTCAAGTTGAATAACATGGCAAATATGTTTAACTATCCTGCTTATGGACGAGGTGGAGCACTTTTCTAATTTTCTTCCATTAACTGACAAGGGAGTCTCTTTCTTGGTGTACTAAAGGCACAACATTTCTCAATCTCAAATGTAAATTTCAGTATTCTGTAATAGTTTGCATATCTTGAATTGTTTTCCAATTACCGATCAACTTAAAGATAATTCACATACTATTATGCGAACACAGTGAAGAAATGAACAAAGTCAAGTTGGAGGTGTTATAACATTAGTCTCAGAAGGAAGCGTCATCCAGAAAACCACCAAGTATGTAAGACGCAGACAAATGGTAAAGTTTAGCTGTAAGAATATCATCTTCTATAGCAACGCAATTTAGCAAAGAAACAGAGAATTAAAGTTTATTGTTTTCTGTGGAATTGTGCAGTAGGTAGATCACTTACAGGCCGCTCATGTGCTGCATTATGAATCATAAAATCAACACCAGAAGCAGAGAAAAAAGACTCTGCTTTCATCACAGCTTCCTCCAATGAATCTTCCCCAGATGCCAGATCCAAAGGTAAGATTTTTACTCCATCTGGGGCATGTTTGCCTAAAATATGTATGGCCACAAAAAATAAGGGTCTGACTACACCAGAAAAAATGATGAGTGCAAACTGGTATGCCGGAGAACAGAAACTACCTTTCAGCTCTGATTTGACTCTTTCCAGTTCAGATTCTCGCCGTGCAGACAGGATCAGCTTTGCACCTAAACTAGCAAACTGTTTTGCAAGGGCCTCCCCTAGAAATAGAGGGGCAACAATCAACCATAAGTACAGTTAGTTTATTGTTTCTCTTTGCTTCCTAAACTAGAAACTAATTACGTGCAATGAAGCAGCATGGAATGAAACATAAAATGTCATTTGCCAAGATAAGCATTAAACTAGATAACTTCTAGAAAATATTATTTTCTTTATAGTCAGTATATTAATAGTCAGTATCATACTCATACTGTTACTAGTGCCATTTGCAACATGGGACATACATGTCAAATATATCATTTTCTTTGCACTGTATCCATAGTGTAGTGTGCGGTACAATACCATACATGCCATGCCACACTTAGAAGTGCTGCACATCCATTTTTCCGTTTTGGAGACTATAAAGTTCCTTAAGCCCAAGTTCTATACAATTAAAAGAGAACGTGGCGAGGAACTCTAAGCTTCTACTGCATATATGAACCCTTTCCGAAGTGAAAGGTCTAACTGGTACACAACATTATCATAAATTTATTTTTCTCGTTCCCTTTTGTATAGAAAGTGTAACTTGATACATCTACTAATACCAAGAAAATGTTTTGGCATAAATACGCAGATCTATGTTCAGTTTCAGCATCAAAGACAGAAACCGAACACTTAACTACCGTAACGGAGATTTTTATCATAATCTGCAGCTACTCTTTTGCTGCAAAAGAAAACAAAAGTTGCTCAAGGAATAGCAAAAAGAAAAATGTGCAGTTGATAATGATCATATCTATAAATTAGTGATCAATTGCAACATAATATGATAAATTCTACAAATTATGATAGGGCTCTGTGGAAACAAAGAATCCATGTAGCCGACCCCATCTAGTATGGGAAAAGGCTTAGTTGTAGTTGCAGTTGTTTGGTAATGATCATATCTATAAATTAGTGATCAATTGCAACATAATATCTCGATTGCTTCTTACACTAACTGTGTAGTTTTCACATAACTAAACAACCGCTATTGTAATCCCGACTCATAATCAACACATTCAAAACGAGAAACAACAAATCCAAATTAACCAACAGTTCGGAAATGCAACAAGCATATAAACAAAACCATCATGTAAATAAAAACCAAAAGATAGCTTACCAATTCCACCGCTCGCACCTGTTATCCACACAACCTGAGAATAAATTCAATAGAAAATCAGAAACGTTGTTGCGCAACAAATCAATAGAATCTCAAGTTCCGGTGGGAAAAGATCCCACCTTGTCTTCTACTAGTTCACGTTTTGGCGACCCTTTAGATAACAAAGTGAAATCCCCTGGAATCAAAGATATCCAATAAGTAACAAAAATCTTAGTTTTCCTTAAACATCTGTGCTGAAACTCTCAAGGCAAAGAAGGAAGAGATAGACAGATGTAAATGGGAATGATTGCAACGCTCACCATCGGCAGTAACGAAACGAAAGACGAGCAAAAGAACCAGAACAAGGAAGACGACGACGAGGGCTACCATCTGCGTGTGTTTGTGTGTCTCTGTATGCACGAGAGAGAGAGAGAGCAACGAGGGCCGAACAAGTTCAGTTGATGGAAAGTTAGGGTGGGGAACGGGGGCAGATCCATATAAATTCAAGGATCCCCGGCTGGATTGCTACATTTTCGCATTATCCGCTGATTTTAGAGCGTAATTGCACAGGTGGAGATTGTTATTGCTAGCTTTGAAAAATAAGCTATGGATAAAAATTAATTTAAATATGGTGTAGTCGCTTAGATCACTTATCGTATGTTAAATTAATTTGCTATATTAATTTAATTTAATGTCCTACAGCTTTTCCTCCTATTACACTCATACTTAAGTTGTTGGGTACTTTAATGGGGTGTGCTATTTTTTCTCCGGCTCCTCTCTTCTCACATCCTTTAATATGAGACTGAAGAACCTTACTTTACTGTAAACCCAACTGACCTGATACATGATGTATCCACCTTCTAAATGGTGCACATTTAGTACCCATGGTTCAGGTCGAGATTGAGGCCGGGTGAACAACCTGAGTGAGTTAGAGATTAGCTTCCTCATTTAACATGAATATGTATTGGGAGTCATCAATGCTCAATTGAACACGATGTTCAATCAAGCGGTTTGTAGGGTTCCACCAATTCAACCATAGGTGATTCTCCAAAACCGCCTTTTGTCCGTCGAAACCATCATCACCACCAATAGAAAGCTACTTATTTATAATGTTTTTATTTTTAAGTGATTTTGATGTTGACAACAACAATTTTGAATAATAAAGGAAGAGCGGCGGCTCGAGGTTGAATTGGTGGAACTATACAAACCGTACCACCATGCTCAAACAAGGACAAATCACTCCCTCATAAAAAAAAATATTCCTAGGTTCGATGGAAAAGCAATTTGTTGCTCATTTGAGCTATTTTTATTTGCTTGTCAGAGTAAAACTCTTGGAGACACGGGCTTTCTCACACATCATTATATACACGATGAGCCTGAACGAGCTGAGCCAAGATAAAAAGTTAAAGCTTGTCTGCTAAACCATAAGAGATGAACTGACAGAGAGCCTGCTAAGAGGTTAGATGAACGACACAACGAGCAATTAGAAAGATTTGGAGCAAAGCAATTAATGTGGTTTCGCAGTTCTACGTTTTTGCATGTTAGGTGACACATTTGAGCTTTGATTTTAATAAATAGTGAATAAATATTAAGCTTAGCAAGCCGACTAAGCACAAAGTTGAACCAAATGGTGAAAAATTCATCTTATTTTGCTTTTGCCCTCTTAATTGTTCAATAGTTCAATACTAATTTTGGTACAAGCGGGAGGTTGAAGCCAATATGCACGCCCTAAGTATCTGCTACACGAAAACAAAAACGGGACACAGGAAACAAAAAATCTTCAAAACTTAGGAAATGTGAAAACAACAATATATATATATATATAACAAATAAAAAACAAAAGCACTTTACACATTTCAATAATAAATTTAATATCTAATTACATTAAAGTGCTAAATATAACAAAAATGCATATACTTTTAAGCGTCATTATCAGGAAATGTGCTCCTCTCTTAACAGAAAAAATAGAACGCTGATTCTCCAACAGAGCAAGCTATACCAAAAGTGGTAGCAATAACAGTGGGATTTTGGATTGAAAATGAGAGAGAGAGACTCTAAAGGTTTGATTTTCCGACAATAAAAAAACTATAATAAAAGCGACCAGCAGGGTTTTGAATTGAAAGAGAGAGAATTTGATGGTTGAATTTTTCTTTTATTTTTCAGTTTTAAAGATGAAACGTTTCTTGAAAAAACAGGAAACGTTTCCGTGATGTTTCCAGTTTCGTATGCAAACGGGAAACATCCTCAGAGAAGTTTTTGTGCTTCATAGGAGAAGTGGTATTCGATAATTTGAAAAAGTGGCTGGTAATATGAAAAGTGTGGAAACATCCAGTCATATGTAAATATTGTGATAACTTAGGTGGGTTGACATAAATTTGCAGGCACGTTCGATGTGGAAATATGGGTATGGACATGGTCTTGGGCCTGCGGGTGTTCCATCTACATGCCCATATTGCAAGGTGGGGCAGTCATTATGACCCGATCCGTATCAACCAACTGCCTCATTAACTATAAAGCTGAGGAGATCCAGATTCATTAGAAAGCAAAGTAAAACATTTGAACTGATAACTTCATTGAGATAACAAGTTATGATCGCAGTTGGCCCCAAGAACTGCAAAGAAAGCTCACTCGATTCAAAAATTGCTGGCGTTACTTGATTCATCTTATATCAGTTAACATGTTTAAAGTGTTCTTTTTCAGAGGACAATTTTTTCTGGGCATATAAATCAATTATTTGAATGCTCAAGCGAAAAGAAAATAACTATTGGCTGTTCATGTGTACACTTTTTTTTTATGGGCAAGGTGGGGTTCGACAGACCATATGCACACCCTAGGTATCAAACTCGGGACCTTCAACTTGATCGAGTTTTGAGTAGATTTGCTAACGAGAACTTTAACTACTTGTGCAACTCATTAATCAAAGCAGATATGTTACAGAAATTGCTGCCGGACGATCAACATTTCTTTCTATAATTCCCTTGTAAATAGAGGACATAGATATGAAGCCAAAGACCCGCTTCGCTTTGCATCAATGGTAGTGGTGGATCCAAAGAAAAGAGGTCGAGGCAGAGGGCTCACAATTTTAACCATGAGCTATATCTTCTCACCGGTTTTCCAAAGTGAGGTCAAGAGTAGCAAAACGGTTGGGTCATTTAAGGTTTGGCCACAAGTAGCTTGATGCAGACCCGACCCATTTTTCTTCAGGTCATTTTCTTTAAACCCAGACCTCACCAGGACTGTGTTTGGGTCCGATCCAGGCCAAGCTGATTGTAAATCCTACCCACAAACAGATACTAGATGTAGTACATATCTATCGGGGTCGGGTAGGGCTCAGACCTGCATATGACCAGGAAATCAAGTTTTTCTACAAATTATTAGAGTTAAGTTTGTTTACCAGTATATTTGGTAAAATGCGTATTTGTTTGTAACGGATTTCCAGCATAAATGAGCAAGTATTGCATCTCTTGATAGAATTTATATTATCAAAAAGCACATCAAAGAGATACTCGCAGTTGATTTAGACTGACAGAGGCACAATCCAAATATTATTAAAGAGCTCACATGGTGTCCAATCTCTCAAGAAACCTGCCCGTCCAGAGACACAACAATTGAAGCAAACGCTTTGGCCAAATATAATTCTTATCAATTAGATAGCATCCAAAGCCTGAAGGATGTCAGCCTTGATGTCTTCATAGTCTTCAACCCCAAAACTAAATCGGACTAGATTGTCCTTGATCCCGAAGCTAGCTCTCTCTGGTGGGCTAAGGTCCCTGCCAGACAGAACAGAAAGAAAGGCGTCAAAGAAAAACAACACAATCTTTTTAGTGGCAGAGGGAACAGACTATAATCTGGTAGCAGCATCAACAAAAAGTTCACTAAAACTGTCACATGGTTGTTGCTGCTGGTTTGAAAGACATGGTGCGAATACAAATACATGTAACTTGATTTATTCTGCTCAAAAGTTCTTGTGATCTGTGTGTAAATGCAAGTGTGTGTGTGTGTGTGTGAAAGAGAGAGAGTACCAGTAGGACATGATCGTAGGAGGTTCCACGATGCTTTCACAGCCTCCAAATGATGGAGCAAGATAAGGGATCTTCAAAGAGTCTATGAATTTCCTCGTGATATTGAGGTCACCATTTACCTGCCAAAGACACTACATCTCAGGAAGAATCTTTGGGATTCAGGAAACAACCATTGCACCCCGGAAGGAATGCAAATGGCATTGCATCAAAAGAAGCAGGTTGAATAATCGCCAATTGCATACCTCAAAACTGACCACACCACCAAAGCCCTTCATTTGCTTAGTAGCTATATGATGCTCCGGATGACTAGGCAGGCCTGGATAATGGACACGCACGATCTGAAAATACAGGTTGATTAATGACATGCTCAGACGGCAGTATATGGAATTCTCAGAAATATTTGGAAATTGTTACTGGACCAGGAATCATGTCGAAATGGTTGCTCCAAAGAGGAGTCAAGAAACGGTGTGTACATGCACAATAGTTCATTCTTCAACGAACTGTGAGATATAGTGGAGGAACGTTTCTCAAATACCCTAGGTTACAAGAATTAAAGGATACCAACAGTGTATGGATACCTTAGGATGCCCCTCCAAGAGTTGGGCAATCCTCAATGCGGTTGAGTTTTGTCGCTGTACACGGAGATGGAGTGTCTTCATGCCTCTGATAATCAAATATGCTGCATTCTGCTTCCATGAGAAAATCCATAGAAATCAAAAGATGGCTAAATAACATATAAGAACTGGAATATAAAAGTCAAGTTGCCTGTAGCTCTGCAATATGGTATATCTACTCATCCTCAGCATCAAAGTGACATCGGATGTGCAGAGCCCACACTCTTAAGAGAACAGGAACTTACACTATGATGCAAAATATAATGCCATATAACAACAAATAAACAAATAAAAGTCAATATAATTAAAATAACTTACAGGGTTGAGAACACCACCCAAAATATGATGGAGAGTACGAACTGGACTGACCAACTTTTCCGGGCCACTGATGCAACCAGCAATTACCTGCCACAAACAGCCGTTCCTTAAAGTTTACTTTTAGAAGAGAAACTGAAATTTTCAGACCATACTATAGCCACTAGTCTTAACTCACATCATTGTGACCTCCGATATACTTTGTAGCAGACTGCAGAACAAGGTCTGCCCCCAACTCTAAGGCCTTCTGGTTGATAGGTGTGGCACAAGTGCCATCAATAACGACCAATGCCCCCTTGCTGTGGCACAATTTTGAGACCAGTTCAATGTCAACACAACGAAGGTAAGGATTAGTTGGAGACTCCGTAAAGAAAACAGATACCTGCATAAATGAAGACAAAGTTAAGGAACCGATATGCCACTCGTCAACTAAAAGCATATAATAACATTTGTTACCTACATTGTTCTTGTCCAAAGCAGATTTCAAGGCATCAACGTCAGCAGGATCAATGACAGTTACCTGCAGTTAACAACGAACATCAGAAGTTGGAAAACACAAGCATGAGAACCAAATTGCCTTGCCATCACTAGCATAGTGGGAGGAGTAATGCCATAAGTCCAGTTCTGTTTTAAGTTATAGGTTTGAATAGAATTCTAGTCAACGCATATGTAAGAAGATCAGTATATGCCCTGGGCTTTGAGGATTTGAGCCTCAAAGTTTTATGATGGATGGCTAAAGCCATATACCTCCCAAAGACAGCTTCTCCAAGCTACAAAGAAAAGTACAGTAAACAAATTCCGTTTCCAGGCAACAGAAATCAAGAAAGAGGCGGAAGACATGATATGAACAGCCTGTAATTGAAAAGCAGCTGACAAGCCTGCTGATGAAGACTTCAATCATAGATAACGGTAGTTCCTGGAGCTTCTCTGAAAAGTACCACAAGCACTCATCTACTTTCAGAATTTTGCCCACATGTGGTATTATCTGAAGAAGCCCCAGTAGAAAGTGATAACCACGGTTCTAATTGTTCTGGAGTAATTTTGAACCATCATTATTTCAGTGTCCCATTTCATGATAAAGAATCATTTGCAAACACAAAAAAAAAAACCTCTGGATGATCCAGAACAAGGGTCTCAACACAATGTTCCAATGGTTTCCGTTAGCAGCAATAAAATGCTTCGATAACAAATACCGCTCATTTAAGACAATTAAAACCACCAAGAAAATGTTTTAATAAATCTAGGAGATGTATCTAAAATGGAGCAATTTCTGGTACAAACTTTGTTCAAGCCCATGGCAACTCGAAAAGCCAAAACACAAGAGACAAAAAGCTCCAACAGAGAATAAATTCTATTACCGTTATTCCCATCTTGGGAAGCACTGTCTGGATGAATATCCGAGTCTTCCTGTAGCAGTCAGTAGTTGTCACCAAGTGACCACCAGCCGGTACCAGTGCCATAAGCATAACAGTACTTGCACACATGCCAGATGCCATGAGCAATGTTGACTCAGCTCTCTCTAGTGCACTGATAAGCATTATAATTCAGCAATGGTGTTTAAGGATCATGGACGTCGTACCATACATCCATATGTAAAATGAAGCAAGTAAAGTAAATGCTTATCTCAGTTGGAGCAGAAAGTACCTGATCTTGTGCTCTGCAACCTCGGTAGTTGGATTTCCATAGCGGCCATACTCAAAACTCGGATGGCGCCCTTCCTGTAAAAAAAATTAGAAGGCTCACCAGCACGATTCATGCAAAAACTTATGAGAAGGAAGGAAGAGGGTTGAAAATCAAGCAGTTATGTGCAAAGCAGAAACACTTTGGAAGCAACATACTCTTTTGATTAACCGGAGGAAACCACACCTGAGCGGTGAGACTCGCATCCAGCCATGTAAAACCCCCAACGCTAGGAGGGTATCAGGCTTGTGAAAGGGAGATGGGGCCCATGAGAATTGAACCCTCACTTCTCATCCAGCAGCCGAGTTTCTCTTCCTATGCTAATTTTTTGGGGTGACAAAATTTGTGACAACATAAAATGGAAAGAGAATAACTCCATGCAAGAATGCCTTTATTGAATTAAATAAAAAATCATGAGCAAAGATAATCCCGTGTGAAATCAAACATGCTGCTGTATACCTTGAAGTCAATCAATTCAGCGGTGTTCTTGAATGTGTAAGCAGTAGTATTAACAACCGGAGTGGTCACTGCATCTGTTACTATACGACGCCCTAACCTTTCTCCTGTAAATCATCGTTGCAAATTAGATACCGTGAGGCAATTCATAACCAATAGATACATTGATACATTTATACAATAAAAACTCTTAACCAGAATCCAGTACGGAGAACCCCATAGATTTTCTTTGGTGTCAACGTCAATACAGTTAAAGATCAGAAAGATTCCATTCACCATCTTTTGAGATCAGAAGATGTAATGCGCTGAGTACAAATTTATGCTTTCTATACCATCTTTTGAGAAAGTTGGGCATCAATTTAAAGCCAAAGATACTATTTATTAGTGGGGTTGTTTTCTTGCCCAGGTATATAGGATTAGTTGCCGGGCAAAGGGCCTTGGTGATGCCATCTCTCTGACATACCAGAAGTCTGCATTAGGAGAGGGAAACGGGCGACAAGGTATTCAAATCTGATGAAACCAATGAGAAAGAACAACGATAACACAGGAGATCAATACAAGATTTCAAAATAGATGCCATGTGTCATAAAATAAGAAGACCTAACGTATTAGCTCTTCACTTCCTTTTCAGGCACGTTCAATTCCCCTTTTGTATCAGAATCCCATTCTCAGGAGAACGCGATTCCAACTCTCGCCTGCAGCAGGGCGAAGCAAAGTTGCGATATGGGTTCAACGCAGCCGCAGCTTCTCCCACGAAGACGCAACTGAAAGTGATTCGGATTTGCTCTTCTTGGTAGAACTAATCGCTTGTGGAGGCCGTGATTTAGAACTACGGAGAAAATTATTTCAAACCCTCTGTTTCGTGAAAAATGGGTAACCAAATTTGCTATAACAAACCATGGTTAAGCTTAGAGGAGACCAATGGCATAACGTAACAAGTGGCTTCAAACTGGAAACAAACAAGAAAGACGAAGGAAAAAGATAAGTAACGACAACTAAGCCCTTCCCACACTAGGGGGTTGGCCACATCGATTCTCTGACACCATAGAGCTCGATCTAAACCCGATTTGATCATATCATGTCTAATAATGTCCCAAGGGAAAATATAATCAGCGGGCACAATAAACTCAAAATAAGCTTTTCCTGATTACCGGCATGAACGGCTATGGAGCCGTCGGAGTTGAATAACGAGGCCAAAGCGCCGTATTGTACACCCTCATCAGCAATCTGAGGGGGAAGGAGGATCTCCTCCTCGTGGTTGACGAGAGGGCCGCCATTGTTGGACCACGAAGCCGCGACGACCTGAGCGACGCCGATATTGCTGCAGTTGCGCCGGGACTTGACGCTCAGCTGCCGAGCGAAGTTGGGGGGGAACCGCAGAATCAGAGACGCCGCCGGCGACAGCGGCAGGAACGGCAGCTGCAGCCGCCGTCCCTTTGCGGCAGATCCGCCGCCGAACTCGGAGGCGTCGGAGGAGGACCTGCACTCGAAGGACGCGGCCATCACCGGACCGCTGGTGGACGCCGACATGCCGCCGCTGTATTAGACTCGCTGCGCTCGTCGCCCTACTAATTGCTGACGCGTTGATTCTGTCGCTTCGGGCTCCCTCGTCACGAGGGAGAGAAGACGGACTCCCCTTCTTATCCTTCAACGTACCGTCAACTTTTTCCAGAATCAGTCCATGTCTTTTGAGTAATTTCCGCCTTAGTACCCCATTTTTTTGTCGACTTCTACTCCGGTTGTCTGCGTAGGACACTACACGATCCGGACGAGACTCGATGTGTTTGTGTGCCATGTGCATAGCAAATCTCCTGAAATATTTTAGTTATTCGATCAAATAAAATAGTATCAAGTGAATTTAATGTATCTGTTATTATATTTTTAACTTTTAATTTAAATCTCAATTATTAATCTTAATAATCAAACGATTAAAATCTTTAAAGATATTTAAATATACATATTTACCACATTCTTGTATGAATATATATATAGCTGATAAACAAGCCAAGTTGCTCGATGAGTTTTGCTCATTTGCATGGTCGAACTCCAACCAATAACGGTAGTGGGAGAGTTTTGCTATTGAGCTAAAAATAGTTGCTTGGATTGAATAAGAAAAGCACGCATTGGGAGAGTCTAACGCCCTACCTGGAACGAGTATGTGTAGCACCCTATCGTTGGGTTGGAAGGCTATATAAAACTCCTCAAAAAATATATATAAACAAAAATATTTGACAGTTTGGAACCACTCTATCATCGGGCTGAAAGGCCGTTCATGATATAAAACTTCTCAAAATATATATAAACAAAAAAAAGGGATAGTTATGCAACAGATTTGAGGCTTTTCGGGAATACCCAAAATGAAGACCTAAATGTCAAATATGTGGTAAAATAGGGATGAAGTAGAAAATTCATTTTATTTGTTTATACTTAAAAAATTTCAGCACGCCAACCATCATAAAAAATAATTAATTATTACCGAAAACGAAGAGGTCCAGAGTGGGAGTGGGACCTACAGTCACCGGACCCCACCATGGCCAGAAGCTGTCCAATTAGAGATTTAAAAGGCGCCTCCCACTCTTGACAGCAAGCAGTAAGAGAAAAAAAGAATCTATTCTGTAAAGATAATTTCAGAAGTAATGCTTGTTAAAAGAGACAATGGATCAACTTTAAACCCGACCCAGAACCCGACACCCAGAGCCAATGCTTTCTATATGGATTCTTGGTGTCAAATGCTTCATCTTAAAATGCAAGTTTTTTTCCTAGAGAATTTTTTTTTTCTAAAGAAAATATCACTTAGATATGTCTGATTCCGGTTAGCATGAAACCTAAAACTGACTACGGTTTTGAAACTGTTTGTTTAACGATGGTTTCGGTTTGAGTCTAGAATCATGGTTCTAAGTACCAGTTTCAAGTGCAATGCAATTAGAAATCATTGTTCAATCATACTTTCTAGTTTTATGTGAGCTTGAAACTGTAGTTCTGGTACCGAGAGCCCAGTACTATGAATCAAACACATCCTAAAGGCCAAGAAAAATCTTGGTGGTTTGGTTACAAGCAATGGTGGATCTACATGGAGGGGAGCGGCCACCTCCTTAAAATTTTTGAAATTTTGCGTGTAAAATCTACGCTTTACAGTGAATATATAGTTGAGTTTCATGCTTTGACCCCCCTAATACGATGAAATATATGTCACCCTTCCAACACTATTTTCTAGATCTGTCACTGGTTATAAGGTATGTCCAGCCCTACAAGATCAAAACTAAGGGCATAACCTGGCAGAGTTGATCTCGTGAGAACAGGCAAGCTCCACTTGAGTTGACTCACTAAAATGCACGGTTTGAGCTCAAACTCGAGCTTAGTCAAACTTCGATCATCATCATCGAACTCAAGCTTGCTGCAACCAAGGTTGACTTGATTCAGCTTGGCTCCAGACCGAGCTCGTGAACCAGCTCAATCTTGAAAAGTTCTAACGTGGGGTTTAATGCCCGTGAATTAGGTTTTATGACATGTATGCTACCAACTATAAATTTCATATTGTTGAATCTTATAAAAGTTCAATCAGGGTTACAAGCTGCTCAAGCCAAGTATTGGTGAGCTCGAGCTCACGTCTCGAGAAACCAAAGCTATGCTCGAGCTCGAAAAGAATGTGGTGTTCGAGTTTTCCGCGAGTCGAGCTTGATCATCTCGTAAGCAAGCAGTTGGACTCACTTGCACCCGTAGACAAAACACAAGAAAACAAAATGATGCCCTGCAAACACAGGTCAATACACAAAACTGTGATCTGATACAACATGAGCAGACACGAAGCTACACCAAAATGTAGAATGGTAAACTGATCCAAACACGACGCCGAATATGTGATTGTCATCATTTTGCTTGCTTTGTCGTCGTGTGAAGGAAGGGATGACGATGGTGGGAGAGTTGCATCTGATTTCATAAACTTTTCAAACCCGTCCAAAACCATTGCCATTATTTAATAGTAAATGTCGAGGACTTATACATTTATACAAACTTTTCAAGGCAGTCAAATTCATCAAATGCATGACGAACTAAGATGATGTTGCTAGACATAGATGTCTTGCGTTTAATGTCCAGAACATGAAACCCAATTTCTCCATTATGATTTTAGTAGATATCTTTTAATGCACATAAAACGATAACAACAAAGAGAACTTATACATTTCAACAGAAATCAAACAATTACAACAAGAAAAGCGCTTCAACAACCAGAGACAAAAATCCAAGCCACCAAAAAAAATATTAGGACAGCTACTATGGAGGACCAAAAAGAAAACCTCTAAGAAGGTATGAAAAACTAGATTAAGTATTAAAAGAGGTAGAGGACGATCACAAAAGAAAGAAACAATAAAGAATAATCTAGCTTATTGTGAGTTAACTGCTAACATGGCACATGATAGGGCTCTATGAAAACAAAGAATCCATGTACCTGACCCATCTAGTATGGGAAAAGGCTGAGTTGTTATTGTACAGCTACTATGGAGGAACACACAGACACACAACGGAGGTCTGTATCAAGAGTTATTTGCAAGAGACTACATATGAGAGCGATCGAAGAGATGGCATACATAAATGTCCAGTGTAAAGGGGGTCATCACATACTAGTAATGTTTTCCAACACAGAAATTCAATCAGTGCCTCACAAACAGTAAATTTGGTTGGTGAAATATCCGGAAGATTTCACCAGGAACAAACTATATAGGCAGGTTCGACCTATAAAGGATGGTTTCGAACAAGGGAGCTATGGAATTTCAACCTAATGGTAGATTAAAATCATTACCGGACAATGCCTTGAGAAACAAGCCAAGCTCGAGGAGCCTTGTGAAACAAGCTTCCTTAACATTGTTACCTTTTACTTTAAGAAGTATAGCTTTGCCAAACAAGGCTACACTGCTACCTTATAATATATGCAGTGTTACATGACTCCATTGCTAAAAACAGCTGAACCCGGATTAGTCAATCGGACACTGTCCTCAACAAGTTATTTCATCACAAAGATATAGTTTACCGCAACTTGATTCGCTCGGAGATTAATACCATGTCGCCTCACTTGCAGTGAGCTTGGTAGATGATATCAACAAATCACTAATTTGTCCAGACAGAGTTCACAGGAACACAGACTACTTAGATGGGTCAAACCTACAGATGAAGTAGAAAGAGCAGGCCAGAACATCAAACAGCAATGGTAATTCACGTTCATATCTTTGTTAAAATTATGATCAACCATGTTTGAGATCCAAACATTTAACCAATATTGCAAGCTAGGGTTGAAGTTGAATCATGCTTTTAACAAAGAAACATGAACATAAGAAGATACATTTAAAACGTTGACTTCAATGACAACTTTTAAGAATATTTTTCCCTTCATAACAGGATGGATACCTGTGATGGTAACTGGTCAATTAACGACTACATCAAGAATATTAGAAAGAAATTCCACCTGAGTTCAAGAACCTAATGCAACAAAATAAATAGTTCAAGAATCTAGAAGAGTTCCAGCAGGATATGTGATAGCATTGGTTCAAGTTACCGCAGAGGCACACCAAGTTGCAGCACTGCTTCGACACACAAATGCTGCTTCATTCACAACCTCTGATGTATGGTAGCCAGCACGGTAACCACTTCAGATGCTAAGCTTGCCTATGATGACACTTAGGACATATATAGCAGTATAGCCTCCATATTACTATTCACTCTGTTTTCATAATTTAATTTTTTCGGGCATAATATTATGGTTTTAGTCAAGTCACAACAAAATTAAAGCATGTTATCAGGCTTTTGATATGGAAAATCTCCAAAATGGCATCACACTAAACCAATCGTGTACTGGTTCTCAACTCCAACCGACCAAGATTCATTTAGCCTAATTGTACCCTAGGCTCCTAGCTTTCTTTGTGAAGTTAACCAGATGAAAATAGAATTATTTGTTCCCATCCAAAATCTCAGAGAACCTGATGCGAACAGCAGCAGCTGCAGACAAAAATACCCTCGCCATATAACTGGTTTCTTTTCTTTAGCCTCCTCGTTACCCATTCCATTCTACTTTCCATTTAAATAGATATGAAAGTTTGGCGATCTTTTCTTTAAATTCCCTTGTTCCTTACTCCGTAAAGAGAACAGCTTGTCAGACTAGATGATCCACAAACCCATCTGAACAATCTATTGGGATGAATACAACTAGCAAGTATCACACATTTCTTATTGTAGCTCAGGATTGACATGCTGCTATTTTACATTTCAGAGGTACAGATACCACGTATTTCTCTATTATCTTTGCACTCCTACCCAAGTAAGCCCTCAACTTCCTGCACACCTGCTCCATTCAGATGCCCAAGTAGTCTATGAACCAAACTATGATGACAAGTTAGAATTTGTGAAACTTGACATTATCAGAGTTGACATGTAATACCATATATGCTTCTTTTAACCCAATTCAGAAAGGCTTTTTAAAAGTTTTCTTCAGCAAACTGATAGAATGGCGACTTGTATGATAAAGCCAACAGAAGAACGACACACATGCTTTCAATTTTAACAACCGAACTAAATGCTCTTCATAATTCACAAAAACCCTTGTTACCAATCATGCCTTATATCTCTCTACTATTCCATCCTACTTGAAATTCACTTTACATTTTTCTCATTATATACTATGCCCCGAGTATTATTCACATATGTTATCTTTATCTCCTCATGCATAGATTCATATCTGAGCTTCTTGATATGAGATAAGCTCTTCAATATTTTAATTTTGTGGCAGAAGTATTGAATTTGATGAATACTTCACGTAAGAGAACTCTTTTGATTGGATTCCTTCTGCTTGTGGACTTCCTCACCTGAATTACTTCACTCCTTCGCACAATCCAACCAAATAACTTGGTCGATCTTACAAGGACTTTTTTTCTCAAAATTTACAGGTGATATATATTATGTCAACCTTCCGTTTTGATTGGTCAAACTTTTAGAAACTTTTTTATTCGATATTGAATCTTCATTAGGTGACAAATCATCTTTAACCTTCTTATATAAATGCCAAATCATCGTCGACCCTCTATGACCATAGTAGTCTCAAAGTCTTTCCCAGGATTTGCAAGAATAGGCTCCTCATTCCTGTTATCGTTGCACTTTTACAGTTGTGACTAGTCAGTTCTATGAAGAAGAGTTCTGATTTCTTCTTCCATATAAGCATCATCGCGTTTGCACTTGGATAATATATACACACATGTGAGAGGACATGAATGCATCTACAAATACACATTAATGGAAATTTGGAGCTTGAGCTGCTGGCATATAGACTTATTAAGCTTTCTGGTACAAAAATCTCAGGTAAGGCTATAATGACTCACATTTATATGCAATGCATATGTTGGAACAGTATAGTGACTCAAATTCATCTACTATGCATACCTTAGTAACCAATATATGTGAAAGATTATAAGTTACACTTTGTCCTCCAATTAGAATCCACATGAAAATAGCACCAACCCCAAATCTTCAAGATATTATAGTATGGAACTTCTGGCACATCATCACTTTGTCTCAAGGAAAGGCTGATTGACTAATATACTTGCATTTCCTTCCTACTACATTTCGTTATTAAGTACTTTATTGAACTGACATTTTAGCAAGAAGCCTTTTGCTTTCCCACATTAACTTGGACAACTGTGCAGCTCATGCAATCAAACTTCTCCCACAAAATAATGAACAGGTTCAGTATGATGATTCTCCACAAATGTCCTAAAACCTCAAAATGTCAAAAGCACTTTGACCAGTGTTATGTGTATCACCCCGTATCGTACAATGCGAGGCATATTGTATCGTATCGTGTACGATACACTACACTGTATTGTATGATACAATGTATCGGCCTATATCGTGAATACAGATCATATCGCACGATACAGGTGATACGCCCCTTACTTATAAAAATGTCTAGGTTTGTAATGTGATTAGTTTTAATTTTTATTTACTTATCATTCTTGCATGTAATTAAAAAAGTTAAACTCAAGTAGTTATGAGAACCAATTTGATCCAATGATAATTTTGATATCTTAGAGGAGTCCTAATGAATAAGATATTCAGTGGATCAATTTGGAAGGAGTACAATAATATTAGCAAGGGGACGATAGATATTAATTTTGCTATTGAAGGTGGTGAATCTTGAACTAGGAGGGGAAGAAGATGAAGATTACTTAGTTGATGATCCTAATTACAATATGAATTTTTTTTTAATTATAAAAGTTGTAATTTTGCTACTTGTTTAATCATAAAGGCGTACTCCTTAAATGCTTATACATTGGAAAAAGTGTATATAGAGAAATTTGATGCTCTATATTGAAATAGTACACTCCACCCTTGTGCACACACGAAAACTCTTATAAATGACGAGCATAAATTATGTTCCAGCAACACCTTAATAGATGGCAAACAAGACAAAAATCTCATCATCTATCATGTCGTCACCAAATAAACACCTTAAAAGTTTCTAATATATGATGATAATGTAGGCCTATGCTGAACAAGTTTGACTTTTGCAGATTTCTCCTATTGACAATGATAGGTCTATGCTGAAAAAATTTGTCTTTCACCTTATTTCTCCTATCAATAATGAGCATTATGTTATAATGTGCACATAGGGGAAAAACTCTTCATAACCAAAGATGCCCAGACATATGCAATCGCTATTGTTTCATACTACAAATCAAGATTTGACAAACAATCGTCAACCATCAGATGCCAAGAGTGAAAAAAGTAAGCAAAGAAGATCACTAAAGCATGGGAATCCACGAGTATGAACCATGAACAGAATTCCCAAAAGGCTCAATGAATTGTACAAACTTAAGTGCATTGAGGAAGCATACATGAAATAATTACCCTATCTCAAATTTAGCAAAATTTGAATAGAGAGAGAATTCGGGCGATTATGTTACACCCAGACAGAAACATGGTATTCCCGAAAAATTGAATAAAGGGCCTCATTGTTTTCGTGGGTGAGATTTCCTCCAAGGGAAAAATCTATCAAAAAGATGGATGAAGCAAGAATTTTTGCCACGGAAAATCTCAGAACGCGCCTATGTTATTATTATATGATCCCGGGTTAAATTATTATCTTTCTATAAATCCTACAAGGATTACGGATCGAAATTCACCGATCAGGCAGAGGACCAGCATCAACGTCTTCCGGGGTCCTCGAAAGCACGGAATCCTCTTCTGCGGCTGCAGCGGCAGCGGTTTCTTCCTGATCCAATTCGCGGGCTGCTCGGTCTTCCATTGCCTTCTCGGCGGAGAGGAGGGGTTCATAGTAATCGGAGTGGCGAAGCATGCAGTCTCTGAGCAACCGCGTCACCTCGGCACACCGATCGACCATGTCCTCTTTGTTCTTCTCCGCTTCTTCTATGCATTTTTCCCACTCCACGAAACTGTCTTTGCATCCGCCTCCCTTCATGAACAAGCAGAACCCGCATTCCATCTGCTCTTCCTCCTCCTCTTCCTCGTCGCCAGCGCCTCCATCGTCACCGGTGCCTTCTCTTCTTTCTTCACTGTCCTTAGCCTCCCCGTCGACGACTCCCCGACGTTGATTGTCCTCTTGCTCGGCGGTGTTTAGGATTTCAATGGGGGGAGGAGCAGCGGGGTCGGCCGGTGACGCCTGAGTCGCTGTAGACATTCCCGAACGGACGGAGAGAGAAAGAGCGGCGCACCGATTCGCTTGGGGTTTTGGCAATGCAGCAAGATTTTCTTGATGGGGAAGTTTTCGTTCAACCCCCTACTTGGAGAGCATTTACGAAGTACTGCCTCAAGGACCAAATATTTAGTGTAAGAGACTAACCAAAACCTTTGCCTTCTTCCAACACCAAGTGGGTTCAGATGGCTGCATAGACTCTTAGTGACCATTATATATTATCTTGGTCTTGTGCATATACTTATCTTTGTAAGTGTTCATCACCTAATTTTCCTCATCTCTTTGGTAAGCTTCACCAATTGCCAAAAGCATAGTGTGTCTCTCAATTAATGTTTTTGGTGTTATACCAAGATTATAGAAAGAGTTCCCACATCATGGATAGGTGTAGGTAAAAAGGTTAGTCTCGCTATAATGTCACTTGAATGTAGTGAATAAATTACAAAAAGGGTCTTCGCATTTTTAATATCGATCGATGCGGGGGTAAGGTAGTCCTAGATAATAAGATTCGTATTGGTTCTTGGAATATCGGAATATTGTCTGTTAAGCTAATAGAGGTGGTAGATACTATGATTTGGAAAAAGATTCATATCCTATGTTTACAAGAGACAAAGTGGGTTGGAGAAAAAGCAAAAGAGATTGATGATACAAGTTTTAAATTATGGTATTTTTGTAAAAAATGACTCGAAATGGAGTTGGTATTATCATAAATAAAGATTTAAAGGGTAATATAGTAGACATATAATGATATGGTGATCTAATCATGACATTGAAATTAGTGTTAGAAGCTAAGGTTTTGAATATAATTTGTGTTTATGTACCCAAGTAGGACTAAAAGATAGTATAAAGACAATTTTTTGGAAGCAGCTAAATAAGGTGATTTAAAGAATTCCATAAAGAAAGATGATTTGTTTAGGAGGAGAATTAATTGGACATGTCGGTAAAGAGGCATTAGGATATCAAGGTATACATAGAAACTTTGATTTTGAGGATATAAATGAGGAAGATAGGGAGATTTTAAATTTTGCTATACCATTTGATCTCTTTATAGTCAATACAATCTTCAAAAAATAAGATGCACATTTAATTACTTATAAGAGTGGTTTATCACAAACACAAATTGATTACTTTATTTGTAAAAAAAAGATAGAGCATGTTGTAAAGATTGTAAGGTAATTTTAGGAGAAAGTTTAACCACTCAACATCACTTTTAGTTATAGATTTACAAATAAAAAAATGGACAAAGAAGAAAAGAGTGCATCGAGCTATTCAGACTAAATGGTGGAACCTCAAAAGCGAGAAAAAAGATATATTTAAATGGAAAGTCCTTCAAAGAGATGCTTAGAATTATGTTGGTACACCTTGTGATATGTAGAACAATATGACTATGCATATTAGAAAAGTGGCGAAAGATGTGTTAGGAGAATCTAAAGGAGGTGTACCTGTATAAAAAGAAACTTAGGTGGTCGAGTGAAGTACTGCAAAATAAAATCAGGGTAAAGAGGGCATGTTACAAATTACATTATACTAAGAAAACTAGTGAAACTTTAGAGGCTTATAAGAAAGCAAAGAAGGAAGCAAAAAAGTCTGTGAGTAAAGCAAAAGCTAAAATTTGAGAGGATTTATATAAAAAAACTCAACTCAAAAGAGGGTGAAAGAGATATTTTTAGGATAGTTAGGGCTAGAGATAAGAAAACTAAAGATCTTAATTATGTTAGATGCATCAAGGACAAAGATGAAAAAATTCTAGTGGCAAATGACGATATAAGAAATAGATGAAAAAACTATTTTTATAAGCTTTTTAATGAAAATAAAGATGTTAGTATTAGCTTAGGAGAGTTAGCCAAATCAGAAAAGTATATAAACCACAATTTCTACCAACGTATTCAAAAGAATGAAGTCAAAGAGGCTCTTAAACATATGAAGGGTGGTAAATCGGTAGGACCAGATAATATTCCTATAGAAGTTTGGAAAACACTAAGAGAAATAGGAATCACTTAGCTCATAAGACTATTTAATGAAATATGGAAAAACCAAAAGATGCCCAAGGAATAGAGAGCAAGTACACTTATACCCATATATAAGAACAAGTGAGACATTCAAAATTATGTTAATTATCGAGATATCAACTTAATGAGCCATACTATGAAATTGGGGGAAAGAATTATTGAACGTAGGTTAAGACAAGTATCAAGTACAACAGAGAACCAATTTGGATTCATGCCTCTTTATCGACATGTTACAAATTACAAATTACCTTATAAGAAATCATCTCCTATACTAAGAAATCTAGTATCAAGTGGCAAAGAGGGCATGTTACAAATTACATTATACTAAGAAATCTAGTGAAACTTTAAAGGCCTATATGAAAGCAAAAAATGAAGCGAAAAAGACTGTCAGTGAAGCAAAAACTAAATTTTGGGAGGATTTATATAAAAAAACTCAACTCAAAAGAGGGTGAATGAGATATTTTTAGGATAGCTAGGGCTAGAGATAAGAAAACTAAGGATCTTAATTCTGTTAGATGCATCAAAGACGAGGATCAGAAAATTCTAGTGGCAAATGATAATATAAGAAATATATGAAAAAACTATTTTCATAAGCTTTTTAATGAAAATAAAGATGTTAGTATTAGCTTAGGAGAGTTAGCCACATCAGAAAAGTATATAAACCACAATTTCTACTGATGTATTCAAAATAATAAAGTAAAAAGGTTCTTAAACATATGAAGGGTGATAAATCACTAGGACCAGACAATATTCCTATAGAAGTTTGAAAAATCCTAAAAGAAACAAGAATCATTTGGCTCACAAGACTATTTAATAAAATATGGAGAAACCAAAAGATGCCCAAGGAATGAAGAGCGAGCACACTTATATCCATATACAAGAACAAGGGAGACATCATAATTGTGTGAATTATCGGGGTATCAAGTTAATGAGCCATACTATGAAATTATGGAAAAAAATTATCAAATGTAGGTTAAGACAAATATCGAGTACTACTAATAACTAATTTAGATTCATGCTAAGTAGATCTACTGTTGAAGCGATTCATTTTTTGAGACGTCTTATGAAACATTTTAGAGTAAAAAAAAGACCTTCACGTGATATTTATTGATCTAGAAAAAACTTACGATAGAGTACTTTGAAAAAAAGAGGTATCCCATTGATATACATAAACCTTATAAGAGACATGTATGATGATACAAAAATATGTGTGAGAACTCAGGAAGGAATGACAGACTTCTTTAAAGTTAATATTGGGTTACATCAAAGATCAACTTTAAGTCCATACTTATTTATAATGGTAATTGATGAGTTAGCAAAACATATTCAAGATGAAGTACCTTGTTGTATGTTATTTGTAGACGATATTGTGTTAGTGGAGGAGTCTAAGAAAAAAGTTAATAGAAAATTGGAACTATGGAGAGGAACATTAGAAAGTAAAGACTTTCGACCTAGTAAAATGAAGACAAAATATATGGAATGTAGGTTTGATCATTTGGTTACTTCAAGGACATAAAAATTAAAATTGGTACATATTGCATCCCCAAAAGAAAAGTTTTAAATATCTAGAGTCAATTTTTCGGAGTGATGAAAGAATTGATGAAGATGTTACTTATAAAATTAATGTTGGTTGGTTAAAAAGGAGAGGAGCATCAGGTATCCTTTGTGATAAGAAGATATCATTAAAGTTAAAAGGTAAATATTATAGAGTAACAATTATACCTGTCATGATTTATAGTTCTGAGTGTTGGGCAGTTAATCATAAAAATGTACAAAAGATGTCTGTGACAGAAATGAAGATGTTGAGATGGATGAGTGGTCATATAAGAAAAAACCGTATAGATAATGAAGTTATTAGAAACAAATTAGGAATGACATGAATAGAGTATAAAATGAGAGAATCTTGTCTAAGATAGTTTGGACATATAGAAAGAATATCAAAAGAAGACCCTATAAGAAAGTATGAAAAACTAAATTTTGAAAGTATTAAAAGAGGTAGAGGACAACCACAAAAGTGTTGGAAAGAAACAATAAAGAATGATTTAGCTTATTGTGAGTTAATTGCTAACATGGCACATGATAGAGCTCTGTGGAAGCAAAGAACCCATGTAGCCGACCCCATCTAGTATAGGAAAAGGCTTAGTTGTTGTTGTTGGTGTAATACCAAGATTATTTTAAATAGCCTATTTAAAAGTTTGGCTTTTCTTATTTCTTGAGGCTAAATGTTAACATGATATGAAGAGCCACACAGTGATGAATAAAAATTTCAGATGTGAACACCATGCCATCGGCAAGAAGGCTTAGTTGTGATTCTATTTGGTTTAGTTTAATCTCGTTAGAGGGTCCATAGCGATTAGCTTCAAGATAGTCAAAAATACCTATTTCAATGAGTTTGCTTGCTATAAAAGTTAAACCACTTAACGTACTTGGTGGTTGCAAGAAGAGAGTTAGCCCATGTAGAAGGACCGTCCGACTCCCACAATGCACATGGTGAGTTCGATTCCCAATGTATGCATGCATTGCACATGTACGAGGCTTTGACCTCTCCCATATAATCAAAAGAGAAAATTTCAGTGCTTACTTTTGCATAAAACAACAAACTAAGCATTTTCTCATACTAGATAGAGTTAGCTACATAGATTCTTTGTCTGATCATGTATTGTGCTAATAGTTAACTCAATATATGTTAGATCATTTTTTATTGTTTTATTTCAATACTTTTGTATTTTTTTAACATGTCTATGATTTGTAGTTGTATTTCTACATATTGAAACCATATTAAACAATTTTATCTTGTTTTATCATCTATTGGTATCACTCTCAAAATTTTTAATAAAATACATAATTATACATGTTTAAAAAAATTTGTTTGACTCAATTAAGCGTATGAAATTTATGTGTAGCACTTGATTTGATTGAAATACCTTAGATGGGTATGAGGATCTCAAAATAAAGGACTCGCCTGAGCTTTTATGTCAAAATAAGTAATGCAAGTGACTTTTAAGAAAAACTAGTGTGGTAGATGTGGTGAGGAAAGTCTCTTCCTCTTTGAACCACCTTACGTGTAAAACTTTTACAGATAAAAGGTTTACGGATGAAGGCATTTCAAATAGCCACTTGATTATCTTAAATGACACATTAGACCTTTAACTCTTGTGAAATCAAATCAGGAAACCTGTTTCATGACTATTTTCCTTTCTCATATTATAAGAACTTTTAATCATAGAGATTAGAAGCAAATCAAAAACAAAAGCAATGACTGCCTTCAAAAGTTACGTAGAAAAAAGTTAAGCTCAGTTCAATCATAAAAGTTGTATCAAGGGTGTTGGTATATGTTCGGTCGGATTCTCGAGGACTCAAATTTGTTATTAGAGTCTTATCTAATCTTTTCTTTGAGAACGAGGGTAATAATTCTTTGGTACACCCCACAAAAATATCTAACTTTATGAATTGGTTCTTATAGGTGTTATTAGAATTGTGTTACCATTTCTATCATTAACGAAAAGCATATCCAATCTATGCATATCATTGAGAAGGCATAAGTCTCTCTTTCTCCGTCTCTCTTCTGAATAATCTTAGATGGATGAAGCTTATATAATAGTGACTCAATACAAGTTTAGGCCTAAGGCGAAAAATGGATTCTTTATATGACTTAAAATTTTGGGGCCTACAACATTGGGTATTATGATTGTGGTCTTAAAGTTTGAGTCCTAAAATGTTATAGGTATGTTAACAATTTTGGGGCCTAAAACCGGTACTACAACGAGTTTAAAATTAGGGGGCCTAAGGTAGCTGCCTTGGTGACCTTACATGAGCCACCCCTAAGCTTATCTATCTCAAGGACTATTCAACGGCCTCCGTCTTGGCTGGGTAGAGCGACAGGCAAAGTTGCCCTCCCATCTGTGGCTTTGCGGGCTCGGTAACAACCTAACACACCGATGAGTCCTTGCGAAAGGCACCGGACCGGACCGTGAGCCCGTCTTCCTGACTTTTAAGTGCCAATTTGCAGTAACTACTCCATTCCATCATCTTATTGAAGAACAAGAGCCCACTTATAAGATAAGATGCAAGCTAGTTGAAACTGAGGTTGAGGGTTCGAGCCCCACATTGATGGGTTGGCGCCGGTTGGAGCTTGAACAGAATGCGAATTATAAACTAAAATATTTGAGCCTTTCAAAAGATCTACAAAGTCTGCACCCAGAGCCCTAGATCACCTGCCCTGGTAGGGCTCGCTGAGTCCCACAATGCAAGGTGGCCAGTTCGATTCTCAGGTAGTGTGAAGCTTTAGCTTCCCTTTGTAAAAAAAAATATAAAGTTTTAAACTTAAATAAGCGACATGTGATAAGCCCAATTAAAAAGGGATGCCTGGACCTTGCATCTCCCTTCAATTAAAAATGGAGCGATGGGCACCTAGAGCGTTAGCTCAAAGGCAGGGCGTTTTTGTGGCGTTACTGATGGTGGAGAGTTCGATTCCTAGAGGGTGCATGTATGGGTGTGAGTGTCAAGCTTTGGCTTCCTCTTGTAACCTAAAAAAAAACAGAGTTAAAACAGCCAGTGTTAGCTTAATAGCAGGGCACTCTGGTACCGTAGTTACTGGTGGGGAGTTCGACTCCCAGAGGTGCATGTGTGTGTTAGGCTTTAGCCTCGTCTTGTAAAAAAAAATGGAGAGATGGAGCAAAGTGAGTGTTTGTTTCCATGCCTGTCAGTATTTAGGCATCTCGGGTTGGGTCTGGGTCTACTCAAAGTGGCCCAACAAGGGTCGGTTCCTGGACTCGACTTGAACCAGTTTAGGCTTTTGAAAAGGTACCCGAATAAAGAACGTCTCGGGTCAGGGTCAATGTGACCGGAACTGAAAAGCTTTGGGTCAGCGTCAGAAGTTTGGCATCTCGGGTCCTGTCTTGGTTGATTCGTAGCAACCAACAAGAACCGGCAGGTGGACCTTTTATATATATATATATATATATATATATATATATATATATAGAGAGAGAGAGAGAGAGAGAGAGAGGAGAGAGAGAAAGAGATTGGATCATGCCCAAAGCTACCCCCCTCATTGATGTGCAACTGTTATTTTTTGGGGACACGACCCTAATGACATTGTCTAATTACTTTTTTTTAGAAACCTTTAAAACTTTTAAAATTATACTATGTTACTGAAAAACATGAGTGAACATGTTAGAAATGTATAAAAAATAACGAGATCATAATCACTTTTATCATGCTTACTCATTGTTTTTTCATAAATCTAAATTTCAAGAGTTTTTGAAAAGGAACAAAAAATAATTTTATTACACTCATCCTCTTAAAAAATAATAGTTGAACGTAAGAAAATAATGTTAGTAGTAAATAAGATCCCATCACTATATTATATATATAAAGTTGGATGATGTAAAAGCAAACTTCGTTCAAACTACTGTATTCATATCTACATGCAAACTCCATCGAAATCAATCACGTGATTGATATTACAATAACAACTAAGCCTTTTCTCATACTAGATGGGGTCGGCTACATGGATTCTTTGTTTCTATAAAACCATATCATAATTTGTAGAATCCATGGTAAATAAATCCGTGGTCTAAACTATTCCGTTGTCAATTCATCCCATCATACAAGAATTTTTTAATTATGCCACTGGCTACACTCACATCCACCCCATGTCACATGGACACTTCTAACATATCCCGTGTCGTGTCCATTTGCATGATGATATATAAAGGAAGATGCCCATTCATCTTTTGTCGTCCTAATGCATCTCATCGACACTTAACTTATCATTATAATGGTTTGTGTGGCATAGTTTTGATCAAACATTGCCGGTTCTGTGTAAACTGGAACAGGAACTGGGCTGGTTTCAGTTCTGGTTTGAGACTCAAACATATGAAATAGAAAAAAGTATTAAGTTTTGAAATTAAAAGAATTTTAAAATGTAAGAAACTGGCGGTTTGGAACAGTTGGTTCTAGTATTAGACTGATTCTGGAAAGGTGGAACTGAAACCGAATCGGTAGTTTTCCGTTCTGGGTCCAATTTCAACTGTTTCGATTCTAGTCGGTTCGTGACTCGGTTCAAAACCGGCCATGTCTAGGTTTGACCATTGGTACTTTGAAGTCAGGCTCTTAACATATCTTCAATATCAAAAGCTTGCTCCCTTCATTGGGGATGCAATAAGGCCATTAGTTACAAATTTTTTATTTAAAGGGATTTTCTTGAGGACCAAGAGAGAACAAACAATACCATCTTCCAAATAAAGCTAATCCATGGGATCCATCCACCATTTCATTATGAACAGATAGCTTTTAAACCTAATATGCACCGGATTTCCGCTTTATTTTCTAATATGGTTTGGTTGGGGATTCCATGTAAGGCGTATAAATAGGCACTAGCAGAGGTTTTTGCTTATTCAATTGTGTATCCTGTACCTGGTAGCCAAAGAACTCTGTCACAAGGATAGTTTTGAATAGCTAGTTGGGGAGCAGCCATGAAGAGATTCTTGAGATGGGTTCGAGCTCAAAAGCAATTGCAACTAGGAGGAATAGTGGGATTGGTGTGTTTGATTTCATATTGAGGTTGTTTGCAGTAATTGCCACCTTGGCAAGTGCAGTAGCTATGGCAACGACAGACCGAACTCTTCCATTCTTCACTCAGTTCATCCAATTTGAGGCCAAATACGACGACATGCCGGCCTTCAATTCTTTCCACACTCACACACACAACTGATGTTTCTGTAATTTATTGAACAAGTTCTTCGTGGTAGCAAATGCAATTGTCAGTGCCTATCTTGTGCTATCACTCCAATTATCAGTTGTCAATATTTTGAGAGGCAGAGGTGCAGCAGCAAGAGTAGTTCTCATCTTCTTCGACACGGTATTCAATTGCTTTGAGCACATTATATATAATTGTATCTTCTTGCTCACAAAGATAGTTATATCATAAGCACAACAAGAAAGCGACCATGGAATTGGCTGTTCATGTAAGTTGTTGGTGGCCTCTATCGGCCCCAATAACAACAACAATCAATGTGGGAAGAAGCATTGTTCTCGGATTTCATGGGTTGTTATATAAAAGATAAATTTTACAAAGAATGGTTTTTGCATTTAGAAAAAGAAACAAACATCTCTCGGATAAAAATAAAATGACTTTAATGGAAAGCTCAACAAGTAATTCAAGAAAAGTGGAAAAGACAAATATATATACATTAAAAAGTAACAAATAGAGTAAATATACAACAAAAGAAAAACAAAACTTCCCATACAAAATCCCCTTGTGTGGAAACCATGTTAACTTTGGGCTTCATCTGAGTATCTTCTCATCAACCAAAGACTCTCACGATCATCAGTTAGTACTTTTTTAAAACATATTGAGAAAATATGTCAAAATTTTTTTCCAAAATAAAGTTTTTCCTTACGAAAAATAAAAGAGTAACATAGAATAAAAAAGAGAGGAGGGAAGGGATGGAGACTACTCTCGATGTGTGAAAGGCCGAGCACATGCCAAGTAACCAAAAGGATAAAGCCTAAGGCTGAGGGCAGACAAGATAACCAAAAGGGCAAAACCCATGGTTGAGTACAAACCAGATAACCAAAAGGGCAAAGCCTAAGACCTAGCACACATCAAAAACCCAAAAGAGCAAAACCAAAGACTGAGCGCAGGCCAGGTAGGCACAAAAAGAGGAAGCTAAAGGCCAAGCTCAAGCATAAAGCATAAAAGGGTGGAGGCATAGGCCAAGCGAAAGCAGAGGTCGAGCAGAGACACTCCCTCACTCTCTCTCTCCTCAAGTCTCGTCCTGCTTCGCCCACAATAGTGGACTAAAAAGTCTGTTTTATCCTTGAGTATTCGGTTAAATTACAATATACCATTGAGTAAAATTACCAAAATATCCATATAAGTCTTTTACGTCCTCTAGCAGGTTGTAATAATTACCAAATACTGACCTAGTTGAATTACATTATTATCCCCCAATGTATTAAATATTCACAAATCTCCCATTGCATGAATTGGCAATTCTGCCCCGGTCTTTAGGTAGAATCTTTGTTTCGGACAAAGAATATAATTATTGATTTGTCCCGGTTTAAGTTAGAAAACTAGGATAGACCAGACAGAGTTATTTATAGTTTTGTCCTTGGTCTTTTGAGATAATTACCAAAATGAACAAAAGTTAAAATTATAAGTTTGCCCTTTACTTGTAAAGAAATTACAACGGTGGACATAAAGTAAATTTACTGTTTTCAGAGTACTTTCCACCCCCAACACATGCGTGCACCACACAAACACATACATGTTTTAAGCATTTGAATTTATGAATTGATTGGTGCTAATGTAATTGGTTTGATGAAAGCTAGCAGTTGTGCACATGTGCACTTTCTTAGGTCACTTTCTTAGGAAAGGGTAAGGGATCTGTTTACTCGTGTTACTTTGTTCAAGAAAGAATCCGTCGTGTGACAGCAGCGTTCTCCTTGTGTCTTGGCTTTCGGTAACTGGAGATTGGTGCTCATTTCTTTGTAATGTCTTGAAATAAATATCGGATATCATTCTTCTTCTTACATTTGATCCTTCACTAACGCATGTGCAATGTGAGCGAGCAATCATAAGAAACTCGAAATCTCCACGTATTGTAGGAACAATTCACAGTAAGCCATCGACTGGCAAAAGTAATGCCATGATTTTAGTTTACATTAGTGAAGCCAGCTCTGCAAAATACTGCTCTAAGTCGTATATATTGACAAAGAACTAAGCATTACCTTGGCAACTGTATCAGAAAAGAAAGAAAAACCAATTTCATCTGGAGAAAAAAGATCAAATGGGGCTTATTTCATACTACTTATCCTCACGGTTCACTTTGATTGGCCGATTCTTTCACTAAGCCAAAGGAACAATTTGCAACGGTTGATGCCCAAATCGGTGGTGGTAAGTGCCCCCCAAATCCAATGGCGCAAGGTGGTAAGACTCATACCTTGACGCCCAAGCACACTGGGTGTAAATTGAGCAGAGGAAATTCAAAGCAGACAGAAGTTCTAAAGACCCGTTCTACTATGCTTCCACAAAACAATTAGACTGTAAATACACGCGCCATATAACCAATTTCATTTAAGATTCTCAGCATTATCGGCTCTGTAAAACATTTCGGCTTCGACAAAATGCTACTGACAGTAAAACTGATAGAACTGAATGCAAACCGAACGCATAAGAAGAGAACAATTGAATTTGATATTCAGAAATTTAACATTGTTATTGCTATAGAAAAAAAACTTTATTTCGTTACACCATGCATGATATTGCTCAAGGATCAGGTTAAGAAATCCTTAACCAGAGATTATTCCCTAATTATCATCGAAGACAGTTGAGAACCAAAAGAAATGAAACTCTTATCTGTGCATCAAGCATGAACATTCTCCTCTGACGGCCTGAAGTTGGAAGCATTCTGCAAAAGAACTCTGATTGCCTGCTTTTTCACATTCTTTCCGTACATGGCCCTGCACATCCTCACTGCCTTGGACATCATAACCTCTTCCAATATACCACCACCACCATGGAAGCCATTATCCTTCTTGTTGAACACGTCGGCCGCCAATACTCGGTCATCCCCACCCACCACCTCCTCTGCTGCGTCTACCAAACAACCCGCTGTCGGAATCCGGCTTCCCCATTTCCTTACGGCCTTGCCTGACTGAATTACATCCCAGTAAGCTTTCCAGTATGAAATTCTCATGAATCCCTTCTCCCTTTTCCCATTGACCCTCTTCTTCAAAAACTCTTCCAGTCTAACCACGGGTTCTGCCGAATCCGAACCACTCTCCATAATTTTCTCAATCTCCTCCACATCTCGATCGCGAATTGCTTCTTCGAATTTGCACCTCTCACACTTGCATAAGAAACCCCAGTTCTTGCTTAGTTCTCTCCTCTGCTTCCATGGCAGAAAGGGATCGAAGTAGCTGAAAGTTATCTCTTCCCCTTCTCTCAAGTCCTTGGTAGCATGCACAACGATCCTGTCGCCAACATGAAGTCGTCTGGAATTCGGGCTGCACGAATGATTTACAAAGGAAGCCAAGATCCACAGTCCAATGCCACAAAGTTCTTCGCGGTTCTTGACGGATTTCTTGCGCAAAACCGGAATTTCAGTACTAGCATTCACGTCTAAGACCTTCAGAATCCTTTCCATATCAAGTTTGAGGTCAGGGATAAGCAAATTTCCTTCTTCGTCGGGCTTGAAAAGATCCATGTTGGGGATATCAAGGCAAAGACTGTCTTCATCTTCATCTTCATGATCATCTTCTTCCCCTGTTGACAAAGCATAAATCTGCCTCAGGGTTTTCTTTGATTTTGAAGCAACATCACGGATTTGATCCACAAAGTCTTTCCATATCACCAATCTATTATTGTGTTCGGTACCCATGCCGTGTTCGCTGTCTGATGATGGTAAGATTGCTCTGCCAACGGCCACCGGCTTCGACGCAAAAAGCAGAGTTCCAGCACTGACATTCTTGGTTGCAAAGAGTCCCCGGCCGCTGATACCGGACCTCCTTATTACGACGGGGCCCAGATATTGAGCCAAGTACGAAGACGGCCCTTCGAAACCATTCAGTATCCAAGACGTCAGATCGAAATTTCCCGTTCTGGATTGAACTTCGAGTTTCCTGCTGCGGTCGAGAAGGCTTCGGATCGCATGAGCGTTGTCGGCGCTACCTTGGGGTTGAAGAGCCAATGCCGTTTGGAAGCACTCGGTGGCTCTTGAGTACTTGTCGAGTTCTAACAATGCCTTGCCCTTGCACACGACGGATTTCAAATGGTTTCCGTCCATCTTCAACGCCCTGTCGCAGTCGCTAATGGCTTGGTCGAAATCCTTGAGCCGGAGAAGCGCTTCCGCCCTGTTTGCGAAAGCTATGCAAAGGGGTCTCTTGACGGCTGCGTCAGAATGAATATCGTGGTCTTTGTTTTGGTTTTCCAAGAGATTGATCAAGTGGGCATAGGAATCAATGGCTTCTTTCCATTCTTCCCTCAACAGAAATTCGTTTGCTTTTGACCTGAGCTCCTGCAACTCGTTATTCATCTCTCTCTCTCTCTCTCTCTCTCTCTCTCTCTGGGTAGAAGGAGAAATTGGGTAGTCATTAAACAACGACGGGGTGCTGGGTTGAACTTAACGGTCAATTTCTTTATTCTCTTCATTCAAACTTGTAACGGCTATTTTCATGCAACTGGTTCTTTCCAGATGCACACCCCGGGTATCGAACTCATGACCTACAACCTGTCAGTCAACCCCCATACAATTCATTAGTTAGTAATCTAAACACCTGCACAAGAAGCCATGTCTCTCCTAGCCAAGGTTGAACTCGGAAAGACCATCAAACGAAGATCATGAGTTCAAATTTCTGAACATACAGATCTGATGGAGAAAGGTTTCGAAATCTTGAAAGAGAACTATAAAACATGTTTTTTTTAGTTAAATGCAAATATGCCACAAGACATTGCACACTGACAATAATAATGGATGTAGGTAACCCATAGTATAGCAAAAAATACTGGGTTTTTCTTTTTTGTTACAACGGGAGGCCACCGAATCTGTGCGCCCTCCAGGAGTAGAATCGCTTGTGGCAAAGGTGTCAGAGTGCCCTGCTGTTGAGCGACAACTCTAGGACCGGAGTGTTGGTTTTGCTAGTTATTGCAAGTATCAGTATCAAGTCGAAAGGACCTTCTATTTATCGCCATGAGTTCAATACTCGAGGTCATGCAAAACTGGTAGGAGGGAGGTCCTGCTAATCCCATCTTACCAATAGGGAAAGAACAATTTCTTTTTTATCGATTAAGAAATAATCCTCACACCTAGACTGCATCAAAGAACTCTCTCTCTCTCTCTCTCTCAGAATTTGTTCAAAAGAAGACTGTCCTTTCACCATTGGCAGCCGAGAGGAGAAACTCGTAGTCTTTCAGTTTTCAGCACAAACACAAGATTCGAGCTCTCTCAAGTTCGAGCAAGAAAAGGTGATGTTTTTACAAAGGCGACTTCAATTGTGTATGGAACTGAAGAACAATCATTGTTCTGTGACAAGGATACAAATGAGGCTCGGCCACATTCTTTGCCCATGATAGAAAGCAAATTCAAAAAGTCATGCCTGCTCCCACTATTGGATGGGAACAGCGGATTGGTAAAAGCATCGTCGATTGAGCAGCTAAGTTGCAGGAACAATGGTGTCATTTTCTTTTAGAAATTGATATCATGAGACGCACCATGCTTTCTTCTTGGATTTTCTTTTTAATTATCATGGAGATTCCGTAGAAAAGTATGCAGGCCGCACTATCAAACTCGCAACCTGCAACTTGTGAGTTTGGATCCCCTAGCCTGATAAACTGTTGCCCCGAGTGCTTCTTACCAGGACTTTATGAAACCAGAAGAGTTATCACCTCAAGTCTACTGTTGTGTAGTTGACATGTCATAGTGATAACAGATGCTAGTGATCTTGAAGGTAGTTACGATAGTCAGTTGGCAAGGCGACTGCCACCGATGAAGGTGAAAGCAACACTAGTTATGCCACTGGCTGTGGCAAAGCCAGCAGTGGCATGGTCATTACTCAATGGGTTGTGGTGGTGTTGATGGAAGGATGTGGATGGTAGTGACAGCAAGGGCAAGTGTCAAAGATGATAGTGATGGTGAAAGTGGTGGAAGACGGTGAGGATGATGGGCAACGGGTAGTGGTGATGGTAAAAGCTAACTGCGGTAGGTAGTCAAAGTAATACAATCATAGATTATATTTCTACCGACTTTTACAGTCCAGTTCTTGCCAAAAAAGAAAAAGAAAAAACAGAAAAAGAACTTGATAGTCGAGTTCCATCAATATCAGCACAACTGCCACAATGCAGACCGAATAGCAGAACATAAGACAGATTACATGAATGCCACTAAAACTGGCAACTTGTTAACAAAGTGCTTTAAATGGTCGGATTATCAACTCTTAGGAACCAACCTGCTACATAAGAATGTACTCATTAAATAACTATCGACCAGGGTAAAACCCCATGTACAAATGAAAGTAAGCACTTTACAAGCTAGCGATACGAAAGTAGTGAACATATACCCAGAGAAACAAAACATTACAGTGCACGAATGCCCACAAATAAGAATGGTTAAAACTGTAGGATTGACAACAGAAGTTACCTTAGCCAGACCGGCGACTAACTTTAGCTAAACTATCGAAAAGCAATTGTAGTAGATGCCGAACTAGCAAAACTACAGACAACTTATGCTGAAGGGTTTAATCAGGCTCACTTGCTGCTTCTTTCTGGCAATTCATGTTCATCTCCTCTAGTCGAAGGCCATCAGAACATCATCTAGGCATGTAACTCCATAGGGTCAAACGGTTTTAGTGACAACTTCATCTTTCACAATGGACATGAACTTGCTTCCTTAATGAATCAGATGTCAATATCATAAGTTCACTTTTTCAGAAAGTACATTCCATCTCGCAATTCTAGTTTTTCTTCTGATACAAGCCCAGACAAAAAGTTCTGGAGCTGATGGACTGATTTGTCATAAGGATGATCAGCTATACAGAACATCTGCAGAAAAATGAGAAACCTTAGACACGAGAATAAAATTTGATCAATTGCAACTAAGTACAGACTATCCAGTTATTTACCTTCAGAGTATTATGAATTCGCTCAAGGGCCATGCTGCCAAAATTTGTGAGCATTCCAAATATAAATTTCTGCAGTGGGGGAAAAAATCAACATTTAGAAACCAGTCATGTTTTTATATATACATGAAGTTTCTAAATATTAATCATGGCCTGAATGATCAAACGAGACTCAAACCATGAAAAGTTAGCCATCCTGCTCACTAGATTTTGGGGAAAAGGACAAATTGATGTAGTTTTGTCCAACTGAAAGCATGACAAAGAAGGATACTTTAAGAGATTAATAAAATAATTGTGCAGTTCAAGTCTATTGAGCACACGCAACAAGGCAAGTTTATAAATGCGTTTTAGTGTCTCAAATTATATACACATGAAATTAGTATACAAAAGAATGCAAGTTTGCCTTTAATTAGGATCTAGCACAAACGAGCAAATAATAGTAAACATGTAAAGTCAAGGAACAAAGTCAGAAAGGAAGCTTACTTAAGTTAGGTCTAATATTCATAAGACTGAAAAGTTTCAACGCAAGATTTGATCAATCACAATTTAGCCATCTGGTATTCCTTTACGTAAAATTTCACATGAAAAGAGGTCATGAAGTTCCTGATATATAAAACTACAGGCCTCACCATGAATGTCAAGGATACACCTTCACACGTCTTCTGATGGATGTCAGTATAGGCATATGACATGCTAGTACCATGAGCTCTTTTTCTTCTCCTACAATTTCCCTTTTATGGTTTCTAAGAAGGCATATAAATCTCATAAGCAAT
The DNA here is from genome assembly GCA_036023115.1 of Brasenia schreberi. Classification (NCBI taxonomy): domain Eukaryota; kingdom Viridiplantae; phylum Streptophyta; class Magnoliopsida; order Nymphaeales; family Cabombaceae; genus Brasenia; species Brasenia schreberi. Next base: position 6,362,230 of record JAYKKT010000075.1, on the reverse strand, counting down.
TCAAAAGTAAGTCGTCCATGTCGAGGTAGAAACCTTGTTCCCTTAGCAGAGATGGAGAACCAAGATCGCATCTTATAGTTAAACCAATGAACCTGCAATTCTACAGTTGATATCTGAGAAGCACGGTTCACTGGGGACCATCATTCATCATTCAAAATGTTACTTTGCTGCTTAGACTAAAATTTGGAGCAGAGAGAGAGAATTTGCATTTTTTACGAACCAGCAAACAGAATTACTAATCCCTAGTAATCCCTCATCTCTTATCATGTAACCCCACACACAATTCAGGAAGTTTCATTCATTAATAGCACACCTTTGTCACATCCCATTGTGTAGAAAAGGGAGAAACTACAAACCAACGAGCTTTGGACATTCTTACCTCGTAAACTGTCATTTCTTTCTTGAATTGATCTCCAATGGAGGAGATGGAACTCTCTCCCTCCTCCTCAGCTGCTAGGAGTCCACCAAATTTTCCACTATTAATATTGTTCTTGTTTGTGTCGCCCATATCTTCAATAATTGTGAAGATATGATCATCGCTGTCTAATTCTATTGATTCTGAAATTATTCCCTGTATAGAAACAAAGAGATGTTAAACATGTATCACAAGAAAATAGTGTCAACTAATATGGATGTTATAAGCTGTAGGGAATCTTAAAACAATCAGTAAAATGGATATAATAAAAAATGTGCAGTCACTTTTACCGTCACCTTCCTACTATTTAATAAGCTTGGACTTTTCAATAAAAATGCATTCTGTGCATTAAAGAATATAAAAGTATCATTAATATTGAAAAGATATATCTCGTTCTATCTTATATTGAAGCCAACGAGGTTATTCATAGTGAAAAATGTCCATCATGACAGAGATGGGTATACCTTGCTTATCCAGAAGCTTATAGCTCTCTTCAAAGCGTCTACAGGCACTCCAATTGAAGCAGACAGCTTTCTTGAAGTCCAGCTGGAACATTGTATGTAAGAAACAGGTTAAAATAACACAGAGGACGTGAAATATTATAGCCACATTCACGTATTCTCATGAGGTTGAGCAGAACTGCATATGAATGCTTTTGATCCTCACCTTGATTGTTCCTGAAATTTCATGATAATAATGGCACACAGTGGAGATACTCTGAACTCAACAGATCGATCTTCAAATTCCAACTCCAACTGAAAGACCATGGTAGAGAAGGGAAGCGTGAGTACATAAGAGCCCACCAGAGAGAGAGAGGGGCGGAGACAGAGAGGGGGGTCCGAGACCATCTTTTATTTATTTCAGGAAACAAATGCACAAAACCTTCTATTTTTGTTTTATTACTGTTCAAAACTTCAAACCTTCACTACGCCAAGATTTTTCTTCCAGTTCAGCTTCCGTGGGGCCTTGATTTCATGAAATCTCTGTGCATAAGAGGTTAGCAATTGATCTATCTGTTCAGGCAGATGAACTGATTCTAACTCCAGCTGGCATTTGCATTCAATAGAAAACCAATGTCAGAAATATCAGCCAATATTGTTAAGAGCAAAACGTATCAGAAATTGTCAAGAGCATGAAAGAAAAGATTGAGCTTTGGTTGAGTAATCAAATCAACTTTTCCTTGACCCACACAAACAAACAAACAACAACTAAGCCTTTTCCCATACTAGAAGGGGTCGGCTACATGGATTCTTTGTTTCCACAGAGCCCTATCATGTGCCATGTTAGTAGTTAACTTACAATAAGCTAGATCATTTTTTATTGTTTCTTTCCAACACTTTTGTGATCGTCCTCTACCTCTTTTAATACTTTCAAAATCTAGTTTTTCATACCTTCTTACAGGTTCTTCTTTTGATCTTCTTTCTATATGTCCAAACCACCTTAAACGATATTCTCTCATTTTATCCTCTATTGGTGCCACACATAATTTATTTCTAATAACCTCATTATGTATACGGTCTTTTCTTGTATGACCACTCATCCATCTCAACATCTTCATTTCTGTCACAGACATCTTTTGTACATGTTGATGATTAACTGCCCAACACTCAGAACCATAAAACATGGCAGGTCTAATTGCTGCTATATAATATTTACCTTTTAACTTTAATGGTATCTTCTTATCACAAAGAATACTTGATGCTCCACTCCATTTTAACCAACCAGCATTAATTCTATGCGTAACATCTCCATCAATTCTTCCATCACTCTGAAAAATTGACCCTAAGTATTTAAAACTTTCCTTTTGGGGGATGCAATGTGTGCCAATTTTAATTTCTATGTCCTCTGAAGTAACCAAATGATCAAACTTACATTCTATTTTGTCTTTGTTCTACTAAGTTGGAAGCCTTTACTTTCTAATGTTTCTCTCCATAGTTTCAATTTTCTATTAACTTTTTCCTTAGACTCCTCCACTAATACAATGTCATCTGCATATAACATACACCAAGGTACTTCATGAATATGTTTTGTTAACTCATCAATCACCATTATAAATAAGTATGGACTTAAAGTTGATCCTTGACCCACACAAAAGAATGCAAAAAGGTAGAAAATAACATACTGGAAGGTCAGAAAATTGCAGCATTCAAGCAGGATCAATAAGTTATGTTCTTGTATTCTGCCTGGAAAAACCTATTTGGTTTCATCTCTGTAAGATTTCAGGTTTTGACATAATTCTTTACAAGAAATAGCATGAGAAAGGTTAACTTAAAATGGTGAGTTACCATCCAACAACATTATGAGAACCTCAGCCTTTCTTAAGCAAATCATACTGGAACTTTAATTCACATGTATACTGTCAACAGCGTTTAGTTGCTGAAGAATCTAAACCTTAAGCATTTTGGTGCCTCCTATGTGGACCTAACAGTACCTCTAAATTATATATTTATACTATAATAAAGAAAAAAGGGGGATCAGCACAAAAGAGGAAGAAGAAAGAAAAAGAAGAAGAGTCAAAGAAGAAGAATAAAGGAGAAAAAGATGATGACCAACAAGAACGGATGAAGAAGAAAAAAGAGTACACAATTGCCTTTTTAGCGTGGATCAACTTAATATGCTAAGCCTATTTAGTGGAACTGCTGCTAAACGATGGTGCCTTAGTGCCTAACCCGTTGGAAGGGCACTAAGCATGCTAGACAAAATAGTTTCACATTGTCTACTTAAAATCTTGCTCTGATTCTTCAGTATAAAACAGGTATTACAATGATTCCTCGTGTGGTTAGGCTAATCTACTTCTTTCACAAACAATGTTATAAATCACATATTACATACCATATGATACGATAATATTACACATCTAGAAAATGATCATTATGATCCAAATACTTGTATAGTTTTTGCCCATTTACAGTGTCTATCACATTATATCTCACAAGGTATGCATCATAAAATATTATCACAGTTTTGTTTGTTGATTTTCATAATTATTTGAAATTTTATCTCAAATTATGTTTTTTTATAGAATGAAGAAATAAAGTATTGTACTGCATCATATGACAGGGTATGAACATGCACATTGGTATCCTGTACAATACGGTTCATTTACAACATTGTTCATAAGATGCGACATGAAATTCCAAAAAATTGGACATCTTACTTCAAGACTTCATATAGAAAGATTAAGATTAACTAATAGTGAAATCCTATTTATAGAGCTAGTCTTGATTCAAATTAAAGGCTCACGTTTTTATTCAAGGAAGCAAAGTGTGTCAAAACTGCTGCCCCATGGTAAACTTCGCAAGCACCACAGCATCCTGATCCAGATTATATAAACCACAAAACTTCATGACACTGATAAATTCATGAATCACGAATTGGTGTTGCAGCAAAGCTAATGTTAGTAACATGAGAACAACAGAACTAGCAGTTGGCAAAGCCTGTGATGCTGCCAAAGCTTATGCATTTGGACCAAGGAGTAAATTTGTTCCTGAACTTGTGAGACTAAGGAGAATCCTGACAAAAGATATTTTCATTCTACTATTAATAGAATGCACAGAACCATGGCATGATTAACGATACAAAAAAATGAATAAAATTGAGAAATCAGAGGTGAAAGAAGGAATAATGTGCAAAATTATGACTAGTGCACAAAGACAAGTTATGGCACCTTTATCGTGCTTATTTACCTGGAAAGGGGGCCAAAAGTTTGACGATATAATTGTTGCATCAAACAAATCCATTGACAGCGCTAGCTCATCTATTCCTATAGAACCAGGAATAACAGTTTTACTAGAGAATTCTTAAAAGGGAATATATTATATTTATTACCGTAACAATACCTTCTTGCAGTTAAGGAGTACCTCTTTGAGATGACTGTGTTAATGTTGCCTTTATATTGGCATTTATTCGCTTAGAATGTATTAAATCATTGAGCATAATCTCGCATCTCTGCATGCTGCTCTCTCCAAAATGTATCTGGAAATGTAAACTCAAAAAGATTTAGCAACGAGCATAAAACTTGAACTTGTTAGTTTAATACGTTATCAACATATACAAGGCTCCCAGAAATTCAAAACCTTAAGCAGCTCCAGAGTGCGAGTCTCTGAATTTATGTCATAGTCTGATTTATTTAGAAGTTTCTCGGCCAGCATGATGCGATACTGGTTCACAAGTTGATCTTTTGAACCAATAATGCTTACAATCATTCCCAGAATATCAACCTTCCTGCCACTCCTGCTACCCTTTAGTGGGTCTGCCTCTATAGGATCAGGCTCCCAGCTAGGTTCAATAAAAGGAAATTGTCAGAGCAAGCACCTTTCAAGTTAATCTGGAAATAAATGGTAATCAGGCAAGACAAGATTTCACGAACCAACAGATGTTTCAGGCATTATTTGACAGGAGACCAGAATTAAGATCATACCTTTGAGCATTGATCCATGCCTGTTTGTCATCTGCATTAAAGTCATCATGGACAGGTATTTCTAAATTATCAGCATTTCTGATAAGTTCTTCAAGAAGACTATCCCCAGCGTTGCCTGAACCACCAGAATTTCCTCCAGTTCCATCAGTAAGCATGGTGACGATGCATTTTATAGTATCTTTTCTGCCCCTCAAATAATCCCGTATTGGTTCACCAACAGATTCAAGGAAAACACCAGTTGGATCTATTCTACGAAGTGCTTTTATTGTAGAAAGATATTGATGCAATATGTCATTTGTTGATGCACCAGCAGTCAGCAAACGATACCGTAAAGCATATATAAATGAATCAATGAGCTCTGAGTGCTGTCCAGTATTTTCTAGGCACTGCTTTAAATCTTCAATTGCTGGGGAGCTATACCAAGAAATTGACATAATGTTATTCGAGAAAATCTTTTACTAGAATAAAATAGAGGAAGCAAGTAACCACAGATCTCGCATATAGGTCGGACACATGATGTGCTTGATGCCACATTCCAGCAACTTGGCAGTCAAGATGTAATTAGAACATAAAGACACCAACATCGAAGCTATTGAACTGGCAGATGTAGCAAGTATAATAAATCTCACAGTAGGGCAGTTTGATCTGATAGACCAAATACATAAAAAAGAAACTTTTAAACATGCCACGTTATAGGTCTTTCAGTATGCAAATCTGTATATACGTTCCATATGTTATTCAGATTTTGACCACTCAAATGCACATGAAGTACGCCTCAGAAAAAGTGTTCTTTCATCATAAACCGAGTCTGATATGAACACTGTGAGAATCACACAGAATATAACAAACAACAACAACAACAACTAAGCCTTTTCCCATACTAGACGGGGTCGGCTACATGGATTCTTTGTTTCCACAGATCCCTATCGTGTGCCATGTTAGCAGTTAACTCCCAATAAGCTAGATCATTCTTTATTGTTTCTTTCCAACACTTTTGTGGTCATCCTCTACCTCTTTTAATACTTTCCAAATTTAGTTTTTCTAACCTTCTTACAGGTTCTTCTTTTGATCTTCTTTCTATATGTCCAAACCATCTTAAACGATGTTCTCTCATTTTATCATCTATTGGTGCCACTCCTAATTTGTTTCTAATAACCTCATTATGTATACGGTCTTTTCTTGTATGACCACTCATCCATCTCAACATCTTCATTTCTGTCACAGACATCTTTTGTACATGTTGATGATTAACTGCCCAACACTCAGAACCATAAAACATGGCAGGCCTAATTGCTGCTCTTTAATATTTACCTTTTAATTTTAATGGTATCTTCTTATCACAAAGAATACCTGATGCTCCTCTCCATTTTAACCAACCAGCATTAATTCTATGTGTAACATCTCCATCAATTCTTCCATCACTCTGAAAAATTGACCCTAGGTATTTAAAACTTTCCTTTTGGGGAATGCAATGTGTGCCAATTTTAATTTCTATGTCCTCTGAAGTAACCAAATGATCAAACTTACATTCCATATATTCTGTCTTTGTTCTACTAAGTCGGAGACCTTTGTTTTCTAATGTTTCTCTCCATAGTTCCAATTTTCTATTAACTTTTTCCTTAGACTCCTCCACTAATACAATGTCATCTGCAAATAACATACACCAAGGTACTTCATCTTAAATATGTTTTGTTAACTCATCCATCACCATTATAAATAAGTATGGACTTAAAGTTGATCCTTGATGTAACCCAATATTAACTTCAAAGAAGTTTGTCGTTCCTTCATGAGTCCTCACACATGTTTTTGCACCAGCATACATGTCTCTTATAAAGTTAATATATGTCAATGGGATACCTTTTTTTTCCAAAATTCTCCAAAGAACCTCCCTCGGTACCCTATCATAAGCTTTTTTCTAGATCAATAAATATCATGTGAAGGTCTTTCTTTTTTGCTCTAAAATGTTCCATAACACGTCTCAAAAGGTGAATCGCTTCAATAGTAGATCTGCCTGGCATGAATCACACATAATATAAAAGCACAAATTACACCCATAATGCAAAGAGCATAAGACAAAACATGCATGCTTGTGGAGACAGTCATGTCTAGGATATGTGTAAACTAAACTAGCAAGAAACAAAATAATCCCAGTGCTATGTAGAATACATCATGGGAACTATGATTGCAACAAGGGCTAAGCTTGGCAATCAAGCTCCATAGAAGATCTTGCATGCAATAAAAGTATAGAGGGAATCAACTCTCACAAGTCAAAAAGAGATGAATTTGGCATGTGAGATGTATAGAGTAATTAAAATGCAGAAGCACAGAAGACATAGTATACAACTATTTGTCCCCTTTATCGTCCCCTCTGTATGTAACAAAGAATAGCAATTGTGAAGCAAAAGCACTAGGCCAAACAGACATACCAAACTCCACGAACCTGTCAGGGTAATCAACAATTATGTCAAACAGCTTTGCAGTCCTCAAATCTTGCACAGTCTCATAAGCAAAATATTCAAGGCGTAGCTTCCATCTGATAAGGCCCTCAGACGTAACATTTTTACCAATAAAAGGAGAGAAGGCCAAAGGTGACTCCTGACTTGACAAGTCCTCATCCAATATGTCTCCCAAATAAGAAAGAAGAGCAGTGAGAAACGGGAGGATAACAACCTGGACAAACAATCGAGCAAAGTGGAGCAGGTATGAGCAGTAAATTGAGGCTTCACACTAGAAATTCTTAGGCATTTTTTATTTAAAATCTATATTTTGTTACACTTTCATTTTTCATGAGTTACATTCTCTATGGTTTAATTTTAAGCACTTTCTTGTAAACGCGACTTTGACCCAACTTGGATGAATCAGGACAATAGTACCTCTGGTTGTTACAAAATGTTTACCTGGATCCATTCTTTAATTAACTCCAAAACAGGAGTTCTGTAATCATCATCCACCAAATCCTCAACCTTGACCTGTGAATAAAAGTTTCATCTCTTCAGAATCAGAGGGAACTAAAAGCAATTTGTGGGATTTCATAAGAGGATTCCTGGATTACTCAAAACCCTAAGCTTAAGCATTTCAGGTGAGCACATTAGTCAAAAATGTTGTGGCAGGAAACTGAAAAGCTGAAGCTACCTTCAAAAGCAGAAATATTGCAGAAGCATATGCATCTTCAGTCATGGCAGCAAATCCAAGGCTTCTAAGGTCATTGACAATTCTCCCAACATTTCGAACCAAGATATTATTGCTGGAGTTAGCCGTTCCTCGATGGCTTTCATCAACATCCATTTCATCAATTTCAGATAACTTATTTCTATTATCTATGTCATTGTGGTATCTACCATCCTTGGGTCCATCTCCATCATCATCCATCATCACTGTGTTTAACTCTTCCAGCTTTCTCTTGAAATATGTACGGAGAAACTCTAGCAGGCAAGCATATAAATAATTTCCCTCAAGCATAAAATCACATAAAGAAATTACATTATGAATCTAAGATACAACAAGAAAGAGCAACTAACAGGCATGATAGCATACAATTACTATGTCACTGGAGATCCTGTTGAATAGATCAACGGTAAGTTTAGCACTACAGTAGCTGGTGATTTGGAAAGATTCAATCTTCTCACGATAAACTGTTGGAGCAAAACCTTAAATACAGATGCTCATTCCCAATACATAACACATATATATAGCAAGATCAAATATCAGCCGGAATGAGAGGTAAAGGCGTTTGGAGACTGAAAAGATACTTACAAGGTCAAGTATATTAAATAAGGGCAAGAATACAATTTAATTGATTCAGTAAGATTCCACAAAAAGTTCAATAAGAAGGCCAGCTCTTACAAATATACTTCTCGAAAGAATCAAGTTTCCAAGATAGAGAAACAAGAGAGGTATAAAATGAACATGAAGCGCTAAGTACCAAAGGATACACAAAGTAAGTGCTAAAGAAGTAGAGGTATGCATTTCGGAATTATTTGAGAGTACCACAATAGGCAAAAGTCACAAACAAATTCATAAAGAAAACCAATAACCTAGACTTTCCTGAGGGAAAAGCCAAGTACGTATGACCCAAAAAGAAAAGCAAAGAACAAAGGCTGGTGGTGAATGTCATCCAAAAGTACGATTTCAATGAGAGAAAACAGAAAAAGGAAACAAGAAGAACCTCATGGACATGGGTTAAAACTATAAACTAGGTTGGGAACAAACAGCACTCAGGTCTAGCCCCATAGATGACATGAGCCAAAATCTTTCTGTACAGGAGCTTCAGGGCAAATATTTATGATCGGATATTTAGGTGTATCGTTCGAACATATAGACTAGTAGGCTATACTATTACTATGGTTACTATCATATCCATAAAATGCCATTCTCTTACCTTATATACTTCTGTATTCACCAAAAGAGGATTGTTGATACAACTCTCAGAAGTAAAGCTGTATCAACAGGACAAAGTCATCAAAACAGCTCCTGAAGCATTAGGTGCAAACGGTAAAGGTGGACTCCTGTATTGTCCCCGTTACACCACAAAACCAACCTTAGAAGGCCCCCATACTTCAGATCAATTTGGGATGTCCGTCAAGGGGGTCAACAACAAAAAGGTCATGCCTTATCAAAGCGACAAAATGTCTACATTATAAAAGAAATTGTTGGCTCCACTTCAGCAACACATGGCAAGTATTTATTCTTCAATTAGAAGATTGTAGTTTAAGGAAGGAAAAATCAAGCAATTCCAACTTTCAATTGATAAAGATAAATTCCACTTAAATACTCCAGTCTATCCATGTAGGTCCTATTCTTCTGGAGTGAGTGAAAAAGTGTCGATCTACACATCCATGCGTCCACCCACCGATTCCCCCCATGCACATATGCATGCATTTGCACGCACATTAACAACACACACACATGAGACAAGGACAGTAGGTTCCTATTATGCCAATTATCGGAAGGTATCTTATACATATAACAGACATGAAGCATGCTAGGAAACTAATAAACTGAAAGTTAACAATTTGTGATGCTGTCCTCAATCAGGTGCATATATTATTATCATGGATCATGTCTATGGAGCTGCTGAATGCTTAAGATGCATCTTGTTAGAAACATGGTCAACTTAGAAACAATATACAGCATTGGAAAAATTAAGGTGGCGATGATTATTAATGCTTTTCTTGTTCTTCTCTAGCACATGACCACCATGTCTATCATCTTCACAGGCTATACAATTCTGTTCTACTTCTCCTATCTTCTGTCCATTGATCAGAGTTAAGGTGCAGAAAGCCTAAAGTTTATTAACATTTCAGCTGGTTTTCTCAGTAAAGAAGAAAGATTGCAAATTGCAGAATTTCCATATGAGCGTCACCAATTGTCCACCTCATACACAGAATTTATTGAAGCAAGTGCACTCACCCTACATTTCACCAATATAAATGAATAAAGTAACAGGTACCTGGAAAATTCCCAGGGAGAGTGCTTAACATGACTGATGAAACCATCAACTGGTACTTGGAAAGAAGATGTGGTTGGTATTTCTCAAAACTTCCGTTTCCTGCACAAGAAGCGTGTTCAAATGACAGAAGCGTACTCTCTAACAATGACAGACACTTCTCTTGGCATCGTTTGAGTGAACATATCTCCTCCAATGATGTAATAAGAATATCTTCTATTGTATCATCCTATAACAACAGGAAAATAAAAGAATAGGATTATTACTCAGCATCCCATGCTGCAAAAAGGAGGAGTATGAACTTAAGGTGAGGAGATGACACATTTACATATCTGCAAATGGTAATCTATAAAACAACATTAACGAAAGAATGCAGCAATTTCATAGTTGTGACAGTCTAGGTCAAGACAAGAACCTATGATTAAGAAAAGGATGTGAAACTGTCATCTGCTCACAGATCCACTACATTAGATTCCAGATCTGGAAACTAAAATACCATCTGACATTGAGGATAACCAGGTCTTGCAGACAATCAAGTTCATTAAAGAATCTGGTGTAGGCAGCAACAGGAACAAGTGAACAGGCTAACTTCAAATCACAGTTCTAACTGCTTGTCAGGAGCCAACCTTGTTTAGTTGATATGGGGGACATTACTTAGAAAAAGTTAACTACCAATTTAAGTACAAGATACTATCATTATCACTTAGACAATTAGATACCTAACTTGTATTTGCAATGACCCAATTGCAATAGTGCAGCTTACCAACTAAACTATATCTCCTCGAGCCAAGTGGAGCATGCATGAAGGCCCGTGAAGTAAATCATCGCACCTACAATCCAACCAATTGGGAGAGAATCAATAGATTTTATTTGGGGAGCGACATCCCAAACGCAGCATACAACCCTCCGTTGTACTGCGCTCTCCAAGTGTGCTTGTTCCCCCCTTCTTCCTTACCAATGAATGGCAAGTCTTTGTGAAATAACTCCGATGAGAAGAAAAGAAAAAAGAAGGCGTTAAGAGACCCTCCCGGCCCAACCCTAGACACTCTAAGATCCTTTTTCAAACCTGCTCCCATCTCGAGTCAAGAGATAGATAAATAGACACATCCCATTGCACTGATCGGGGGGCGCTCGTAGTGACTGTATTGGTTGGACTGACTAACCTGTACTAATCTTGAAGTAAGGAATTCAGAACAGAACACAACTCACAACAGTTCAAGTCATCCTAGTCTGGGTCTGACACAGCACAAAGGTCGATGCTGTGCATTAAATTCTTCTCGTTCTACTTGAATACAGGAAGACATTGAAATGGTCCTCTAAAGCAGAAAGTGAAAGAGGAAAACTGAACATAAAATCAATGTATAAAACTCAGGCTTGCTTTGCCATCATACCTTGCCCTTATCCACTTCTAGTGCAGCTGGATTGTGGTCATCATCATGAAAGAAACTCCAGAACCTCGATGCACCATTTTTCCTGAATGATTGCTGGAATAAAAAGCAACAAACGATTAAACTAGTGCTTGCTTCATATGTTAAATGATTCACAACGCAAAAACAAGAGAAGCCAATGTTTAAGCAAAACGATTTTCAAGATCCATTGTACGGGTATGAGTGCTGTACTGAAAATTACAAAAAATGAGCAGGCAATTATCGCATTTGGGGAGAACAAAGATATCAAGAGAGTTGCTTCCTGGTCAGAATTCCATACATACATACATACATACATACATATATATACACACACACACACACATATACATACAGAAAAAGGGAATATTGTATATATAAATGAAAGGAAGCAGATTAATGCCGTTAAACTCAAAGGGATACAAAGAAATGGAATGAATTCCACATAAAAATTTGTCAAAACAATAGTTAATATAAACAATATTCAGAAACGACACACACAGAGGTCACACATGAACATTGATTTAATATACTTCTCAGTGGAGCTGGAATTGATCCTCAATATTCTGTTGGAGATGATGCATCGTTCCTGCCAGAAGTCTCGAAATTTTACAAGTGGTCTCTTGACTCTTGTCATTCTTAGTACAATGTTCGAGCAGTTGTTTTATCTCAAAGGCTTAAAGCTATAAATCGCTTGTCACTCGAAGATATGATATGACTCAACTTAAGAAAGGTTTCAGCAACAGTTTGTACTAGGCAACCAAACACCTCCCCTTCTTTTTATGCTTTCAGTAAAGCCTAATACAAATTCTCAAACAGAATTCCATATGCCAGAGAGCTTCAAATGATCATATAAGGCCTTAGTGGCAGCTCTAACCTTATAAATTGTGGATGAGTTTTAAACCCCAACAATTGGGTGACCAAATTATCAGAGAATAGGACCAAGAGATGACGAAATGGTACCTCAATTGCGCGAAGAAAGAAATCCTCGATGAACGACGCCAATCCGTGCTTGCAGAGAACCTTCACAGCTGATGAGAACTCTGAAACAACCGCCGGATCTTCGCCACCACCACCATTTATCAGTACTTCGGAACATGAACAGAATCCCTCCCAATTGATAGAAATCTCGTCAATTATCTCATCACCCAAATCCTCCAAACCCCCCAGACTGCTTCCCAGCACCCCCGTCTCCATTTCAACCGGACTAAATAGTGAAAGTGAGTCCTAATGACATTAAACCAGAGAAAGAGAAATCTAACCGAGTGAAGTCATGTTACAACAACGCAGCATGTCAATGGTGTTGACAGAGAGCACCAAGACCCTCTCACAGGTGGTTCCGACGCATAGAGAAGATAAACTATAAGCTTCGAACGCAGAAAACTCGCAGTACTTCAAAGAACTCATCAATGGTGCATCAAACAGGGAAGAAGACTCTGCACTGAAGGGCGAGACGTAGGCATCGGTGCCAGAACGAATTTGGGCGGGCAGAAAAAGGCGCTTCAGTCTTGACAAGCGCGTTTGTGGCTCGTCTTCGTGTCGTGTCGCATGGGTTCGTATAAGAAACAAGCCAAACCGAACACGACCATTTTCCTTTTCGTGTTATTCAACGGAAACACTAACTCGACCTGGCCGAATTCGTGTTAACACGAGCCCGACACGTTTGAGACGATGTTCTATCTCCATCAACAAATACAGGATGGGATCCCACACCAGAGACGAAGGTTTTGCAAACTTTTTTCTTTTTGCGGTTTGAACTTTTTAAATTGCATGTTGCCGATTTTCTCATCTATTTTCAAGTTTTAGTGCAAGTAATTTCTAAACATATAAACATATTAAACAACACCCTGCTTCTAAGAAAAACTTGCAAAGATTCAGGTCAAATTCGTGTAGTTTTTCAATTAATACAAACACGAGACGTTTTCTTCGTGTTGCTTAAATTTGTGGCACCTTCATACGCACATAAACTTTTTGAGTTGCCTTATATCGCCTTTTTATGATGTATATAATCCACCTCCTTGGTTTCATTCTATGCATAAAATTGATAAATGGAACAAAATCTTTCGTAATTTAAGTCGGAGAGTTCTCCGAAGATGACAACCGGGTCGGGAAGAACAAATTGTAGAAAGATAGTGGTGAGTGTTTAAATAAGATCATAAACAGTGGAGGTGGAGTGTGAGCTACCTACTAAACATAGTTTTGTTCTACACGAATCTCTATATCTTGTTAACTGGACAACATGAGCTAAGTTGAACCAAGTTAACGTGCATGGTGAGCTCCATACTTAATAAGCCCAGCCCTTAAATTGCTAGAACCAAGAACCCAAATCCAATCGAAACTGGGCTGGTTCTCATTTTGATTTAAGTTCGAGTCTTAAACTGCGAGGAACCAAACAAAAATTATCAACAAGTTTTTAAGACTTTAAAAAATGAAACCGGAGGGTTAGAACCATTGATTTGGGGTCTGACATGGTTTAGATTTTGTGGAAGGTAGAACTAAAACTAAACCAAGTAGCCCCCAGTTCTGGGTCTGATTTGACCGGTTCTAGTTTCAGTCAGTTCGTGGCCCAATTCGATCCCAATTGGAACCACCGAGCCCATCCGGCCATGTCTAATTTTACTATATATGAAACAGTGACCCTTCACAAATTGTGTTGCAGACATAGGTTGCTCCCTTTAAGGCAAAGATATGACCAAGCTTAGCCTTATGAAGCTGCCTGTTTGTGCATAGTTCGTGTCGACAACACACACATGTTCGCACACACACACACAAAAGATCCGATTGTGTTCTAATTGGACTTTGTTAGACAGATGAAATACTCTTAAAATGTCCAAAACACGAAAGTGCTGGCAACATCAATGCCCATCATGAACACAACCCAAAGGATCATGTCTATCAAAAAGGATAACAGTTCGTGTTCAGGTTGACCTGTTTCTGGTACGAACACAGAACGATACGACACAAAAATGCACCATGAAATGTCATCGGGCTCTTCTGACCAACTGCCGCTAAATTGCTTGGTTGGCTTTCTTGAGTGTGGCATAAAAAGAGAGGCTTCAAGGAGCAATGAGCTTCCTTTTCCTTACCAAGCAATCATTTTTACGCACACAGAAGTTTACTGAACGAAGAGTGATGAAGTTAGCAGAATCACAGATGAAAGCCTTTCCATCTTCTAAAATTGAAGCAGCCATTACCGTCTGAGACAGCCATAACAATTCCTTACAATCTCCAATCATCAGCATTATCCATCTGAACAAGACAAGGCTGAGCCACCCCCTCATCATCCCATCCACTCCCCGCCGCCGCGGGCCGCAGCACAGGTCCATCTCTGCGTCTCCAATCCTTCAATCCATCCGCCGATTCCGCTGCCCCTATGCTCCGACTGCCATCGGCCGCAATTCCTTCATACACCATCACATATCCACCATTCACTGCAGCCCGCCGGCCATGATCTTGCCTAGCTTAACCCACCTGAGCCCATCCGGAGACCTCGCCACTCCCACTGAGAATTTTCGTCTCGAGGGGTCGAACGAGTGATAGTACATTCTCATGTCATCGCTGCTATGACAAACGACCTGAGGAGCGGCAATGTAAAGAGAGTCCCATTCACTACCAATTCCTACGTCAAAGAGTGCACCGCTGTGATGGTCGCGAGGCCTCCCCCGTCTTGGCTGATCGCGAGGCCGGGCAATGATTTGTAAGGTTTCTCGATCGGAAGCTTCGGATCGGCTGGAAATTCGACGTTTTCTGAGATGAATCCGGTGTAATAGAGCCAGTAAACCCCACCGGAGGCACGGATTTTCGAGCTTGACATGATCAAGACGTCCGACGTTCTGATGCTTAGTGTGTCGAAGGCCCACCAATCTAACACGAGAAGCCCAGCACGAAAAGCCCATCATCGTGTCCACCCTGGTAAGAATGAAGGCCTGTTCGAATTGGCCTACTTTCTGTATAAATATAATCCCCTCAAACATGCGTTGCTGGCAATATAACACGAACACGAATACCCAACACAATTACGTGTAACGAGAAGAAAATTGCGAGTCATATTTGGGTAATTCGGTTGACACAAAGATGACCTAAAACATGTGATTCTCGACCCGTGATTACAAAAACAGTTCCAACTTTACCAATGGTTCATTCATTCAAAGCATGGTCCTGAGTTGGAATCTTCTCAATGGTGAATAAAGTGGGGAGACTTCTCTTGGAACAGATTAGTTAGGGTCCTTTGGGTTTCTGGTGGGTGATGGTTTGGAACCGATAATGAGAAGTTTTTTTTTTATAAAATTATCTTATGTTTTTTGTTTTAATACTTTGGGATCTAAACTTCTTATATAAATGTTAATAGAAAAACTCTTAATAACGATATCAAATTTTGATGACATGACATCTATATGAACATTTTGATGTACCACTTAAGCTATATCAACTTATGCACGTCATTGACACTTTAGTTTATATTAATTAATAATTATATTCTAAAATATATATTAAATACATATTATGATAGGTATTAATTAATGTGTGCACATATTTTATATATTAAACTAATAAATTAAATAGGTATTAGTGTTATTTATTAAATTTATACTAATATTGAAACATTAATTGTATAAATATTTATATATTTATTAAAATATTGCAATGATTAATATTATAATTAATATTCATTCAACACTAGTTCATATTTAATAGTAGTAAAACTATTTATATTATTTAATTAACATTGATTAATATCCAATAAATATTACTTACTTTATTAATTAACATTTTAGTAATAGTTTAATATTATTTATATATGCTTATATTGTATAATTAATATTCTATAATATTAAATATATTATTTGTTTTTAATTAATAATTTTCAGTGAATAAATTTATGCATATATTAATTAATACTCATTATTATAATTATTTAATATATTAGAATAATATTATTAA
Organism: Brasenia schreberi; assembly: GCA_036023115.1. Taxonomy (NCBI): domain Eukaryota; kingdom Viridiplantae; phylum Streptophyta; class Magnoliopsida; order Nymphaeales; family Cabombaceae; genus Brasenia; species Brasenia schreberi. The sequence continues at coordinate 6,345,602 of JAYKKT010000075.1, read as the reverse complement.
TCAATATAAACTGAATTGACAACGACTTGGTGTATCTATACGTGCCAAGTGGTGTAGCTTAAGTATTAAGTCAAAATGTTCACATGTTCGCATAAGTTGATGTGGCAAATTTTATATAAGCTGACGTGATAACCTTATTGAGCTGGCATAAAAGATGATTTGACATAGGTGCTATGTTAACATGTTTATATTATCAACAAAGTTAGATGGCATTATAGTCTCAAAGTATTAAAATCGAAAACCAAGGTACTTTTGTAAACTTTTTTCTAATTAAAAAGGACGAAGCATTGACATTACTACCAAAACCCACATCATTTCTCAATTAATATTTCATACAATAGAAGCATGTCCATGTGTTAAAGCTTCGGCATCCCTTCGTTAAATCAAAAGAGAGAGGAAAAAAGAAGGTAAGTCCAAAACAAAGAAGGGAACCAAGTAAAATGGAAAAAAAATCACTAAATGAACCATTGGTTTCCCCATCCATATGGGAATGATTTTCCTATAAAGAGAAGTGGAAGTACTTGCAACTGACACAAAACCATCCATTCTCGTTCTACATTCATGCGAAGGAAATGCTTTGGCCAAGAATGCCCGAAACAATACAACTTACATCGAGTTCTCTCAAACTTCCCATCTTAGTTTAGTCAACCTATCTTTGCGCAAGTTTTCATCTATTCTTGCGCATACATATAAACCTTCAAAACAATAAGTATGAAAAGCCATGAAAGCAGAAGCAAGGTACAAGAATGTTGGGTAAGATTACAGCTACTGCCACTTCCTGCAATTTGATTGTCGCTGATAACCATGACCGCGAAGTACACAGATTAAACTAATAAATAAGCACCTAAGATGTTCGGGAGATCCCATAAGACACGCGCACTCTGCGTGTCTAACTCGAGATATTCGACTTGAAGGTTTATATAATGCCATGTTTTAAATATTGACTAACATTTTAAAAGCATGCACGGTTGATGGAAATATGGAAAAAGAAACATTCTAGGACTTGAATTAGTACGTTGTTAGAAGATGCAAACCCTTAATTTTATTTATCCACTGCTTTGTTATGACGATAGTTGCCGGACGGCATGATGACTTGTGATTGACTAACCACGGGAGGTGTTAGAAACCAACTTCCCCACAATCTGTAGTGCATTTTTGGATAGGTTTCATAGTTTATCTTATGTTTCCAAATTAGTAGTCCTGACAATGCACCATAAGTAGCGAAGAGAGGGTGTTTGGGAGATTCACTTGAACGTGGGAAATGGCATAAAAGAGAGAGAGAGAGAGATAGAGATCTTATTTTCCGGGCCACGATTGGTCGGGAGGATTTAATGGCGGTTTCCGACAATTGTGAGGAAGACGGACGCCATCACAGAATTTGGGGTCTCCTCCTCTCCTTCCTTTCTCACCATCCGCTCGTTTAGCTATGCCCGGGTAGAGAGCAAAGTACTCTCTCTCTCTCGTCCTTGTGTTTGCCAAGGGATTTTTAACTGCAAACATTTTGGGGAGTACTGGGTTACGGCAACCTTTCGTTTCGAGTGGGGAAAAACGAGAGGGCTGGTTCTCTGCATCTCTTGCTTCGAGGGTATTGTGGAAGCCTCAGTTTCTGTTTTCATAATTCGTTTTGCGTCGATGGTTGGTAGCCTTTCTGCTTTTTCGAGTACCACATTTTATTGCCTTTATGATTTCGGTTTTGCTGCCAACGTAAAATCAGATAGTAAGATAGGGATGCCACTCATTCTTGAACCTTAATTTCAATAAGTGTTTCTTCCGGTGCCTAATTATGTCGGAATTCGGTTGTTTTTGGGCTATCCTTATTCATTCATTCCTCTTCGTTCCTTCTTTTCCCTGAAAGGATTTGGTCGCTCATGATCTAATATCTAGTTGTTTACATCAAAGTTAATCTATAGCTGGATTAATGTACTGATAGGGATTCTTTGTTCTTGTTTTCAGTGTTATTGTACCCGTTAGTCTTCTCGATGAATCTATTTTTGTTTGTTCCAAATTTCTAGGAATTTATAGTAATAGTGTCTTGGGAAAATTTGCATTGCAGAGGAAAAACAAAAGGTTCAGGTTTCCATGATTCTGCAAGGTGCTTGACAGGTTTTCCCCTGGGTAGAGGCTTCCATTACTTTTGGTACGACGTAACTGCTTCTCTTCAAATTATTGCCATACACGCTGATTTGATTGTGCGGTGATGATAAGTCTTTTTTCCTTTTTAGCTTCTTCATTCTAATTGAGATGCATTTTGACATGGCTGTTAATTGTTCACTCAGAATTTTATCCATCCAAAGGGGCTGTTTCTTTGTTTCATTTATGATATAGAGTTGGCCTTTTAGTTGATGGATGTTCGGTTTTTAGTTGATAGATGTGTGCTCATACCGTAAAGTGGTGGTTTTTTTCGCCCTTCCTGACATCAAGAGAAATCAGCGATTCACAAATTTTTGAAGGATGGTTAATGTCAGCGTCATGTGTGTGTGCACGTGTTTATGCCTGCGTGTGGGCAGCAGTATACATGGCATCGTGGTTTTCCAGCGTGCACTAAAATCTGAAAATTGTCATTTTTCCTTCTCGTGACATTCTAGAGAGTAGATATATGACTCCTGTTGATTCTTTTTTTTTTCACCAGAAATTGCAAAGGAAGTTGAGATCCAAGTTCTGTAAAGTTTAAGTAAAATGGGGCGGGTTAAGTTGAAAATTAAGAAATTGGAGAACAGTAACGGTAGGCAAGTTACATACTCCAAAAGAAGGGCAGGAATTGTGAAGAAGGCTAAGGAACTGTCAATACTCTGTGATATTGATGTAATTCTTCTCATGTTCTCACCAACTGGTAAGGCAACATTATGCCATGGAGAACGAAGGTACATGATTTTGTTTGTTTTCTATTTATTGTTTTTGTGAAGCCTTCTCCTTTTAGTTGAAATGATATGAAGAATTTTCTTTGCTCAATGGAAATATCTTTTGTCCATATGGGGTTGTCAGTTACATAAGCTGTGGACCTTCCTCAAAGTACTATGATATCTCATATGCATGATCTGGTGTTCGGCATCATTAGGGTTCATGTTTAATCCTTAAGTGGCATGGTTTCACTATAAGGGGAGATTGGTTCATCATTGTTTGTGGTGACTCTCTCCTAAAACCTTGTCCATTTATTCTGGAAATTTCCTTTCATGACATAGCATTCCGCTGGTCTCCCTGTTATTGTTCTTTTATTCTGGATAACCCTTTCACGATGGACAATCAATTCAATTGCTTGCTCCGTTTTGGAGATTCCCTGACAAACTTTCTGTGGTTAAATTCCCACAGTAGTATCCTCTCATGTAAGAACAAAATTGGCTGTGGGATAACAGAGTACTCCGACTTTCCCCTAGTGTTAACACGATTATATCATGGTTGAGACCTATCCTCTTTCCCCAATATGCTAACATTGAAATGTTCACAAAATCTCAATAAAATATGATTATGCAAGTTAGTCCGTGGATCTACATTAAGCTAAGGTGGCATGTCAAAATTCCCAAAATGAACAAACTACTATAGTCTATATTTGAATTTGTTGGCAACAGTTGGCTTCCAACGCAAGAATGTGAACTATGAACTTAGCAAGGTAATCAGCTTGCTGAATAGGTTGCGTTCTTAATTCATCTCGCCTGTGTAAGTCTCCCAACATACAGATGTTCATGCCGTATTTATCATATCTGTTGCTTAAGTTCCTCCAGTCAACTATTCTTACAGGAACCTAGCAGATATTCTGTACACTAAGTCATTCAGATATTCTGCTTGATCTCTCTTTCATGTCCACATATATGATAGTCATCTTGGAACCTCACAACAGTGTCCATATCTATGTAAAATTGCATCCTTAACAGGATCTACTTAACAATCCCTCCAGGAGAATTTATATGATATCTTGCTAACTTTAGAGTTTAGAGGTGAACCTGCATACCATGGGTTTATAGAGTATGATATGCTGCTAAAGTTGTAGGTGGAACTCCATATATGTGTACTAGAGTTTAATTGAAAGGAAAACCGAATCAAGTTTAGCCTTGTTTCTTGTTTCTGTTGGATGGTCTAGTCAGCGTGCACTGCAATAAAAGTGCCATCTTAGTGATCTCTAAAAGGCCCAAAGTTCCTTAGCCTTATCAGAAAAATATGGAGAACAGACACACACACACACAGTAATTATGCCGAGGACACGGCTTTGCAAGTATAGAAGTAAGAAAGAAAATAGGAAAAAGACGGAAAAGGAGAAGGGCATGAAAGAAAAAGGAACGTTTTCTGAATTTTCTTCATCTTACTCCAGAAACTGCGTTCTTTCTTCTTCTTCCTTTTCTGTTATCATCTAACAACAGAACTACCCCAGTCTAAGTCCTTCCCAAAAACATAAAGAAGGGGCATAGAAGGGGAAATCAAACATAAATGAAACTATGAAATCATAGTTTGAAATGATGCCTGTAACATACATATATTCAAACTATGCTTTTTAGTTGAGAACTTTTCTGCTACGCTTCTTCCATTCTCTTAGATTTTACGATGTATCTGTCAAAATATGCTTTTTGATGGAATCATAAGTGCCTTCTAGATAAGATTATCTGTTTCACATACATAGAACAAAAGGATCTATGAGTACTTTTCTAGTGTCTTTATTGGATTATCCCCTCTTGCTTTTTGTAGTCCTTTACAAAACATACAAACATACCATATCGATGCAGATAATCTCAAGGTGCAGTTCATGTTTATGGATTTACAAATATCTTGGCCGTTCTGAAAGCCCCAAGTTCTGCTTCTAATCATACTTCCAGTATCTGCTTGTTAATTGCTACTGGTTATGGCATATTCTTGGACCACATATATAAATGTGCAGACATGACTTACATGGTTCATGCTTGAAACCTTATTTTATATTAGAATCCATTTTCTCTTCCAGATTCTCTAAATACTTAGCTTCAGTTCAACTTTATAAAAGATGAAGACCTCACATGCTGACAAAACGAGCTTGTTGACAATGAGAATGAAAATGCCTCTTCATTTTTCAGATGCTTTTAGATTGTATTTCTATGTTTTACCTCAAAAAGAAACAGAAACTGTTTTGTTGCCTCTATTTAAATCTTTTCAACTTTTCAGTTCTATTGAAGATGTCATTGGAAGATTTGCTCAATTAACTCCTCAAGAAAGGGCAAAAAGGTATGTCCAATGTCTGTGTAATGATGTAGCTTCATCTCTGAGTCTTAACTTCATCAATAATGATTTGTGTTCTTTCCTTGGGAGTAGGAAGCTGGAGAGCCTCGAGGTAATTTATTGAATTTTATCTCAATTGCAAACAAAGTTGATTGGATATGTTTAAGAAGAACAGTTTATCATATCTTCATGCAAGTATTTGGTGAAGTAGGCACTTAAAAAGACCTTCAAGAAGTTGGACCACGAAGTGAACATTCAAGACTTCTTATCCACGAGGTATGTGATCATTCTTTCTTTGAAATGTTCAGTTTTACTTTTCTTTACTGTGCGCAACTAATTACAGCAATTGATATTTTTGCAGTTCTCAAACAATTGAGGTATGCGTCAGTTCCTTCTTGGTATGCATCTATTGCTCTTCACTTTTTATTGTGATTGTGTGACCTTTATTCTTTCGTTTTTGTAACAGGAGTTGAATAATCAGTTAAGGATGTTGCAAGGACGCTTGTCTGAACTAAACAAGAGATTGAGGTTTCTTAACAGCTGTTGTCTTCTTTTTACCACTATTGTGTTTTTGTTTCTCTTCCATATGTTTATGCTTCTTTATTCTTCTGTCTGCATCAACCTATAATGAAGCTTACGTGTTTTGGTAATTCTACAGCTACTGGATTGACCCAGACAAGATTAACAGGCCTGACCAAATTAGGGCAATGCTCGATTCTCTGAAGGAAGCATTAAGTCAACTTCAGACCCATAAGGTACTTTATCTTTTTAGTTCTTTATGCTGGCATCATACTGTTCATTTACTTATTCAAAAATGCATAACAATTCTTAAAATATCAAAGTCATGCTTATATTGTCTAGGATCATCAGTGGCTTCATTACATTTGAAACAGCATGAGTCTTCCTGTTAACAAGGACAAAGTACCTTTAGAACATATTGACTTAAAAGTGATTTGTATTAAATGGATTTGATTAAAGTACGTGGATTTTGCAAAGAAGTATGCAGCACCATGAGATGCTTGGGTTGTCTTGGTTAATTCACTTTTTTCATGCTTCTTTACATGTTATTGAAACTATGCATCTTATGTTTCTGCTTTCGTTTCAATGATTTTTTGGACTGTAAGTGCAAATTTATCATCATTTTACAGGAAAATTTGAGAAGACAGCAACTCTTGCCCTTACAATGCCCTAGTCAGGTGAATTTTGTCATGCTTTCTATGAAGGTTCAGCCATAGGTGTTAATGACGCGCTATACTAATTTAATAGTTTCAGAATGAGATGCGCTTGCCTTTGGGATTGGCAACTGAACAACAAGGACATTCTTTCTTTTGGCTTCCAGACCAAGATGGAAGGCAGTTAATGTTGAATGAGGATCAACACTTGGCATTAGGGCCACGGTGAGTGAGCTATTAGCCATCAAATGCATGGCTGCATATTTTCATTCGTTTCTATTTAGTTTTTTGCAACAGCTGAGCTCATCTAACTTGTCATTTGCAAAGAGAGAATATGAATCGGAGTCAATCTTCTTCAATGCAATTGTATGAATATTTAAACTTTAAAATGTCTACCAGGATGTGTTTCACTTTTCTTTTTTATGCTTTATACTTGAAATCAATTATCAAGATCAGTAAACCAGTTCCAGATTATGTACTGCCTCGAGTTTGTACCGATTGCACCTCATTTACTTTAGTAAAGTTGGTCTCAGACTGCAACTTGCAACTATGTTTACAAGATCCTGGCATTCTTAGTCGTATATAACATATGCCGCTTATGGAGATAGTTGGGCCGCTGTGACACCCATCCATGCATGGTTTGACACTTGTCTGGTCCCTGATTTGATGCACTTAACGTGTATCAAGACTGGTGCTGAATCTATTCACGTATGAACTTCTTCAATGTTGGGTTAAAATAGAATGATATCTGAATCTGAAATTTTCCAATGCATTTATGTTCACTCTGGCTTTATCGAGGAATGAAATGATGATGATTCTGTGTGTGTCCACGTGCGCATGTGTCCGTGTGTGTATGTATCCATGAAATCTAAGAAACACATTGTATAGATGCCCAAAATTGAAAGTCCGCTGTATTTCAGTCGGATTCAGAATTCTGATGGGCCTGCCTCATGTATGTGCATGCATGTCCATGCTTGATAACGCATTTTTATACCCATATTTTCAAAATTACCGTGTTTTACTTGCTCATGCATTACTCACATGTTGCAGGTATAAGGAACATGATACAGGTCGATGGGTTATGCAGTTTGCTGAATAATTTTTGACTCCATTGTTGCCTTTTTTCCCCCCAGTAACAGGCACCGCTATTTTAAGTTCATTGCTATGGATCAGAAAACACTGATTTCTACTGATTGTTCTGAACTAGGTGTTTCTTCGTTCTTTTGGTATACAGGGAAGTTGAGTGCCCTGCTGAACCCCCTTTTCAAAGCTTTTCTGCTTACCTGGAAAGTGGAAAGTATATGGAGATGGATCAATCAGGGTCATGTGATACCCTGAACGAAATAAACAGAAACACATGCCTGAATTTGCAACTTGGAGGTCTCTACCCTTATCATCCATATAATCAGACACATAATTTCCATGGAGAAAAGAAGGATGAAATGGAAATGAATATTCATGGTTCATCCATGGATTACCAAATCCCTAACTTCGATTGTAGCATTAGCAATTGGGCTTCCACCTCTGGCAGTTGTGCAGTTCCGTTGTTTGACGATAACTCATTTCAGGTTGGTGCTTCTGACTCTATGCCTAATTCTTTGTCTTGTTCTGATTTCAATTGACATTCGAAGTTATCACTGTATGCTATGTTGTGTAGTACTAAACTATGTTTCTGGGGAAAGAACTGACTGTCTATTTGTGGTGTTAGTTTTGACTTTCGGGTTTTGCAACATTTCCTCTTCTGCGCAGCTCCCAACCAAGTCACTCCACCAGTACACTATACTATTATCTGCTTGGTAAAGTTAGATGGCATTTTGGCACTAGAATTTTTCGTCAGACGACTAAAACTTACAGTCTGAACGAAGAATTCTGGTTCCCTTTTTTGCAATAAAAGCAAAACTAATATTTGCGCTACTAATGCTCTTACAAGTTTTGCCATGGGAAAATTGCATTAGAGAAGTAAATAAGCAACATGAGAAATAGTGTTATGAAGTAACTTGATCGCCAAGAGATATAGTTTGGAGAAACTTGAAAAGAAAAATTACAGAAGCAACAGAAGAAATACTCGCAAAGTAAATTGGCAACAGATATTCCTTACGGAACCTTGGAAAAGAAAGGAGTACCATGTATATCAACCTTAGTGCACACTATATGGATGTCTTGGTACATGTAATGTGGGAATAAATTAGAAAAAAGTTTGAAGTGTGGGAGAAACCTTAGAAACCAAGATTTTTTAAAAACATTTCATGCTCAGTAGAATAAAGGCCATATAACGGAGTGCATAGATGATTAAGATCAATATATATTTCATTCTCAGGGAAAGCAATTTAAAAACCAAAGTCTGTTATGATTGTGCACATTATCTTTTTGTAGCTTTTGTTAATCCTGTTTGGTTTGTCTTTCCCCGTCATGCATGCAATTCTGTTAAAAGGCTACTGTTACAGTTCCTCAGAAGTATTTTTCTATTCTCTTTATCCACCTAAATCAAGATTATTTTTGTTGTTGCAGCAGCAATCAAACTAAATAGTAAGGGTGGCTTTGAGCTGCCCATTGGAGCAACTTCTAGAGTTCCTTGCTTCAGTAAAAGCGTGAAGTCATTTGTGAAGAAATGGCCACAGTACGAGTTGTATTCTTATCCACATGCTGCCATATAAAAGGCGAAGTGGGGGATAGGGAGTACTTACATGAATACATATGTATAATTAATACACTTATATACATGGATCATAGAGGAAGGGACAACAACAATGAAGCATAAGATGCCAGGTTGTTGAGCATCATCCCTCGCCAAAGTTAGAAGTTTCATTCTCATTTTCATTTTTCTTGTTTTCCTTTTTTCCTCATCTGTAGAAATTGATCCCGGGTCCGCAAGGCATGTTCTTTGCTGCAACTTGAACTTGCATTGCAAGGCTTCTCCTTTTCAATATATATTTGTTTCAATAAATTTGAGGTCATTTTATTTTTCCTTTAATGTAGCTTGATTTGTTGAAAATAGATAGAAATTACAGAATAAGGTCAGGGTGGTGACAAAGGCTACACAGAGAGACTTCACTCTCAAAACAACCCAAGATCCCCGGCCAAGGATTACGGATACGATTGGATACCTGCAGTGTCTTTAGTTGGATCCATGGTCTAGTCGGATCAACTACAAGAGGGTTATCACTGAGCTTTTCACCGTACCATTAGATGAGAGAGAGAGGTGGGGTTCTGTTACTGATTATTAGTAATTTACTGGGGTTTGGCAGAACCTGGACTCCGAGCAAAACACTGCGGTTAAATCCCACTGCACTGCAAGTGAACCGATTGGATGAATTGATAAGTTTGTCTTGTCATGGACCTGGTGTGTGGCTGATTGGGCCCTGATGATGAATTTAGACCGATGTCCGCATCACCAGCCCATCTTGGGATCCATGTATCGTGTCTCTTGTATTATAAAAGAGGACCGAATTAGGAGAGAGAGGATTGATGGATTGGTTACTTTATTCCTTTGGTAGTCTGTTCCAAGCCAAGCCACTAGAATGTCGTGCTTCCCAAAGAATCAAAACCACAATAGAAATACATCATATAACCCCACTTGAACATGCTATTTGCTAAAAATAAGCGAGTTTGTTACAGAAATGGAGTCACTCAAAAGAACGACTCCGCACAGAACAAAAAAACTCCGTCGGCACTTCTGTTCTCGAATGTCTACAAAGGCGCTACAACATTAGCTATACAGATTGAAGCAGTTGTCATCTGCATCTGCACATAATCAATTCCTTTGTCAATGCTTGCCTTCAACCCTGGCTTCAGCACATCCAAAGTCTTTGCCTCATACTCACTCAAACCTCGAAGATCAGCACCTATTAGAGATTCTACACCTCTCCTTCCAAGCTTGACTCTTGATGCAAAAAAGGTAGCTCGGTAAGATCAGATTGAACATAGGAGCACTCGTACAAAGCCCTCAGTGATGATTCTAGGAATCTAGCTGCCGCATGTGCCATTGAAAGTGTTGCTGATCCGGCACCCGCTTTAGCGTCAACAACGTCAGTGCCAGCGTTCTGGATTCTCATGGTAATCTCTTCCACTTCATCATCAGTAAAAGCTACAGACGGATTAGTCTTTGACAGCAACGGTAAAATTGTTATTCCATCGTGCCCACCTATGACTTGCACATCCACATCAATGAGTCTCAGATTCCTTTTTCGAGCAACAAATGTGTTTGCTCTAACAACATCAAGTGTTGTGACCCCAAAGAGCTTCTTTGGATCATAGATACCCTTCTTCTTTAAAACTTCTGCTGCAATAGGAACAATGGAATTGACAGGATTGCTGATAATATGAATAAAAGCAGCAGGGCAGTTGTCTGCTACGGCCTCAATCAAGGTCTTCACAATGCCGGCATTGATACTGAAAAGATCATCACGGGTCATCCAGGCTTTCTAGGCATTCCAGTTGGGATGACCACAACATCCACGCCCTTCAATGAATCAGGCAGTTTTGACTCTCCAGTGAAACCGAACACCTGAGCTGGAGTGCTGCAATGACTAAGATCAACAGTGGCTGCCCGATTCCCCCAGCAGCACCAAGAACAGCAACTTTAAGTGATGGTTGGGAGAGGCATTTATATGATTTCTACAGATACATTCCTTTTCTTGACCTTGATGATCCTGAAAGGGCAACATGATTTTCCCTTCCAATGAAGGCTGCATCTGAGTCATAATTAACAGTTGCTGTTTTCAAACCACTGAAACTTTTAAAAGGGTTCCTGGAGTAGAGCCTCAGATCATCCACATGAAGATTCATTCTGGATATCAGTTATTAATTCAAGAAGTTGTATCTCTGCTGAAATATGTTACTAGGACACCCACATATGCACCACTCATTAAAAGCTGTGGCAGCTTTGAGAAGTCTACTAGGAAACTAAACATTTCCACTCTGTGGCTAATAGCATGCATACATACAATTCTCTTGATGAACTTTGTCATCTCATCCTCACGTAAGACGGTAAGAGATGTTCCACAAAGCAAATTCAAATTATAGGTTGTTCCTTCCGAAACTTCACCACCTTTTTATTTGTGGACATGTTCTGTCACTTATCTACATTGTACTGTATTTGATTGTGGAGTATAAGCAAGAAGTATCAATCATCATCCTCATTGACATACGTGTATACATGAGACTGTTTAAGTAGCTGGGTGGGAAGAAATCATCACATGGTGATTCTTGTCCTTTTGTATTTTGGTTCTTCGCTTATTCCAAAATAGCATGGCCTTTGTTGGGTCATTAAGGAAAATCTTATAGATGCAGTTTCTTGCTTGTTGGATACTTCTTTCTGCTAATAAACATTATGGGATTGTGGATTTTGAAAATAATTGTCTTATCAATTCTCTAAAAGTTAGTCATTAGCTGCCTTAATTTCTAATCAAATTGGATGATTTCTTATTTGCATGAATCTCTAAGAATGAGGGAATTCATTATTGTTCGTGTTCTATAATGTTGCCAGATTAAATTGTTAGCCAAATGGCATCAACTACAACAGTTACTCTTGGTTTAGTTGCTCCATTTCGCACTGATTTTAAGTGGAAAATGATACCTGCAAGCAATTGTAAGATGAACGTCGTGAAGATTGGAAAAAATAAAGCAAAAGAGATGCAACAGAATAAGAAACGCAAGCATCATTGCTTACTGGAATAAGGATTCGACGATTACTCGGGAAGAAAACGGCACAAGGTTGTTTTTCTTTTCAGTTCGGTTCTACAAATCTTAGTTTCAAGAATATCTGAAATCAAAGAGCGCAAGAAACGTAGAACTAATAGAAGAATTCCTTGCGTGTTACAACTATCAGAAAGAAGTTGGGGATATCAACTCCACAACGCCAACTATTCTGACTGCTGTTACGCAAAAAGGGATGTCAGCCGAAACCCTTGAAGTAGGAGCTAGCACTGTCACGCCCTTCTCTCTCTGCACCAAGATTTAGCTCCAGTTATTCTGAGAAAGAAAGAGCGAGCGTTTTTACACTCGGATATTTCTAAAAATAACCAAGAACTTACATGTAATTCGTATTCAAAGTATTTCACACACCTACCTACTTTCATTCTTTCCGAAGGGAACGGTTTACTCAGTTTATTTAAATATGTATTCTCTGTCTCCTCTTTTTCATGCTCTCGTGTCTTGACAATACATGCATTTCTTTTCGCACAACGAGCAATCTCTCACTTGACTAGCGGGGGTCGACTCACAAGTTAAAGGTCATGAGTTAGACACTGCATCAGCATTGGCTTCAACCTCCCCATAGTAACAAAAAAAAGCACATGCATTTATATTTAGAACCAGCTCAAAATTTTATTCTTAAGGGTAGCAAGCAAATGTAAGAAACGGATTCAACTCCCCTACGTTAGAAAATACTCGGGAAATTGAAATTCAAATTAATAACTTTGAGATCTTCGATTCGAAACTAGTACAAAGCTTGGGTATGATTTCTCTCTTATTCTACAGAAAATAGGATTGCCACTCCAACATGACGGTTTTGCACTTTAATTTAGTATTTCATTTTACAACTTCTAAAATACTTCTGAAACAAATTTTCCCATTAAGTTTTCCCTCACAAAATTGAATGTGGTTTTTCATTACATTATAAAGGCTGGAATTAGACCCATCAATTATCGGAGACAGAATCAGAAACGAGGAGGGGTTGATTCAGTTTGGGTCTGAGCTTCCTGTATAACATGAGCTGACAGTTCTGATCCAGCCATGTTTACTGCAAACAGTTCAAAGTCAAGTGAGGTTATGGCAATTTTTAATCCAATATTAGAAGATAATCCGCTCTTTATAAAGAAAAACACATAAAACCAAAGTGGCATTTTATGCATGGTAATTCAATATAACAAGAGAATCTGCTCTTAGTAAAGGAGAGCATAAACTTTCTGCATTAGACAGTCAAAATTGCATACGAGCACAAGCAGATACTAATAACTGGATCGAAGGAACACATCTAGTTTCGGCCTCGACCTCTTCCACGACCAAACTTTCCTCTCCCTCGTCCACCACCTCCTCCACGATGACCCCCCCACTTCTTACTTCCAACTTTCTTGTCAACGTCAGCACCAGGAGGAGCTTTCATATTTTCTGGCAAAGGGACTATCCTATCAATGGATTTCCGGTAGCTAAAGTCATCAGTAGAACCATCGGTCCTCACAAGGAAAAAGCAGCGACTTTTCCACACCGGATGGTAGCGAACCTGAAACGATCGGATGCCGCAGCCTATCTTTTTCTCTGCATCTGAGCATCCCTTCTTCAGCAAATCTAGAAATACCATGTGTTCGTACTGCACAACAAGCAGAGTATGTAAATGCAAACCAAAATGTAAACCAGACCGCATACTTATAAGAGGTAACTGGGCTTTGTTTATGCAGTTCCAGTTTCAAACAAGAAGTTGACAAGTATCTAAAAGCTACTAAACATTTCAAATTCACAATCTATCCTCTATTGCAACTGAAGGAGTAAATAACAAGGGCCCTCGTAATCATCTTGCAATGAGATGAGGTTCATGATATCAAATAGAAAAATACAGCCCAGATCAAACATTATACAGCTTAAATACAAAGTCACATGCGTAGAGATGCATCAGGCATTTCAATATGTAAATTTCACAAAGAAGTGCAGGCAATAGAATTATGAACCATGAGAACCAACACCAAATTGTCCTGCAGTTGATCTATAAAATACACAAAACAGCTCCAGCAAAACCGAAAAATGGACTTAATCACAGGTATGTACTAAATTACACAGTTGCAAATGAAATAGATTGCAAATGAACATTATATATATGAACAGGAAAGACGAGGGGTCAACACTGAAGATTATGAAGAGGAGGAGAACAAGGACGAGAAGGCAGACGACGATTTGGAGATCAAGCATCAACAAACCAAATCCCATTATAAGAGAAGCTCATGCGTCTTCTGATAATTCATAATTGTACCCAGGCCAGTACCAAGACATCGCAAGGTGAGTATCGGACACTCATATATCTGTTGGGAGTAACTTACCATAAACCTTGCAAGTTTGCAGTGAAACAAATCAGGCGTAAGATAAAAAAAAATTATATAAGAGAATCTCCTTCAGCCATTGATGACTGAACCATGGTTCCTATCAAGGTGTTGCAAGGGAGTATAGGCTCTCAGATCATAATTAGTTGGAGTCACACATCAGAAACTTTTCAAGTTTTCAGTGAAAATTGTCACTCTTAAAGCCCCATTTCAGTCCACAACGTTTAAACTTTTTAGTGTTTGATGTAATTTCCATCTTTATTTCATTAACTGTGTTCTTAAGAGGTAGGCTGGTTGAACCTATTGTCCTGTTCATTATATTGCTTAGATTAGCAATTACCAAGAAACTGAAACAAAGTTATTAGCCTTAAGCCAAATCTGAGGCCATCCTGAGGAGATGCTGAAAATTGGATGTCACAAATATGTGTGGATGTGGATAGTTCCTTTCCTTTTCCAAAAAACAGTACCATATTACACATTCATATCCTCTTAGGATGATTACTATTGTAACTAATATAATTCAAACTAGAAAAGATTGCCCTTTCTGAGGGTCAGGAATCCCATATAGCGTTCTTTAAGAAACCAGTAAGAAACCGGTTCTTGCCTTGCTCAAAGATGCATCTTATAGGCCCATAAAGTGGATTTCCCTAGATGTTTCCTGCCCATGGCACTGCATTATTAGGTGGAAGTGTTTGCACCTTCTAAAAACGATGATGTAAGTAACATACATTTCAGAAATCAAGTCTTACACTAGTGTATTGAACTTGATACTATCCCAATTGTAGTCTTTCAACAAACCCATTCATAAGTTACATTGCCCTTCTTGCAACTGCAGAAAGTTAGGGTTAAACTAGTGCAAGAGAAAGGGATCTCATTACTGCTCCTTAGATGAAGCCAACCGGAAGCATCTTCTTGTACATATTGTTAACACTTCACCAATATAATAAAGTATGTGTGACAAAGAACAAACTTTGCCTATCTCCATTTGAAAGACTAATTAATGGATCACAATTCACATTTCTCATTGTTTACCTAAATGGTTAACTAAGACCTATAAAGCAAAGTTCACTGAATCGTATGCTTTGGCTAATACAAACTTAAATATGAAATTGGACATTTTGGAAGTGGAAATAGGACAAACTTCAAGTATGGTCATAGTGTACATGGAGTCCCCCCACCCTATGAATCCAAACCTCATTTCAGATATATAACTTTTGGATTATAAGATTTAAGAGGGTAGCAAAATATTTGCAATCACCCTCTGCGCACATCCCAAGAGAGAGAAGCGGCAAAATTGCTTAAGTCATTGACACAGCCTCTTTGAGGATGGCAATAATCACTAGACTATTAATATTCAACAATTTCTCCTCATTGTGAAATTCCTTCATAAATTCACTTAGATCATCCTTAGAAGGGTGCTAACACTGTTTTGAAAACTCAAAGGGCAAACCATCAAAACCAGGAGCCGCCCATTTTGAAGGGAACCATAGATTAAGCTTTTCACTCCTGAGTTCCTGAATAGATTCCTCAACTTCAAAGACCAAAATGATGTTGAACAGATGTTCAAATAAGAATCTAACAGTCTAACTTGCCTCATTGAGATGGTGGACCTTTGTCTTGAAAACTTCAATTAGACTTCTCAATGCCAATGTTGTGAAGGCCCCAAATAGGAATATTATTTACTAAAAGTTGGTTCGGATTTGGAACACATAGAATCATTAATTTGTGTCTTGTCTTAAATTCTTATGCACACTATGCTATTAGTTCTTCTCCTAGTAGATTCCTCGAGAAGCACATTCCAACGAATTAAGAAGAGAGGCCTGCAACATCATTTAAATCAACAAGGCCTTGGTACGATTAAAAAAGCATTCTCTTCAAAAGTTATTTAAGTACCTGGTTAGACCAATAACTTTACAGATGTGACAACGGAGAATAAAGGTAAGCATATCGAGACGGATCCTTGAATACATGTTCGAACAATAATAACACAAACAATCTGCCTTTAAGTTTCTAACAATTCTCATAGATTTTCAAAGCGCAACTTTCTGAAATAGCGTCAGGAATAACATTAGTGAACGTACAGTAATTAAGGAACAAGAGGAATTTGCGAAACCTCATATCATGAAATTCCATTTCAGATACCGCAAATTTACCTAACTCGATTCAATTTAATCACAAACAGAGATATAAAATGAGAGAAGTAATCCAAAAGGAACTAAATGAAACCATGTATGGCGGATAGTTACTGATCCGGGGAATGAAATGTACCAAAAGCTACACGGATGATCTCCGTCAACGTATCTTGTAGTCATACTTAATCAAATTGGAAAACTATTGAGCATATCATGCGGTCCCATAATCCTAGTTCACGGATCAAATCACATGCATATTCTTTCCCAATTGTGGCACGACAGAAAATGATTAAATCCTTGAACCATTTCTGTTACAATTAGAATGAATCACACTTTCAACAGTAGACCACGCCCGCTAAGTTGCGATTACTGCGTAGGAAGATGCGCACTAAATTCAGACCCAGAAAAAGAGAAATTACCTTGTTGATGTCCACATTTGTGGGCCAAAAATGAAGCAACTTGAAGAAGTAATCAAATATCTCAACTGAAGAATCGAACTTCTTCGGGCCGAGCTTGACCGGAAGAGCTTCAGCTGCACTTTCTTCACTTTCTTCCTTCCCTTCTTTCTCATCATTGTCATCCTGCTCATCTTCTTCTCCTTCCTCTTCTGATTCTCCTCCTTCCGTCATCTTCTCAAGCCTATCCTCCTCCACCGAGGTCTCCACTCTGGCTTTCTTCGATCCCCCCTCGGCGGAAGCATCGTCTTCGTTTTCTTCGTCCTCCCTTGATCTCTTCGACGTCTCAAGAGGCTCTGATTCTGCAGGGTTGGCTTCAACCTCCATATCGAGCATCGACGACTCCCGAGCCGGGAGGGCACCCTCGACACTCGGCGACTCAGAGACGGCCGAAGCATTCAGCGAGCCCGCCCCTTCGACCGCCATGAGAGAGAGAGAGAGAGAGGTGTTAAACCCTAAACCCTAAGGCGCGTTTCTTCTCCTTAGATGAGTTGATGGGTACGGGCTGAGAAATGGACCGAGTTGCTTGTGGTTCAGCTCGGTCAAGCTCGTGAAGAACTCGTTCGTGTTTATTTTACAATCTAGGCTTGGATTAAACCCCAAACCTTAAGGGGGTGTTTGGTGCAGAGTTCCAATCGAGTTGGACCTTCACTTTTTGGGTCTTAGCCAAACACACGTACCTATCAAATACGGAACAAAGTTAGGGAAACACGAAACAAAATACAGTTTCATGAACACGAAACAAAATCGAACCATGAAACTGCAGTTTCATGAACCGATTTTAACCTAAAAATACAGTCAAGATGGGCCAAACGATTTGGGCTCAACCTTAACATTCGAAATCAAAATTAACGTTTTGTTCTCGTGCTCTCTCGCTCTCTTCCTCGTTTACTTTAACTTTCTCATCCTCTCAACCTAATGTTGCTGTTAATCCTCACTACCAAATATAGTTCAAAGTGTTAGTTTCAAGCGTGAATCAAACACAAAATCATGATTGATTTATACTATCGTTTTCAGTCTTACGTGAGTTCGAAACCATAGTTCTCATACCAAAAGTCTAATAATGTGAATCAAACACACCTTAAAATGGTTTTCTTGTTTAGTTGGTTGACAATCAAAGACTGGAAAATGAACGGAGCTGCTTGTGGTTCAGCTCGGTAAGCTCGTGACAATCTCGTTCATGTTTGGTTTGAAAACACACGAGCTGATTCATAAAGTTATAGAAGTTAGAACATGAGCGATGTGTGTTTCGTTCGTCCCAGTTCACGTATGATCAGTAATCTATATAGAAATGCATGTTATCGCGGTTCGTATCAACTTGTTTAAGTGCAAAGAATTTTATGTACATATGTGCTAGAAATCCATGTTAAACTAAGTTGGTGGGTACAATATAATTAAATATGTCAATGTTACAATCAAATTTTTCGCTTGATTTTTAATTAAAATTTTAGAATTTCCTGAATTTTAAATGTGAGATGTCGCATCCAGCACTTCAATATAATTGAATTTTTAAGATACTATGCGCTTAGATAAACTTTTCAATATTTCCTTTGTGGGACATAAAATTGTACAAATATTTTTAAGAAACTGTCATTACTTAGGATTATGCATGAGTATCGTTTGTGATATACATGAATTGTCTAATATGCAAATTTGAATGAGTGTACTGTATGGTAGTGCTAGAAATCCATGTTAAACTAAGTTGGTGGGTACAATATAATTAAATATGTCAATGCTACAATAAATTTTTTGCTTGATTTTTAATTAAAATTTTAGAATTTCCTGAATTTTAAATGTGAGAAGTCGCATCCAGCACTTCAATATAATTGAATTTTTAAGATACTATGTGCTTAGATAAACTTTTCAATATTTCCTTTGTGGGGCATAAAATTGTACAAATATTTTTAAGAAACTGTCATTAACTCCGCCCATGTAAGGGATCACCCTTGCATTACCGGTCCCAAGCCCGGATAAAGGAGGAGGGTTGTGTTAGGCTTCCGACAGCCAGCGTAAAACTTCGTCGGATTTCTACAATATGGATTACAAAAATTATGAGCATTGCCCGCCTAGCGACGTGCTGCAGAGCCCGAATGCAGTAAGAAGTAAGCAAGGGCCACTACATTTTCGCCCGAATGTAGTGAATCAATTACAGAGAGGGTTCCCACATCATAGACGTGTGTGGGTAAAGAAGTTAGTCCCGCTACATTGCCGCCCGAATGTAGTGAAAAATTTTCAGAGAGGGTCTTCGTATTTTGATTATGGACGGATGCGGAGGGTAAGGAAGCTAGTCCTAGATAATAAGATTCGTATTGGTTCTTGGAATATCGGAACATTATCGGGTAAGCTAATGGAGGTGGTAGATACTATGATTCGGAGAAAGATTCATATTCTATGTTTACAAGAGACAAAATGGGTTGGAGAAAAAGCAAAGGAGATAGAGGATACAGGTTTTAAATTATGGTACTCAGGTAAAGAAAAGGCCCGAAACGGAGTTGGTATTATCATAAGTAAAGATTTAAAGGAGAGTGTAGTAGACATACAACGATATGGTGACCGAATCATGACATTGAAATTAGTGTTAGGAGTAGAGGTTTTGAATATAGTTTGTGCTTATGCACCCCAAGTAGGACTAGAAGATAGTATAAAGACAGTTTTTTGGGAAGAGTTGGATAAGGTGTTTCAAAAGATTCCACAAAGGGAGATGATTTGTTTAGGAGGAGATTTAAATGGACATGTCGGTAAAGAGGCATTAGGATATCAAGGGATTCATGGAAACTTTGGTTATGGGGATATAAACGAGGAAGGTAGGGAGATTTTAAAATTTGCTATGTCATTTGATCTCTTTATAGTCAATACAATCTTCAAAAAACGAGATGAACATTTAATTACTTATAAGAGTGGCTTATCACAAACACAAATTGATTACTTTATTTGTAGAAAAAAAGATAGAGCGTGTTGTAAAGATTGTAAGGTAATTCCAGGAGAAAGCTTAACCACCCAACATCGACTTTTAGTTATGGATTTACAAATAAAAAAATGGACAAAGAAGAAAAGAGTGCATCGAGCTATTCGGACTAAATGGTGGAACCTCAAAAGCGAGAAAGAAGATATATTTAAACAGAAAGTCCTTCAAGGAGATGTTTGGAATTATGTTGGTATACCCTGTGATATGTGGAACAATATGGCTATACATATTAGGAAAGTGGCGAAAGATGTGTTAGGGGTATCTAAGGGAGGTGTACCGGCACAAAAAGAAGCTTGGTGGTGGAGTGAAGTAGTACAAAATAAAATCAAGGCAAAGAGGGCATGTTACAAATTACATTATGCTAAGAAAACTAGTGAAACTTTAGAAGCTTATAAGAAAGCAAAGAAGGAAGCAAAAAAGGCCGTTAGTGAAGCAAAAGCTAAGATTTGGGAGGACTTATATAAAAAACTCAACTCAAAAGAGGGTGAAAGAGATATTTTTAAGATAGCTAGGGCTAGAGATAAAAAAACTAAAGATCTTAATTATGTTAGATGCATAAAAGACGAAGATGAAAAAATTCTAGTGGCAAATGATGATATAAGAAATAGATGGAAAAACTATTTTTATAATCTTTTTAATGAAAATAAAGATGTTAGTATTAGTTTAGGAGATTTAGCTAAGTCAGGAAAGTATACAAACCACAATTTCTACCGACGTATTCAAAAGAATGAAGTCAAAGAGGCTCTTAAACATATGAAGAGTGGTAAATCGGTAGGACCAGATAATATTCCTATAGAAGTTTGGAAAATACTAGGAGACATAGGAATCACTTGGCTCACAAGACTATTTAATGAAATATGGAAAAACCAAAAGATGCCCGAGGAATGGAGAGCAAGTACACTTATACCCGTATATAAGAACAAGGGTGACATTCAAAATTGTGCGAATTATCGAGGTATCAAGTTAATGAGTCATACTATGAAATTATGGGAAAGAATTATCGAACGTAGGTTAAGACAAGTATCAAGTACAACAAAGAACCAATTTGGATTTATGCCTGGTAGATCTACTATTGAAGCGATTCACCTTTTGAGACGTCTTATGGAACATTTTAGAGCAAAAAAGAAAGACCTTCACATGATATTTATTGATCTAGAAAAAGCTTATGATAGGGTATCGAGGGAGGTTCTTTGGAGAACTTTGGAAAAAAGAGGTATCCCATTAACATATATTAACCTTGTAAGAGACATGTATGATGGTGCAAAAACATGTGTGAGGACTCATGAAGGAACGACAGACTTCTTTGAAGTTAATATTGGGTTATATCAAGGATCAACTTTAAGTCCGTACTTATTTATAATGGTGATGGATGAGTTAACAAAACATATTCAAGATGAAGTACCTTGGTGTATGTTATTTGCAGATGACATTGTATTAGTGGAGGAGTCTAAGGAAAAAGTTAATAGAAAATTGGAACTATGGAGAGAAACATTAGAAAACAAAGGCCTCCGACTTAGTAGAACAAAGACAGAATATATGGAATGTAAGTTTGATCATTTGGCTACTTCAGAGGACATAGAAATTAAAATTGGCACACATTGCATTCCCCAAAAGGAAAGTTTTAAATACCTAGGGTCAATTTTTCAAAGCGATGGAAGAATTGATGGAGATGTTACACATAGAATTAATGTTGGTTGGTTAAAATGGAGAGGAGCATCAGGTATTCTTTGTGATAAGAAGATACCATTAAAATTAAAAGGTAAATATTATAGAGCAGCAATTAGGCCTGCCATGTTTTATGGTTCTGAGTGTTGGGCAGTTAATCATCAACATGTACAAAAGATGTCTGTGACAGAAATGAAGATGTTGAGATGGATGAGTGGTCATACAAGAAAAGACCGTATACATAATGAGGTTATTAGAAACAAATTAGGAGTGGCACCAATAGAGGATAAAATGAGAGAACATCGTTTAAGATGGTTTGGACATATAGAAAGAAGATCAAAAGAAGAACCTGTAAGAAGGTTAGAAAAACTAAATTTGGAAAGTATTAAAAGAGGTAGAGGACGACCACAAAAGTGTTGGAAAGAAACAATAAAGAATGATCTAGCTTATTGGGAGTTAACTGCTAACATGGCACACGATAGGGATCTGTGGAAACAAAGAATCCATGTAGCCGACCCCGTCTAGTATGGGAAAAGGCTTAGTTGTTGTTGTTGTTGTTTATTTTTAAGAAACTGTCATTACTTAGGATTATGCATGAGTGTCGTTTGTGATATACATGAATTGTCTAATATGCAAATTTGAATGAGTGTACTCTATGGTCCCTGGGCTTATGTATCATTTATGACCATCCATGATATGTCTGTGATGAGTTGTTTTCCTTTTGGGGGAAGGCGAAGCCAGATGCATGCCTCAGGTATCGAACTCACGACCTTTAACTTGTGAGTAAACCATCAAACCAGGTGAGGTACTTCTCTTTGTGCTTGTTATGAGTTGAAGTTTTATTGTATATATGTGGTTTGCATCAAAATGGTACAAGTACTTCAGTTGAAAGTTATTACAATAGCGTGGCATCGAGCTTAATTGGCTCGCTCGGTAAGTCAAAGTTGGTTTGCTTGGAGTGTGTTTGATTCGTAGTGTCAAGTCCTTAGTGTTAGAATTGCAGTTCTAGACCGACATGAACTTGTAACCATGATTTTATGTTTGATTCATGAGTGAAATTGATGGTTAGATTTTTGTGTGAGGTAGAGTAGTAATACAATATAGAAGGAGGTATTTCAGTTTTCGTGTAAAGCTTATGGGTTCGACTGATGTAACATTTTTTACTTAAATTGAGCTTTTGGAATCATAGTTCAACACTAATAGTAAGTTTCATGTTTGATGCACAAGAAAACTTAGAATTGTATGCATAGAAAATCAAGGTCCAATTTCATGAAACCATGACTTATTCCTATAATTATCGAGGGCAGAGCAAGTATGTATTAACAACTTGATAATGCTATGACTCCACTAACTTAGTCTAGTAAATTGAGTCTTGAGTCCCTTGAAACTTGGCTGAGTTAGGTCACATTTTAGGTTTTCATATTTGTGGGTATATATATATATATATATATATATATATATATATATATAGTAGTTCATGTACATAATCGTTCGAAGGGTGCATGATCAATGATAGAGATTTGAATTTAAAAAACTTTGTACAAATACAAAAATACAAAAATACTTTTTATTTTTATCATACTCATTAAATAATGGAGATCCTTAAGTTGATTTGAACATAGATTATATATATATTAGAAAACCATGTCAATCAAAAGATAATCACCTGCGATCACATGCAACTGCTTTGAACGTGAGAAATTGTTCATATTAATACCCTTACAATTCTCTTGCCTGTCTTGTCCATTAAGTAGGCTTCTTTGGTCCAACCTCATTAAGAAAAAATTGTATTTTTTTTTTTAACGTTACGTAAATAAAAATAACATTCAAAATCGGGATATGTAGGTATGCACCAAGAGTATTAGCTCAACGGTAGGATGCTTTAGTGTCGGTGCTATTTATAAAGAGTTCAACTTTCAGAGGGCACACATGTGCATGTGTATGTTAGGCTTCGGCCTCCTCTTGTATACAAAAAAATCTGGATATTACAAATTTGTCGCGATTATTTGAGACTCGACCATTCTGCATTAACAAATTGAAGAATGCAGAATCTGAATACAAGTGTGAGGGACCAATATGGTCACAACTACAACGGAAAATTCTAGAGTGCATCCCTCAAGATAACACAATTATATGAAAGTAGTGGTGTCGTGGTTCGTTTGGTTCTGTTCGGGTCTCAACCGTGAAGTAAACCAATATAATCTGTTCTCTGTTATTTGAATCGAACCAAACCATTTAGTCCAAAGAATCAAACCAAGCAATTGATTGTATGGTTAGGTTTTCTAATAACCGTTCTGTACATTTTATATTATGCTAATAGGTGATGATTATATTGTGTAACAAATAATTCATGTGAAGCAACATTGTATCTAAATATACATTATGATATATAAACTTAAGAAGATATAACATGTGATAGTATACACACACACACACACACACACACACACATATATATATATATATATATATATATAGAGAGAGAGAGAGAGAGAGAGAGTACATATAGAGAAAAAGATAGAGAGATTCACACCATCCATATGATCACATGAATGGTACAAATCAAGCTGTCTATCAACATCGATGTGAGGATCGATACTATTTAATGCATATGAGCAAATTAAAATATGATGCACGATGGACTCTTTAATCACTATCATCCGATTGATCGCATAGATTGGAGTTATGATCAAACAATGTCTAACAGCTCCCACTCTATCTTTCTCTCTCCCTCCCTCCCTATCTATCTGTCTATCTATCTATATATTTCTTTGAGAGTATTAGTAGTGTTTGGTAGCTGTTGAAGGATGATCTTGGTGGCACTCTTTGTCGCAAGGGATCCACCATATGACAAAAGAAAATACTTTGTTGGTGATATCTCCAATTATTCATTAAAAATAATGTTATAGTGGTCTTTCAAGACTATGTTCTTCGAGAACCCTATTGTTTCTTATATATAGGAAAACTGGATCTTGTCCACTTTTGGCATACTCTATAATTGTAATTTAAATTTTTAAAGAGCTTTTAAATATATATGAAAATCAAAGTTATTATATTCATTCCTTTGAAAAGTAAAAATTAGTCATAACCCGAGAAGAGTCCGCAGTAGACATGATCCAATCACTATATATATACATATATATATATATATATATATATATATATATATATATATATATATATATATATATATATATATATATATATATATATATATATTACACGAAAGAGGCTAACCTGGAAAGGAACTTAAAGATTTTTTTGGATTTAGCAGACAATCGCAAAGCTATGGGCCATCACATAATTCACATCTAGGATAATCAGGCTATATATAAACATATGGTTAGTTTCCAATCTTAGAAATGTGAACAGAACTGCGAGACATTTTTCTCTGTTAGTAACAGATCAAACCAAACTGCTTTAACATTTGGAACGGACCCAAACCACCGGTTTGGTTTGGTTCCATTGTAATAATTTAGTTTCCTTTGGGTTGTTCCTTGAGCACCCCAATATGACAGATCAGCCCTACACACACACACACACACACACACACACACACACACACACATATATATATATATATATATATGGGTAAGTCAGATGCCTCACCTCATCATGTAGATCCTCAACTGAGTAAGGCCGGCCTCGCTGGTAAGCTTGTGCAGACCAATAATTGCAAGGGAACACTTCCCTCTATTGCAAGGCAAGCAGGTGGGGCTCCAGTTTGGGCCCTACAGCAGGCGCATCATGTGGCTGTAAAGTGAGCCCGAGTTAATGCCTTGTCTAATGGCAGCTTCCAAGTTCCATCATTTCATGCAAGCGACGCTGCATATGTGAGCAGCCTCATTTACTAACCAAACTAGCTAGTTGACTGGAGCTTAATTAAACGTACGCTCCCGATTTTATCGAAAGAACGATTCAATGTTCGATGGCAGGGTTGAGCATCGATAGGTTCGATTCAATAAATAAGAGTGGCAAGGTTTATCACACCGAGTTTGATACAATATATTCACTGTAAAATGTAGGTTTTACTGTAAAATTTCAAAATTTCAGGTGGTGCTATCGCCCCCAAGGTTTTACTGTAAAATTTCAAAATTTCAGGATGTGCGACCGCTCCCCCCTCCTCTGTGTTGCTAACGATAGCTTCCAAGTTCAATCCCTTTCTGTATCATTTCAAGAAAGCCGAGCTGCATATTTGAACAGCCTCATTTATTAAGCGAACTAGCTAGTTGACTGGAGCATAAGTAATTAAACCAGCCGGATTTTATCGAAAGAAGGTTTCCATGGCCGACAATCGCCGACTGTTTGAGCTCACACCCATCTAAAACCTTGTTCTCTACTAGTATAAGGTCAAGTATACAATGTTCATCATGCACTTTTAGTCTTAGGTACTGCTACACATGGAGCCGCCGGTCCGGTTACTTCAGAACCTAGAATCCGAACCGTAAGTTTTAGTTTGAGTCTTAAACCGTTAAGAACCGATGATATGAAACCACCGGTTCTAGTTTTGGTTTCGGGCTGGTTTGGGTCCCATAAAAGGTAGAACTGAAACCAAACCAGGTGACCTCTTGTTCCGATTTGGGCACCAGCCCGTTCTCAATCCGGTTTCGGTTCTGGTTGAAACCACAGGACTGATTCCAAACCAGCCATGTCTAAGTACAGTTTTCTTCTTGCAGCAAAAGGAAACCTAGATGAAGATTAGCTCGAACTCAACCATTTGAAGACATTATCTTTGAACTTGGCTCGAGTAAAGTTGAAAACCAAGTGAACTTGTCTAAAACTGAAGATTGAAGCTGAAATTGATCAAACTCAAATTGTGAGTTACAATTTATGAGCTTAATCATGCTATCTTAGTCAAAGAAAAGCTCGAACGAGCTTTAACCAAAGCTTGTTTAGCTTAGCTCATTGTGCAACCCGGACTATAAAACTATTGTACTGCCCCTTACTAAAAAATAGAGAGAATCCAGGCATCAAAATGAGCACCAAAACAAGAGGTGCCTATTTTGGCAACTGGAGGCTCCACAAAGTGAAGTGCCCTTACACCCCTCCCCCTCCAAAAAAGAAGAAGAGAAACTAGTGTGTTGAGCTTCAAAATGGGCACTAACAGGCATCTACCATGTTTTTCGTTCCATTTTTTTGTGGGGATCAGACTGCAAGTAGTTTGCTACACATACACATACCATTGCGGACCCAAGAATTCTTTTAAGGTGAGACCCACTTATATTTTAGGTGAATTACACTTGTATTTTATGTTCATAAAACACTTGTATTTTATGTTCATAAAACACTTATATTTTCTTATATATAATGAACAACTTAAAAATTTTAGATTTCAAGTGAAGCACATAATTGCCATCATGATAAGTGCATGTTTTCATATCTGTATTATGCCTGTTTTGATGCCTCATCTTTGAGCCTTATTCTCGTAGGACCAAATAATATTTAATTTTACTTGTACTTCTTTATTCAAGTCAAGAAAAGATGTGTGAATGCATTTCTAGCACTACATATTTCGAACATGGGTTGATTATCGGCGCCCGCCTGCCATTTGAGTTGACAAAAAGCAACGATTTAATGACCTTTTTCTTTATAATTTTTAAAATAATTATCTAAAAAACAAAAAGGGATATGTTGCATAAATATAAACCAATACCACATCCTAATTTTCTCCTAAGAACTTTTTCATTGATTGTTTATTAACTAAGCAAACTTCGCTCATGTAAGGGTTCACTCTTACGTGACCGGACCCAAATTTGAATAAAAAAAGAGGGTTGTGTTAGACTTCCGACAATCACCGTAAAACTTTATCAAACTTACCATAGATTCTAAAAAATAAAAAATTGTATAAAAAATACTTTGTAGTTGTTGTTGCTCATTAACCAAGCAATTATCAACTTGTTAGATTATTTGAGCTGAGCTGAACATGAGCCGAGAACTATCTGGAGTTCAACAAGCTGCCGCTTTAAGCTCGCGGCACAATTAGAATTGCACATGGCTTGTGACATGACCGGAAAAGTTCGGGGTGCGACATGAATTATATTGCACTGATATTGGAATTATATCAGTACACAGGTTATATGCCGTTCTTCATCATAGTGTCTTTCTTTCATGTTTGAGCGGTCATCTCTGTCCAAACTACGTAAATGTGTCGGTATTCTTTCTTCCCTTCCTTCTCTTGATTTTGAGTTTTCATGAACCGATTTCTGTTGTGCATGCTTGTGAAACAAATTTGTATAAAGTTAAAAACGCAAATTCCCGCGTATATATATATATATATATATATATATATATATATATATATATATATATATATATATATATATATTAATCTTTAGTAAGAAGTAATAAGATTTTCTAATAAAAATTAAGTTAATTTTTGTATGATCTTTTCCTTTAACCATTTAATACACAATACTAATATGTATGTATAAAAAGTTATATATACATATCTCCTCGAGCTCATATGAAACGAGCCGAATCCATTATACATTGTTCATTTTCAGCTCGTACAGTTTATGCAAGATCATGCTCGATTTATTTAGATCACAATCGATGGGAACATGAACGAGCAACTTATATGATGAACTCGGCCAAATCAAGAGCTGCTAGATTCATTTATCCGTTCTATTATATGCAATAATTGACATTATTGGTGATTTAGTATTCTTCTTTGTGATAGTATTGCGTTTTTCATGTTTTTTAGTAATATATATATATATAACACGAGGTAGTTCTTCAACTATTTTTGTTGGGTACAATGTGGAGGCCAAAACTAGATGCACACCCGAGGTATCGAACTCATGACATTCAACCTGTGAGTTGATCCCTAACCAAATGATCTATTATTGCTAGTCGTGCTGGGTACTTATTTTTTTCTTTCCAGTGTAGAAAATGTTTTTATTCATCAGAGTAATTTGTTTTAAATAAATGTAGATATATAAATAAGCATAACACACACACACACTTGCAAATATATTATTGTTATGTATAAAATGTAGGCGGTATAATCTAGAACTTCCACACCACTGACATGCATACACACACATATTATTCTATTTATTCCAGTGATTTTTCTATTTAATTGAAAAATATTGAGGCTTTCATCTCAAGCCTTGTACCCTATTCAATAAAAAAAAGAAACACATCTCTCGTTGGTTCTCTGGCCTTTGAAAACCTCGGTCTCTGCTTGAGAAAGGTGTCATCTTCACATGCCATTGATGAAGCTGATTCAAAAATACGCAATCCATGAGAAAGCAACCTCCCACTTAATTACATCAAAGAAATGAGGTGCAGGCCAAGAAAGTCAAGCACTCCACATGTGGCTCATTTATAGCTCTCCTGAAGTTTAGAACATAGTAATGAATCTATCTAATGGAGAGAGAGAGAGAGAGAGAGAGAGAGAGAGAGAGAGAGAGAGAGAGAGAGAGAGAGAGAGAGAGAGAGAGAGAGATTGCTTTCCATCTGTCCATGAACAATTAATTCGTATTTATAATACGTTAATAGGTATTAATTTACATGATGGTCCACGAAAAATCAATTAAAAATCCTTTCTTGATACATAAATTTGGAACCTCATAAATAAATGAGTCTGTCATGCTAAAGGAAAAGATGATTACTCGATAATCTTGTTTAATTCACCAAGGGCAGGCCTGTGAACCTATGCACTCATGGTTTGGGTTGGTTCGGCTCTAGAAAAGCTCGTTTTTTATATGAACAAACTGAAGATGAGATGGCTTGTTAAGCTATACAAAGCTGAATATAAGCAGTGCTTGTCGAATTCATGGTGTAAATGAACTGAACATGTGATGGCTCGTTAAAATCAAGAATGAGCAGGCTCATGTTCAACTCTAGATAAGCTTGTCTGCGATCTTAAGAAATCTAAAATGAGCTCGCTTATTAAGCTGTACAAGCTGGATATGGAACATGTATTATCTAGTTTGATCAAGTAGAAAGAACTTTTATTTCAATATATGCTAGAAAACTACATTAATTCAAGTACTAACGTAAAGCAACTAATGCAATCATTTCTACTTTGCAAGTGAATGAAAAAATAAAACATGAAATTATTATTAATAATTTTTTTGTTACAGTACTACACGGTTCAATCCGTATAGTGCCTAGTATCCATCTTTTACCTACTGGGTATCTTATCCCATTCGCTCCCCTTGCTTTCGTCTCTTCTAATGTTAGTGTCACTCCGGCAAAGTGCTTTTGCCGTTGGTGTACTTTCCGATCTCTATGCATTTCACTGTTCTGCCGGAAATTCCCTCTGCCCCTACTTGCACTACGGCTTGGTAGTTTCCACCGTCTGTCCAGAGTTGAGCCATGAGATTTGACAAACATGGGAGAGCCTTGCCAGATGAGCTAATGCTACTTATGTTGAAATTAAACTTAACCAAAAAAGATTTATTTTATACTGAAAATATGTGGAAATTGCATGTTTAATTCCTCAGCTTATGCTCATCTAACTCGACTGGCATTCGTTTTATGCTTGGTTTGATTCAAAGAGCTAACAAGCCCAACATGGACAAGATCATGAGTTGATGAACAAGCCGTGAGAAGCACCCGCTCAGTTCGTTTGGCTCATTTATCTGGCTAATATTTAGCTCGACTAACTTGACTTATGCTTGGTTTTCCATCTATAAAAATGCTTCTTAGTAAAATAATCTTCATTCTTTGATCTTAATCCTTAAGATTTGATATGTTTTCGCAGTATATTCCGTGCAATCTATGTTAACCTGACAAGTGCACAATTAAAAATATTTGATCAAGAAACAATCCCAAGGGAATTAGAATTTGACTTCTTCTTTACACATTCAAACTGGGTTTGCCTTAGTAGGTACTTATCAAATCTCCCCCATTGTCAGCCAATGATCTGCCATGCTACCATATTTTTTATACAATGTCACATATTTTTATTAAAATATTGATTCCTTTTACCTTTTGCTTAATATGTATTAGTACCTCTAGT
This sequence comes from Brasenia schreberi, assembly GCA_036023115.1. Classification (NCBI taxonomy): domain Eukaryota; kingdom Viridiplantae; phylum Streptophyta; class Magnoliopsida; order Nymphaeales; family Cabombaceae; genus Brasenia; species Brasenia schreberi. Next base: position 6,315,040 of record JAYKKT010000075.1, on the reverse strand, counting down.
TAATGAAGGCCGTCAAGCTTGACGAGGTCTTTCTCTCTAGATCGGTAGAAGAGCTTAGTCATGAATGATTCAACCGGAATCCAATTTTAACGTTACAGATAATCCAAATTAACCAGAAACCTATCTAATTGGATTGAGATTCAGCTTAGATTCTTTGATCTAATCGACAACTGCAGGGTTAAAAGAATCAGAATCTGACTCTAAAGGAAGATGTCGGCAGTTTGGGTTTCATAGTATTTAACATATACAATGTTGGTAAGCTTTTAGCTGTTTGAATTCTTCTTGTTCCATGCAGAATCCACAACAGATGTGATTGCAACCATCACTTCTGAACTCGGATCTGCTCCTATTCTCTAACAAGAGCTTACTTTTCGTATCAAATCTAATTAATCACACTGAAATTTGGATTGCACTTAGGTGTGAACTTTGGAGGGTAATCATGGGGACCCTTCCATATGAAAGAAATCGCTTTTGCTTTGTCAAAACCAGAATAAAAATGAAGCCTCCTGCTTGAGTCTGCTACATGGATTCTTAGTTGCTGTTATGCGTTATCTTGTGTCATTGTGTTCTACCATTATGATCTAGCATTTATATGTAAAGAAAGTCCATATAATACATTTTCTTTATCCCTCTCTTGTGAAGGTCAGTTACCCTAAGAAAAGCAGAAATAAAACCCAAAAACCACAGCCGGAATTAATACAAGGCAGACATGGCACCATCTAGAGATGCATCAATGAATTCCTCTTGGCGTCCTTCCGAGGAAAACACTTCATCTAGTAGCCACTGTTCGAGCAATGATAGAGGACCATCATTGTCTTCCATCTTCACTTTACTTTCTGCCTGAAAGCCGTTGCCGTTGGCAAACTCATCATGAGATTCGGAGCCTGAAACTCCAGAGGATGACCCGAGAGAAAGCCTTCTTTCCCACTGACCACGAGGCATTGGCTTTGAAGCTGAAAATCCATGTCCCAAATTTCCTTCAGGACCTGTTTCAATTTCTTGAGCCTCTTTTTCAAGTAGGTATTCCAATAGTTTTTGATGTCATTGTCTGTTCTCTGTGGAAGGTACGAGGCAATGGCAGCCCATCTGCAGCATTAATCAATGTGCTCCAGTTTAGCATGTGAGTCCAAGAGGAAGGAACTTAATTCCCAAACAAAGTATTCAAAACAGTAAAAAAAAAAAAAAAAGTAAAAGGGTAAAATTTACATTAAGTATATGCAACCAAATTCAATAAGTAGGTGCTTGTGGTAAAAAGAGGTTGAAGATGAATTAATTTACCTGTTCCCTAAAAAGAGCTTGAAGGTGGATTATCATCTTCTCCTCTTGTTCTGTGAAGTTACCCCGTTTGATTCCTGGCCTCAGGTAATTTGTCCATCTAAGTCTGCAACTCTTACTCAGACAAACCAACAAGATCTAATCAATCTCTTAAGAAGATTGATATCAGGGACTGAATCAAGACGGCTGGTGTATTTGTTAAAAGGAATCAAGAGGCAAAATTACAAAGGTTCGAGCCTTGTGAATGGAGAAAACCAGCGCTGGGAGAGCTTTACACCCGTAGCTGGCTGACTCGGCTCGAACCAAAATGATATCTTCTTCATATGAGCTTCCAAATACCGGTGGTATACTTCATCAAGGAAAAAGAAAAGATACAAAGGATGAAATTCATATGAACTGCTGATTACCTGTATTGGTAGGAACAGCTCTCCAGTTTCCAGGGCCATGCTCATGGATGTAAGAAACCAAGATGATATCTTCTTCAGGAGTCCAAGGCCCTTTCTTCACACCAATCTTATCACAGCAAGGAGGCCTCACCATGTTTGATAGGCTCTGCAACTTCTAGCTAGCAACTGAACGAACAAGAATCACTAGCTACAACTTCTTTTGTCTTTGGCAAGCAGAGAGATGGCAGTCCAAGACGATCTTGTCGTGTATATATACACAAGGACTTGATGATGAAACCCGTTCACCAATGAGGTAACCCCTTTGACTCTCTCACTCATCGGTAGCAAACATAGTCAAAACACAAAGGGGCAAAAACTGAAACTCACCGGCTTGCAAAAGTCATACGGTGGACATCTGTGATAAGATTACCGCGTGCAATTAATGAGCCACCACGAGGCTGCACAGTATCAGCCACTCGCCCTTTAAAAAGTTAAAGCAGTAAAAGCTAGCAGCTCATTTAAACAGCCATTTTCATCCCCTTCACATTTATTTCCATAAAGCAAAAAACAGGAAACTCTCTCTCTCTCTCTCTGATTTGGTCAACTAAAGAAACTCTCTAGAGAGAGAATGTGTATGTGTGTGAGAGGAGAGATCGATGAGAGAAAGTTTGTCAAGATACGTAAGGGACGACGAAAGGGGAGGAAAGAAAAGAAAATTTCCTACAAATTTATTACGTAGTTCAATGTGGATGTTGACGTGGTCGCATCTGCTCATACGATATGGCGAAATGCATTGTTTATTATAAGTATGTGGCCTGCCTATTCATGGGATGTGTACAACATATTGTGGTTTGGACGGTTCATGACATGGATGGGCACACATATCATCTCGGCATTAAATCGATGATTGGTCCATGAATGAATTACGGCTCACGCGCACACAGATACACATATACATACATACACACACACACACACACACATATATATATATATATTATGTATGTATAATAATACTTATACAATATATGCACACTTATATATGTGTAACCTTGGACACGGTATACCTGGGGCTAGCCCAAATTCACTCTGCTCGACCTGAATCAGTATAAACTTTTATTATTACTGTTTGGAGGTAGATTTATATGCTTTTATTTTTGGATTTACATTTTACCATGGAATGATAAGAAAAAGGGAAAATTGAGTAAGATGATAAATGAAAAAATCAATAAAATCCAAAGAAAAAACATATATACAAATCTGCCTCTACTTCAGTTAAGACTTTGTATTAGTCACTTTATCTCACATATATTTATGTATGTATGTATGCTACATATATATATATATATATATATATATATATATATATATATATACTGTACTTTATATGTGTGTGTTTTAGAGACGGATAGAAACTCATATATAAGTACTTAAGAATCGGTTTTACAGGTGCAATAATGCAAGTAAGGAAAGAAAAAAAGAAAAGAAAATGAAACGTGCAAGGACAAATAAAACAAAGTTTCAGGAAAGAAATATATAAAGCTGCTCCAAAGCGTTGGCTCCGCCCTACTATTTTACTTAGATACCGGCAACACTGTGTGTGTAGAGAGAGAGAGAGAGAGAGAGAGAGAGAGAGAGATGGTTTCAGCGTCGCACATATCGGAGAGCGAAACAAGCAACACGGTCAATATCCAACGCGGTAAATCCGGATGGTTAATTTATACATTGGGGGGACTTCGTCAGCGCTTTCGTCTCGAAGGGATCACGTACGTTTTAAATAGCAGCCTGATGTACTTACTCTTTACCACTTTCTGCCATGCAAATACAGGCTGCTTCCTGGCTGATCATCAATAACCTCATTACTCCCTTAAAAACATTTCCAATCAACCTCATTTCCACCCTCGATCATCTCAATCCTCTCGTACCTTGTTCGTATCATTCATTATGATCTATAACCATAACTGATAGTACCATGAAAACCCTCTGTCTCTCACATTGTGATCAATTATCACGTCAAATTAAATCCTCTCTCTCTCTCTCAATCGACGCGTATAGATACATGCATTTACGATGCTTGTGGGATATCATGCATGAAAGAATTAATGAAATGAAATTACATTTCCATGTGAGATTGCAGGATTTGGCTTCAAAGTATAGTGTTCATGTCGTTGACATTGATGATGGTATTGGCAATGGGGACCATGATAAAGTCAACTAGTTGATACAGGGGACCTTTTGAAGGAGACAATGGTGACCATGAACTCATAAGCGGCATTTGTGAACTGGTAGAGCATGTGGTTCACTAACATGATGTCAGGTTGGCGTACGCAATTAACCAATCTCCCCAAAACCCTAACCCTAACCAGCCCCTGCCACACACTATCTAGGGTTGGCTATATGTATTCTCATTGGACATTATGCTATCGTATTGACATTTAATTCATGAAAAGTAGGATAATGTCTTAGAGTGTTCTTCTAACACTTTTCATCCGTCTCTTTTGAAGGTCTACAAAGTTTCTTCCACCTTTGTCATGGAGATCCATTTGCTTACATGTAAAGATTCAAACCACCTTTAAGAAGTGTCACACTTTTGCATCCAAAGCATTGGCTCAATGGTAGAGCGCTTTGACACCGTCGCTGCTGGGAGTGCATGTATGTGTGTTAGGCTTGGGCCTTCTCTTATAATTAAAAAAGGGCATTCTTTCTTTTTATTAGTATCACACCAACTTTTTTCTTCGATAATTTTATTATGACCCTTTAGTTCTATCGTAAGCATCTTTTGACTATACAATACTACTCAAAATCACGAGTATTACTGGCTTTACTGTTTTCTCCTTTATCTTTCAACTTTACTATTACTTCTTATTACACGAAACACTCAAATTCTTTACATTTGAGGGAACAAAGAGTAGTTTTATAAATGATTTTTTTCTATCAAAATATCAAACCTGCAATTTTCAACAAGTTCAAACCCTTTTATTTCGTGTTTCTCTATTAGTTCAAGTTAGCTTTCTCATTAGTCAATTTCTCTCCTTGTTTCATCTATCATATAATATCATTTACAAATAGCATCCACCATCATACTTTATGTTAGTGTGTTAATTTGACCATAAGCCAAATAAAGAGATGTGAATTTCGTGTTCACTTTTCATGTAATTGGATACTAATACTAGAAAAGGTGATTCCTTATGAGTTCGAATGCGAACCATGACTCTATCTTACAATTTCTTTATAAGATTGATATATACAAGAGACACTCCTCAATTTTCTGAAGTTTTGTAAATAATATCTCTTGATACCATATCACATTCATCATTTGGTGTTATAGTAACTTGGTATAAGCCACTAATTTGATATCCAACAGATGCTATAATCTTGAATATTTCTTCCTCTTGTATATGAGTAGAGCGATTCTCTTCCGGTGATCCCGGACATTTTCTTGCGCTTTCATATTATACCATTACTTCAATCAACATTTTTCGAACTTCTATAGTAATATTATTTGGTCCAATTTTGATAAGTTCAAGTGTCTCTTACTGAATCCAAGCTCCACAAAAGAAAAACTGGAATTCAATGTGACAGGACATGCTTAGTTGGCTAACACCAAGGTGATGTATATTAGCAAACGCCAAGCTGGAGTCAGGAAGAGCAGATCTAGAAATTTTTTTTGATAAAGATGGGTAAGGTTATCCATCCATCGGCAATTAGGAGTAATATATGACAACTAAATTAGGTATACAGTATTTATTGTCGGCACAAGTGCTCTACATGAATTATATATATATATATATATATATATATATATATATTGAAGAAGAAATTTTATTAAATGATATTTTCATATTTATATATGTTTTATAAAGGGGAAAACACATTATTTTGATTTTTCTTTTGAATTGGAGAAAAACATGACCATCCAAAACATATTTTTGCTAAATAACATAGCCAAATTTCTAAAAGTCATATAATTATTGTTGATAAAAAGGCATCAAAACAGAACACAGAGAAAAGACATCAAAGTTTTTAGATTTTTGGACCTTGTTAAGTATTCATATTCCTCTTTGCACGCACACATACACACACACACACACACACACACACACATATATATATATATATATATATATATATATATATATATATATATATATAGAGAGAGAGAGAGAGAGAGAGAGAGAGAGAGAGAGAGAGAGAGAGAGAATCAGCACTCGAATTGTGTTCCTGATTTATGTTAAGATTCATATCAGGTTTCAAAATCAATAGCCTAAATTATAAGTTCAAATCCAATAAAATGATCATCGCACACATTATTTTCATGATTCAAAGGCCAAACCCACTAAATAAAGCTTTTCAACTTATGACGACATTAGGGGTTGGTTTGTTAGAAAGAACAGCTCATTCATTCATATCTATTTGCTCAATTATTCGAAATCATACTAAATGTGATAAGTGTTACTTAAAGAAAGACTTATTTGTTATTTTCATGGATTATTTTGTCATTAAAGACTTATTTGTTATTTTCATGGATTATTTTGTCATTATGCCGATTTTTGCATATACTTGAGATTTCTTCATCAAGTCTAAACACCCTGACAATTAAGATTCGTGTCGAGAGTTCGAGATTCGTACGGCCTTCCGTTCATCTCATTCTCAAACACATTATATTTGCAAGTAATGTTTACTAAGGTATATCTTAAAGATATATTTTACTAAGTCATTTGACTTTTGGGACTGGCACATATTTATTTATATTAATACACCTAAGTAGGTATCCTTTGATGAATCCTTCACATTATTTGCTTCATTATACAGGTCATGATAATATGCATAACATGATGATGCTTATCTTTTTTGAGGTTTTCCAATCCCTTTGAAAAAAATCATGTATTTCTTTAAGTTGGTCAATATCATGAACAACCACATTATGCTATATATAACCATCTTTGCCATTTCTTCTCTTAACAAGGCAAATATGAAGGGGTGGGGAATCATGTACCTCTAGCAATCGTCTAGAATCTTCTTACACAGTATTATATTAGCCAAGTCTTTTGGCAAACTAGGTGGGATCGGCTAGAGGGTGCAACGTGAGGTCGACGCTCCTAATACTATTCTCATCAAACACGCTCAACTTTAGAGTCCTCGTAAGATCTTAATCAACTTTGAAGGTCACTCATTGATAAAATATCAGCAGTTGTTATCGTTGCTGTGTTGCCACACAACACAACACAACCTTCTTCTCTTTGGGCTTCTTGAGGCGGGCCATGAAAGGCTCTTCAAGTTGAGGTGAGATCAAGATCAAAGAAGAGATATATGATACAAGAACCGGAAAGTTGAAGCATCCTTTGGACAAAGGAGCTCCACATAAATAATGATAAGGTTATGATTCAATGAATCTGCCACACAGAACCTTCGATGGCCCAGAGAGAGAGAGAGAGAGAGAGCATAATCTATGTGCAAACCCTATCCATCCTTAAATCCACTATATCATCTTAATTGTTCATTCTTTGAGATGAATGGTAGATGTGATAAAAGTAAAAAACAATGTAAAGTACGAAAAGTATAATGATATATATTTTTTAAAATTTAAATATATATTTCAAATATTTTATCATGTAGATCAAACAGTAAAGATGTTTAAATAAATTTGATCATGAATAGATTTGCATTTACAACTTTTAACAATTTAACCGTGATTTGGAGGTACTCTATATGAATATGCTAGTTACTGATCAATATGCTACCTACTACAATCCAAATCAAATCAAAGACTAAACCCACTCTAAGCAAGGTCGGCTATATGAATATGTTAGTTACTGATGTCGTGCATGAACGTCATTAAATGTAAATACGAAAAAGGCTACAACTCGCTCAATCAACTTCTTCTTTCTTTTCTTTTCTTTTCTTTTGAGTGATGAAGAATCTCCGGTGGAAAGACATGAGCCTTGTGCGCCATGTGCACCACTTGACGAATCCGGCACGCCCAGTTCGGTCGTGGGGCATATGCTACTTATACCTTTATTTATGCCGTTGCTCGGTAATCAATGTTTGATATTCTTAATCAAGTTGGCCACATAAGCATATATACACTGCATCAACATAAGCATGATAGTTTTATATATATCAAGTTGCTCATCTAGTGAGTGCAACATAAATGCATTGCTGATGGTGTGCACTAGAGTTGGGTCCAGTCTAGATCACACTTTCTTGTGCCAAGGGCAACCGTGTGAGGATCGAAAACCAAAGGAAATGCTAAATCTTTCCTTGTGAAAGGGCAATTTGACAAAGAACATATCTTAATTATCATGTGCATTGCACATATAATATATGAAAAAGACATCATTAATTAGAGCAATAGCCAATCTGTGCAAAGAGCAATAGCTCACCAGCTGGCTAAGAGTCGACTCACAAGTTGGAGGTCATGAGTTCGACATGTGGGAACATGCATACGCATATGGCTTCGGCCTCCACATTGTGCAAAAATCAACTGTCGACATAGGAAACTTTTTGAAGTGAGGCAAGAGTACGAAAGAGACGGGAGGAAACACCAAAAAAACAAGAGAAAGAGCGGCATGTATAAATAAGAGTAAAATGGAAAAAGGGCTGTGTGCCCATTAACTAAGAGTGTGCGATAATAAATGTAAATGTAAAGATTTAATTAATTTGCTTAATAGAGGGAGAAGAACATTTTTTTTGTTATTTAATGGAGATCTTTTCTGGAGTGTGGTGATTTAGAAAAATAGATGAATTTATCATAATACTGCACAGAATCTGAAAATAGGTTAAATTTTAATGGACGCAGTCAGCTACTTAAGGTACAAGGTCACTTTCAAATGGTTTCACACAATTATTTTTTAGAAGCAAATTTGATCTTTTCTTTCCCTTCAAAGATCATTTTTAACCCTAAAACTGTTATCAAATATTCTACAAGAACTTTTACTTCTTAGTGTAGACATGACGGGTTGGGAACCAGGTCACTGGTTTAAACCAAAACAAACTGTCCAGGGAACCGAAACCCGAGATCCCTCGGTTCGGTTATGATTTATGGTTTCCAAAATCCGGCCCGTAACAAAAACCAAAATCGGCGGTTCCAAACGGCTGCTAACTACATTTTAAATATATTTTTAAACTCTTTATCATAAACAAGTGTTAGCTCAATAGTAGGGAAACCCTACGTTGCAGTTGGTAGAGAGTTTGACTCCAAGAGGATGCACTTCCCTTGCATTAAAAAAAAAAAAATCTTTGCACTGGTCCGGAGTGGTTTCGAAACGAGAACCAGAACCACTACGAAATTAGAACCAGAACTGACCCCAAGGCGCTTCGGTTCTGATTTACCCGAAACTTGAACATGTCTATCTTAGTATATATATATATATGTATATGCATATGTATATATATATACATATACATATACATATATATATATATATACATATACATATACATATATATATACATACATATATATATATGTATATGTATATGTATATATATGTATATGTATATGTATATATATATATATATATATATATATGTATATGTATATATATATATATATATGTATATGTATATATATATATATATATATACGACGTTTAAATAAGTTTAACTCATTTAATGTCCAGAGAGTTAGCTCATGTACGTTTAAATAAGTTTAACTCATTTAATGTCCAGAGAGTTAGCTCATGTGACTAGACTCACAAGATGAAGGTTAGTTCAATACCCCGATCGCGCGAACCTGGCTTCAACCTCCCCTTTTAACGCTCCACCAAAAGAAAACTTTAATTCATTTAATTATAAACTGAGTTAAATATTAGATAATTTTATAGTAGTAGACACTTTGTAGGAGCTAAATTTAAAACGTTTTAGCTACTGATAGTAAGAACGGTTTATTTGAATACATATACTCACTTTTCATAAACAATATTAATCTACGATAACCCTTATTTACACGTTCTTTATAAATTCAGGGGAGCCTCATTATATAGTAATTAAATGTATATGCCTTTAATTTAGAGGGCTCCATGTCATTAGGGCGACCTCTCGTTGGAAGACAACTTGCCATCAAAGGTAGAATATTAGAGCTTCCTAAGATTTTTGAGTTTCATATTAAATTAACCAGTGAGTTGCAGAGGGACTTTATTTCATTCCTATAAAATATATATCTAATCCAAATCCTGTCCACACGAACACTTCAGCCACCTGCTTGGCTCTGGCCTAGTTAATATCTCTCTTTCTCTCTCTTGATATATATATATATATATATATATATATATATATATATATATAAGAAAACTCGATCCTATCCACCGCTGGTAGAAGTCACTCATGTTATTTGAAAAGTCATTTGGTTTATATATATATATATATATATATATATATATATATATATATATATATATATATATATCCTTACTTTTTGAGAGTATAAGTGTTATTTAAAAAATTACAAAAGAGCTTAAAAAATATAAAGAATAACCTTATTGAGCTCATGCTTTAAGATAATAGAAGTCATAAATGAGTAATTAGTTTTTGGGTACTTACTCATATGCATGGGTGAGTATTATTGGGTTAAAACCAACTAACCAAACTATACTGAATCAAAGTTTTTGTTTTGGTTTGCTTCTTTTGAATTTCGGTCTGGATTCGGTTTTCAAGTTCAAAGAATTTCTGTAAATTGTTCGGTTTGGTTATTTGGACTGAAAACCCATAATTAAACAAAGCGACTGAATTTTCTTGTGCAAATGCTAAGTCCCTTGATTCTTGTTTTGGTCGAAAATCAAATCCCAAACTTTCACGTTAAATACAAGAAAATTAATTATTCAGACCTGATTATGTATTGAATTTGTCACTGGAAGATGATCCTTGCTAATCCAACCCAATAATTTGGATTTAGTTTTGATAATGACTATATCAAATCGCCAAGCCTAGTGTTGCAGCCGATGGGCAATTTCCTATACCTAGACATGTCCGGTTCCTGAAATCCCCGGTTTTAAACTGTAAGTTCCGGGTTGCCTAGAATCGAACCGCCCTTTAGCTAGTTTCGGTTTTGAAATTGTCAGTTCCGGTTTAGGTTCTAAAACCGCTCCGAAACCATTTCTATTTTTTAATGTAAAATAAACACAAATGTGCTTGGTGGGAGTAGAACTCCCCACCAAACTCAATCGATTGAGTGCTTCCTACAATTGGGCAACCAATCAACATGGAGGATGAAAAAAATATATAAAGCTTAATAAGTGGTGGTTTGAAACCACCAGTTCCAATTTGGGTCGGTTTCCAAATATCATGAGCCATCACCAAATCAGGGAGTCCTCAGTTCCAGTTATAGCTCCGGTACCGGTTCCACTGACGGTACAGTTCCGGTTCAAACTGTTGAACTGGTTTCAATCGGGTCATGTCCACCTACACCGACTATGTTCGTACCCAACCTGGTTTCAGTATTTATTGCTGCCTGCCGGAGTTGTTAAGATCATTCAGAATTGTGGGGCTGCATTACGACTCGGTTTTTTCTCAAAGAGAATGAATATCAAATAGCAACAAAAGTAGGCCGACGAGAAAGCTTTTTGTTCAAATTTTCAAGCCTCCAAGTTACAGATATGCTTTGATCAGTAAATCTTTTAATCAAAACTAACCTTTCCACACCGGGAAGGCAGTCGGGAAACTCATATCGATTAACCCACTCAACCAAACCCAACCAGAAAATTTTTATATTTGTTATTTAAAGATTTTGGTTTGGTTTTGTATTTAAGACAAATACGTGATCGGTTATTTAGTTCGGCTGGGTTATTGAACTAAACAAACGGATGCTCATCTCTCTCTCTCTCTCTCTCTCTCTCTCTCTATATATATATATATATATATATATATATATATATATATATATATATATATATATATATAGATAGATAGATAGATAGATAGATAGAGAGAGAGAGAGAGAGCATAGTCCATGCACATATTCGTCCACCTAAAATCTCTTTAAAAATCTCAATCATCTGACCTTTAAAACAAAAAATAAAATAATACAAGTTTAAAATTTTAATTTTAGATGTTGACCATCAATAGAACAATTGAGATATTTAAGGATGTTTGAGCATATATGGGGTGTGCACATTTGTCATGTTCTCTTATATATACATATATATTTCTTCTATTTCTAATATTTAAGACAAATATATTAAAATTTATTATCGGTTATGTTCGGTTATTGAACTTAACATACCTAAGCTCACCCTCTCTCTATGTACATACACTACATATAATATATGTATGTATGCATCTAATGTATATACGCTAGCAACATTGAATTCTAACATATTTAAACAAATCTCAACCATTCAATTTGATATTTGATGATTGTGATTTGAATTAAGAAAACAAAAATTACATTTTGAATTAATTACACTTGTAAAGTATAAATATATTTTTTCTTTAAAATTAAAATATCAATTATCCAAATAGAATGGTTGAGATAAGTTTATATATATATATATATATATATATATATATATATATATATATATATATATATATATATATATATATATATATATATATATATATATATATTTGCATATCCAAACAAATATATTAGCATGTATTATTGTATGTGTGTGTTGTGTCCTACATTAACGATACCAGCAGTCTCATAGCATATAGTCTGTACATAAAGATTAGTCAAAATCTGTCCTCAAGTGCATTCAGTTGAAGGGAGGCTAAGATTGGGGTCCATGGCCTATGATTGAACATGTCTTATGGTTTTAGAACCGTAAACCTACTACGCACACACAGACACAGAGAGGAAGAATGAGTGAAGAGAAGGTTGAGTACGACTTCAGTTCAGTGGGAAGTACATCGCGTTAATGCAGAGTTGAAAATAAGCATGAGCCTTGCCTTGTCTACTCTGTCTCTAAACCAACCGTAACGTCACAAATGACAACTATTGAAAAATTTTAGTACAAACAACAAATAAGCTTTTTTCCCGTACTAAACGAGGAGGTAGGTTACATGGATGTTTTGTTAACTCATCCATCACCATTATAAATAAGTATGGACTTAAAGTTGATCCTTGATGTAATCCAATATTAACTTCAAAGAAGTTTGTTGTTCCTTCATGAGTCCTCATATATGTTTTTGCGCCATCATACATGTCTCTTATAAGGTTAATATATGTCAATGGGATACCTCTTTTTTCCAAAGTTCTTGAAAGAACTTCTCTCGCACCCTATCATAAGTTTTTTCTAGATCAATAAATATCATGTGAAGGTCTTTCTTTTTTGCTCTAAAATGTTTCATAAAATGTCTCAAAAGGTGTATCGCTTCAATAGTAGATCTGTTTGGCATGAATCCAAATTGGTTTTCTGTTGTACTTGATACTTGTCTTAACCTACGTTTGATAATTCTTTCCCATAATTTCATAGTATGACTCATTAACTTGATACCTGGATAATTCGCACAATTTTGAATGTCTCCCTTCTTCTTATATATGGGTATAAGTGTACTTGCTCTCCATTCTTCGGGCATCTTTTGATTTTTCCATATTTCATTAAATAGTCTTTGAGCCAAGTGATTCCTATTTCTCCTAGTATTTTTCAAACTTCTATAGGAATATTATCTAGTCCTATCGATTTACCACCCTTCATATGCTTAAGAGCCTCTTTGACTTCATTCTTTTGAATACGTCGGTAGAAATTATGGTTTATATACTTTTCTGATTTGGCTAACTCTCCTAAGCTAATACTAATATCTTTATTTTCATTAAAAAGATTATAAAAATAGAATTTTCATCTATTTCTTATATCATTATTTGCCAATAGAATTTTTTCATCCTCATCTTTGATGCATCTAACATAATTAAGATCTTTAGTTTTCTTATCTCTAGCCTTAGCTATCCCAAAAATATCTCTTTCACCCTCTTTTGAGTTGAGTTTTTTTATATAAGTCCTCCAAAATTTTAGCTTTTGCTTCAATTACAGCCTTTTTCGCTTCCTTCTTTGCTTTCTTATAAGCCTCTAAAGTTTCACTAGTTTTCTTAGCATAATGTAATTTGTAACATGCCTTCTTTACCTTGATTTTATTTTGTACTACTTCACTCCACCACCAAGCTTCTTTTTGTGCTGGTACACCTCCCTTAGATACTCCTAACACATCTTTCGCCACTTTCTTAATATGTATAGCCATATTGTTTCACATATCACAGGGTGCACCAACATAATTCTAAACATCTCCTTGAAGTACTTTCTGTTTAAATATATCTTCTTTCTCCCTTTTGAGGTTCAACCATTTAGTCCGAATAGCTCGATGCACTCTTTTCTTCTTTGTCCATTTTTTTATTTGTAAATCCATAACTAAAAGTCGATGTTGGGTGGTTAAGCTTTCTCCTGGAATTACCTTGCAATTTTTCACGCTCTATCTTTTTTTCTACAAATAAAGTAATCAATTTGTGTTTGTGATAAGCCACTCTTATAAGTAATTAAATTTTCATCTCATTTTTTGAAGATTGTATTGTCTATAAAGAGATCAAATGCCATAGCAAAATTTAAAATCTCCCTACCTTCCTCATTTATATCCCAAAAACCAAAGTTTCCATGAATCCCTTGATATCCTAATGCCTCTTTACCGACATGTCCATTTAAGTCTCCTCCTAAACAAATCATTTCCCTTTGTGGAATCTTTTGAATCACCTTATCTAACTCTTCTAAAAAAAACTGTCTTTATACTATCTTCTAGTCCTACTTGGGGTGTGTAAGCACAAACTATATTCAAAACCTTTGCACCTAACACTAATTTCAATGTCATGATTCGGTCACCATATCGTTGTATGTCTACTGCACAATCCTTTAAAACTTTATTTATGATAATACCAACTCCATTTCGAGTCTTTTCTTTACATGAGTACCATAATTTAAAACCTGTATCCTCTATCTCCTTTGCTTTTTCTCCAACCCATTTTGTATCTTGTAAACATAGAATATGAATCTTTCTCCGAATCATAGTATCTACCACCTCTATTAGCTTATCGGATAATGTTCCGATATTCGAAGAACCAATACGAATCTTATTATCTAAGACTAGCTTCCTTACCCCTCGCATCCGTCCATAATCAAAATGCGGAGACCCTCTCTGAAAAATTTTCACTACATTTGGACGACAATGTAGCGGGACTAACTTCTTTACCCACACCTGTCCATGATGTGGGAACTCTCTCTGCAATTGATTCACTACATTCGAGCGAAAATGTAGTAGCCCTTGCTTACTTATTACTGCATTCGGACTCTGCAGCATGTCGCTAGGCGGGGACGCCCCAAAGCAATGCTCATAATTTTTGTAATCCATGTTATAAAATCCGACAAAGTTTTACGCTGACTGTCGGAAGCCTAACACAACCCTCCTCCTCTATCCAGGCTTGGGACTGGCAATGCAAGGGTCATCGCTTACATGGGCGGAGTTTATTGAAAAATTTTAGTAATTGTGAAAAAAAAATTGTTGAAAATTTTGGAGACAGGCCGACGCCATACTGCTGCTATCGAACTCATGACCTTCTATTTAAACAATAAAAAGAAGATAATGCAAAAGAGGTGATCACGATCACCGGATCTTTCCCACTCCGGTGAGTCTGGCCGGCTAGTGGTCATGCCTCACGGCTGTTTCTCTTTCCATGTAGGAACTGTGTGTATGTGTGTGTGAGAGAGGGGGAGGGGGGGGGGGAGGATTATATTCGAATCCAACCTGAATTCTTGCTAAGAAGTGGAAAAGATGGGATTTTCTTCATAATTGAGGCAATAGGATCCAAAATAAAATCGACAATAATAAAAGAGCAAGATAAGCATGCTGATTTAGGATTTGGATTCAGAATGTAACCCAAATCAACGGATCCAATCTTAAATATAATGCCTTGAAAAGTGTAAACACCAAAAAATAGAAAACATTTCTTATTATCTCACATTGTACAATTTGAAGTCAACTGGATTAGAATATGGGTTATTAGAAGGACAGGGAAAGATCACCCCAAGAGAAGTCAAGTTGGATTGAATTCAAAACACCCATACCCAAACTTGATTTTTAGCACAAGCAGATCCCAATCATGCTTTGCTCACTCATACTCGCCATTACCCTCAAGTATGAGTTCATCATTCATTCTGAATGCTTTACAGAGATCCAATCTACTTCGTATTAGATCTATGTGGATCCAAACACAATAAAATCCAACATATATCCTCATACTCTCACCTCATGCAACTAAGGTTTGAGCTATCCACGCTTAGATTCAAGAACAAAGATCATATACCTTACCTAAAGTGGTGAACCACATACAATACCTCGTAATCTCTCTTCCTCTCTCTCTCTCTCTATATATATATGTATATATATATGTATGTATATATATATATATGTATGTATATATATATGTATGTATATATATATGTATGTATATATATATGTATATGTATATATATATATGTATATATATATATGTATATATATACATATATATATAGAGAGAGAGAGAGGGAGAGGGAGATGCTAGACTCTCATTCTTGGTATACTTTTCTTAATAATCTGAACTGTCATATGTATTGTGGCTAAAGTTAGCGGCCCCAGCAGTCTCATAGCATTTAATCTGGACGATAAAGATTACTCAGAATCTGTCTTCAAGTGAGTTCCGTTGAAGGGTTGACAGCTGAGTGGCGTCCATGGCCCACGATTCGACCTCTCTGTGGTATTTGAACTGTCAACCTATCAACCCAGGGAGGACTTAGTGAAGGAGAAGGGGCAGTACAACTTCAGTTCAGTGGGGCGTACATCTACCGTTAATGTGAGTTAAGAATACGCGCGAGCCTTGTCTACTCCGTCTGTACTCCAAACGATGTCACAGTGTAACATCAGAATGAGGCCTCTCCTCAGTGGTTACCAGGAACCAGCCATGTCCTCGTCCAACACGGGGAGTCTCGCTTGCTGTAGTAGGGCGGGTGAGTGAAAGGGTCAAGTTCTTGATCATTTTTTACTTCTGAAAGTCCTCATCATGATGAAACCACTGGAAGCATGGAACTTGGGACGCTCTTGAATTATCGAACATATTACCTTTTTAAGTCAGATTCGACATGTTGCCTAAGTCTATAAGATCGCAACGTCTTGCATCATCGTTATGCTTCTTAAGAAACAACTGCCACTAAGCGCTAAGCTTATGGTGTTACATGGTAAATGGCTATTCTTGGCTCACGTAACGGCCATCCAGTCCGTTACCTAAACAAGATCAGGCCGAATCAGTAATAGATGATGTAACGGATGACCGTTACCGGATTCCCGGTAACGGCTCCGTGATATGCTCTGGAAGAGGGAAGCCGCAGGAGGATAAACACATATGAAGGGGGAGCAGGCTCCCTATAAAAGGCAACCATTACAGGTATGAAATATACATAGATATACAGAGAATAGAAAACAAAATACACCTGAGATTCATCCGTGGAAGCCCCTGCGTGGGAACCTCGTGTCCATCCCCATTCCGCTGTTTATACTAGAGGCAAGCGGTTGATTTAGAAGCAACAAACAAGGGACTGCCTACCGCCGATCCATCATCACCCGAATCTGCCACCGACTTCAGAGGAGGTAGGATTCTACACTAGTATCAGGGCCTAAAAACCCTGCAAAAAAAAAGGCGAAGAAACAGGTAAGAAAAAAAGGAGGAAGAGAAAAAAAAAGAAAAGAAAAGGGGAAAGGTGATAAGGGAGAAGCAGAAGCAGTTGGTAGAGGCGAGGCAGACCAAAAGCCGAATGGCAAACAGGTCAGAAACTGAGGTAGGCCAAAAGGCCGAACTGCAAATAGGCCAGACACCGAACGACAAGCAAGAAACCGAATCGCAGGCTAGAAACCGAACGGTAGGCCAGACACCAAACGACAAGCCAAAAGCCAAACGGCAGGCCAAAAACCGAACGACAGGTCAGAAACTGAACGACAGGCCAGACACCGAACGATAAGCCAAAAGCCGAACGGCAGGCCAGAAACCGAACGGTGAAATAAGGAGGCAGGCCAAAAGTCGAAAGACAAACAGGCCAGACACCGAACGACAGGCCAGAAACCGAACCACAGGCCAGAAACCGAACGGCAGGCCAGACACCGAACGACAAGCCAAAAGCCGAACGGTAGGCTAGACACCGAACGACAAGCCAAAAGCCAAACAGCAGGCCAGACACCGAACGATAAGCCAAAAGCCGAATGGTAGGCTAGAAACCGAATGATGAAACAAGCTAGAAGTCGAATGGCAAACAGGCCAGTAGCCGAACGTCGAATGGCCAGAAAAAGCCATCCATAGTCTAACGGCCAGAAGAAGCCAGAAAACAGAAACTCGCCAGGGACGCTGACAGTAGGGAGCGGCAACATAAACCCTCCAGGGACACCGACAGTAGCGAGCGGCAATAGAAACCCACCGAGGACGTCGCCACCAGTGGGTCCGACGCCCCCTCCCTTCGCCTTCTCCCGCTCTCTCCTCTCTCCTCCCTGTTTCTTTGAAGTCTTGTATCTGTATTTTGTATCAGTATTAAAAAAAAAAATTGAAATCCGCGGTTTCGGAAAAATGCGAGGGGGAAAACCGATGGTTTTCCAAAAACCGCCTAGGGAAATGGTCTAAAAAGATCATTTTACCCCGATCGACTTCAGATATTACTCTATTGCCACTGGGCAAAATTACCTTTTTGTCAAGATATTTTCAGGTAAAAAGACTACTTTGCCCTTACTAAGCAAAAAGTCTGTTTTATCCTCTGGCTGTTTGTGGAAATTACCAAATACTGAGCTATTACTTTACAGTTTTACCCTTCTCAGTTTGGATAAATACGATTCCACTATCTAGTCAAAAGACAGATTTACCCTTGTTCTTTTGAAAAATTTCAAATTCGTCCTAAGGGTTAAAATTATGATTTTAACCCCGATCAGTTGCGAATTTTACAGAAATACCAAAAAGCGATTTTATAAGTTTGTCATCAAGTTTTTATAAAATTACAAAAAGAGGACAAATAGACAAAATTACAATTTTGTCCCTTGGTATTCTTTTAGGGGTATAGAGGTAGAAACCCCTTGATTTTTTTTCAAAAAGATTACTTGCTAGATATCATGCATCACATTAACATGTTTCTTGCTATGTGTGCTTGTGTTTTTGTGTTGGTTTCCTTGTTAGACCGCTTAATTGTTATTTTTTTCAAACAAATAAAAATGAGTTATAGGATATGTGTCGGAATTGGCAAAAATAAAAAAGCTGAACGGTCTGAACTTCTAGATATGGAAGAGAAGAATTCCTTTGGCTCTAATACTAGAAGGTGTTGAGTATGTTCTAAAGGAAACCATGCGTCCACCACCCTCAGACGCAAATGAGCAACAACTAGAAATGTACAAAATATTTTTAAAAGACAATACCATAGCAAGGACGATCATGTTAACGTACATGGAGGATGACTTGATCAGGGTCTTTGAAGAATATAAGACCGCAAAAGAGTTGTTTGACTCATTGACAGCTAAATATGATACAACTGCAAAATTGAATGTGTAGTTGCTACTACAAAAATACAATTCCTTTAGAATGAAAGAAGGAGAAAATGTAGTAGAGCATGTAAATCACATGCTGGTAATGGCTAGAGACTTAGCCATAGCAAAATCAGTCATCCCCGAACCGATGTAGATATCAACAATATTGAACAGTCTACCCCGTCATGGAACATGGTCACCACTGCTCTAAGATTAGAGTCAGAGATCAACCTTTCTGAGTTGCCCCTTAAACTAGCAAATAGAGCAAGAGCACATGCTTAAGAAAAAGAAAGAGAAATTGCTGGTGGTTGAGGATGAGTTAACTTCTAGCTCAAAGACCAAGCAGAAAAGGAAAACAAATAAAAAATTTGGCAAGAATAACAAGAAAGGCGGTCAAAATTTTAAGAAATTATAGGAAGCCGCTTCTCGGGTCAAGTGTTTCAACTGTGAAAAGATGTGACACTACAAAAAGGATTGCCACAATAAGAAAGGTAGATGAAACAACCTACAACATGGACAGTCAGAAAAGTAAGATATAATCTGCGTAATTTCAGAATGCTTCTATTTAGACCACCCAATAATGGATTGGTGGATAGACTCAGGAGCTACAAGACACATCTCGAAAACCAAGGAAGGGACAATGTATCTGAAGAAATATCAACCTGGAGAACATCAGGTTTATATGGAAAACAATATTTTCTCGGATGTTCTGGGTATTGGGTCCTTCAGAATACATATACAAGGCAAACCAATTGTATTGATCGACGTGTTAATTGTGCCATCTATAAGGCACAATATGGTCTCAGTCCCTGTCTTAGTTAAGAAAGGTTTTCAGGTTACGTTTATTCCTAACAAGGTGACTGTGGGTAAATATGAGAGAATTTTGTTCTTAGGGGAATTTGATGTACAATAAGGACTGTTCAAATTATGTGATAATGAAAATCATCAATCTTCTACTTATATTGAGAGTGCCTTTACAGTTGATGTGAATATGTGGGATAAATGCATAGGGCATATAAGTCTGAAAAAGTTGAGGAAATTATCTAACTTTGACTTATTGCTTGGATTTGAGGAAAAAACTTTCAACAAGTGTGAAGCTTGTATAGAAAAAAAAATGATAAGGAAAGTTTTTCCCAATGAATCAACAAGGACAACAACCCTATTGGAAATTATTCACATAGATTTATGTGGACCTTTTAGAGTAAAAACACATCGGGAAAAGGGTTATTTTATAACATTTATCGATGATTACTCTATATATATGTATATATATCTTTTGGCATATAAATCGGAGGCACTTTATGCTTTTAAAGAATATAAGAAAGAAGTAAAAATCAATTAGGGTATTTGATCAAAGTCTTAAGATCAGACAGAGGAGGTGAATATACCTCGACAGAATTCTTGGAATTTTGTAAAGACTTTGGTATTGCTAAACAAAATAAAATAACTAGGACACCTTAGCAAAATGGTGTAGCTGAAAGATACAATAGAACCTTGCTGAATATGACAAGGTCAATGTTAATTGATGCCTCTCTTTGAAGGGTATTTTAGGGAGAAGCAGTAAGTACAACTGTTTATATACTCAATAGAGTACTGTGTAGAGCTGTATTCACTACATCATATGAGATGTGATTTGAAAGAAAACCCAATCTATGTCATCTTAGGAGGTGGGGATCTATTGCACATGTGAAGATCCTTGATCAGTCTAGAGATAAGCTAGATAGAAGGTCCTTGAGATGTATATTTATTGGATATCTAAAAGGTTCGAAAGGATATCGATTTTATCATAAGGACCATGGACTCATTGAAAGTATAGATGTTGAATTCTTAGAAGATACTAAAAATGACATCTTGGAAAATGATGAGTAATGTGTTGAAAATTTGGTAGATTTATACCAATCATCTTTTGAGCTCATAGAAGATTTTCTTAAAACTACCGATACCTTAAGTGGACATAAGAGGCCAAGAGTCACTCCGTCCTATTTAAAGGATCATCAAACTTATCTTGTAGAAGAAGTGTATAATTCAGTAGATTTGGATGAGTTGACTGATAACTTGACTTATCAGCAAGCAATGAACTCATCTGAAGCGACAGACTGGGAGAAAGCCATGGATGAGAAAATTGAATCCATTGAGAAAAATCAAGTCTGGGAATTAGCTGATTTGCCAAAAGGAAGAAAATCTATAGGCTACAAATGGGTTCTGAAAAAGAAATACAAGGTCGATGATACAATCGATAAGTTTAAAGTGAGGTTGATTGCAAAGGGTTTTTCGCAAAAAGAGGGGATAAATTATGTTGAGACATTTTCTCCAGTTGCGAAATTTGCATCCATACGGATAATTCTAGCAATATCTGCATACTATGATTTGGATTTACATCAGTTGGATGTAAAGACAACTTTTCTAAATGGAGATTTAGAAGAAATCATATATATACAGCAGCCTGAAGGATTTGTGGTCAAAGGCCAAGAATATAAAGTATATAGGTTGAAAAAATCCCTATATGGCCTTAAACAGTTACCTCGCTAATGGTATTTGACTTTTCAGAATGACGTTTTAGAACTTGGGTTATGGCTAACAAACTTGATCACTGTGTATATGCTTGGAAACGACAATGAGATGATCATTGTATGTAGATGATATATTATTGACTGGAAACGACAATGAGATGATCATTGTATGTAGATGACATATTATTGACTGGAAACGACAATGAGATGATTGTAAAAACCAAGTCATGGTTGAACTCCAAGTTCGAAATGAAGGATATGGGGGAAACATCCTATATCCTAGGTATAAAGATCTCTCGAGATAGAGGATCTAGACTCTTATGCTTGAGTCAGGAGAGATATATTAACTATATCCTCAAGAAGTTTAAAATGGGTGAATGGAAGTCTATCGATACACCTGTTGTAAAAGGGGTCAAATTGAGTAAGGTTGATTGTCCCGGTGAAGGAGACGATAAGCTTAATGTTCCTTATGCACAAGCTGTTGGCAGCTTGATGTATGCTATGTTGTGTATAAGATCTGATATCAGCTTTGTTATTGGTCTTTTTAGTATATATCAAAGTAATCCTAGTTGGCAACACTGGGTAGCTGTGAAAAGGATTCTAAGATATCTAAAAAGAACAAAGGAGTTGAAACTGCGTTTTAAAACAGATGAACTGAAAGTAGTAGGATACTTAGATGCTGACTTTATTGGGAGCAAAGATGACAAGAAGTCAACCTCGGGACAAATATTCTTATTTGGAGGTAGTGCTGTTTCTTGGGCATGTAAGAAATAGGACTGTGTAGCGTTGCATACACAAGAAGTTGAGTATGTTGCTTGCTGTATGGCTGCAACAAGTGTTGTCTGGATAAGCCGCTTCATACGAGATTTAAAGTTATAAATAGCAGACGAGTCAGTAGTTATCTATTGTGATAACAATGCAGCAATTACTCTTATTAAGAGTGGAGCGGATTACTCGAAAAGCAAGCATATAATGGTGAAATACTACTATGTTCATGATATGGTTATAAGAAAGAAAATATCATCTCATACATGCCAACGAAAGATATGTTGGCATACCCCTTAACAAAAGGCATAACAGAAGATCTCTTCTCAAAACATGTTACAAACATGGGTTTGAGATATGTTTGATTGTTGTATAGGTAAATAACCATACAATGGATAGATTGTTGTACAGGTAAATTACTATATAATGAATGAATTGTTGTGTAGGAAAATAATCACACAATAGGTTCTGATTGCAATAGTAACGAGGAATCAAAATAACTAGGGAAAACCCCTCAAAAGTGGGAGGAAAACCAGTATGTCGATACACTTGGCTCGAATGGCCAAGTGGGAGATGATACATGGTAAATGGCCATTCTCGGCTCAGGTAATGGCTGGACTGGTCATCCAGTCCGTTACCTGAACAAGATCAGGAACTGATGACCGTTACCAGGATTCTCGGTAACGGCTCCGTGATATGCTCCGGACAAGGGAAGCCGCAGGAGGATAAACATGGATGAAGGGGGAGCAAACTGCCTATAAAAGACAGCCATTAAAGGTATAAAATATATATAGATATAGATATACGGAGAATAGAAAACAAAATACACTTAAGATTCATCCGTCGAAGCCCCTCCATGTGAACGTCGTGTCCATCCCCATTCCGCTGCATACAAGGGAGGCAAACGGTTGATTCATAACCAATAAACAAGGGGCTGCCTACCGCGGATCCATCGTCACAGTAATCCGCCACCGGCTTGAGAGGAGGTAGGATTCCACATATGGCTTGGAAGCGAACCAAGCAGCTTATAGTTTCAATCACGCTGAATTGGTTCGTTTCTTGTTTATGATCTATATGAAGCAAACAGAAGATTCGAACTTAAGATGTCTGAATTACATATGATCAGTACGCTAATCAGTTCAGCTTTGCTTCTGTGGCTCATTCGTTACACTCTGGAGCGGAGTGTGGTGGGGCTTCTCGGGGCCATGTCTTGGTTAATTGTAAGATTATCGGGGAGGGAATATGAAACACTACAACAAAAGCAGCTGCTTGCCACTCTTTATTAGCGATGCTATTGAGAAATGTGCCTGAGAATCTGGTGATTTTCCACACTTCAGTGCGTGGACACATTTACCATGCTTTAAAGCGTTGATTTAGCATGCTTTATAGCATGAAAACATTTTTCTTCCATTTCCCATGCTTCAAAGTGCTCGTTTTCCCACACTGTAAAGCACAGAAAGATTTCTCATGCTTCAAAATGCTATCTTTCCAGGCTTTGAAGCATGAAAATATTTCGTTTTTATTCCCATGGCGCGCACAAAACTCCCCGTCCTTTCCCACGGAAACATAAAGAGAAAAAGACCTTTCACTTTCATTTCCGCTTCTTCGTTACCTCATTGCTCGATTGTTCTTTACAGCCATTGTTATCTTTTATTTCTCTATAATTGTTCTTATCATCATCGCCCCATCGACTGATTGGTTTTGCAGAGGCATTTGAGAAGTTTTTCTTGAATGAAACTTCTTTGTCGATCAAGTTCCATTGTTAGGGGCTGTTTCTGAACCCCTCTCTCTCTAATACACACGTATTTCCTGTTTAACTGCATTAGATTCCAAAAAACGTTTCCATCTTAAAGAATGGCAAGTGTCTCATGTCCTGTTTGCCAAGATAGATTTCTTAGAACATTTTTCAACCTTCTCCCGTTGACAAAATATCATGATTGTTTTTATTCAAACATCCAAGCTCTTTCCATTTCCATATTATCATGGAAGTAGTATTTATTTTAATACTTTTTGTTTCACAAAGTGGATAGCTTTTCTAACAAATTATCATTCCTTTCTTGCTGCCCATGGATTGCTGGAATGTTTGTGATTACACATTAATATTCTTCTAGGCGCAAGCATGGTTTGGTATTGTTTATGTCTTGCGATTCTTGTGAATGGGGTTCTCCATTGTCAGGCCTATGTGTTCACAAGATTACAAGCTATCAACTCTATGAGAAGTTCGTGCTCTAGAAATTCTTCTCCAAAAGCCACTCGTTCGTTGTTAAAGTTCACATTGGAGGAATTATTTTAGCCTTGGTGTGGGTCACATCTTGCTATGGCTAGCGGTTTATGACAATGTACATTCCAATGATTCGAGACTTCCAGTTTTTTAAGTGAAGGAACTTAGGGGATGAAGAGCTAACAGAAAAATAAAATTTCAAATTGTTTTTGTAATAAATGAAATTGTACATTTGCCTTTGTAACCACTAATACAAATTTAACTTTTTGCAATAAATAACAGAAAAATTCCAGCGGTTCGGCTGGAAAAAATCTCTTCGTACTTTACCAACGGTCATATTCTTATTTCTTACAGTTCGGCAAATTGCCTGTAGTGATTGTGCACTATTTTCCATAAATTTAAGTTTCAATTCCAGGGTGAAAACTATCAAAATTGTTACAAACATTTTGGTGGTTCCCAACAACGATTTGACACACTACAAATACAATGAATTCTATTTATGTTTGCATTTTTATTTACAAGTCCATATACCCTATATCTTCTTCAAGGTAAAAACTCTCATGGAGTAACATGCAACTACCATCAAATTTAGCCACGGAATCTCGAGTGAGGGATTGACGAGGGAAATACAATAAAAATCTGCCATATACTTTTAAGTTTCCCACGCTATAAAGAGTAGGCAAAAATTGAAAAAATTTCCATGCCAAAAAGCGTGGGAAAAACTTTCTACACTTTAAAGCGTCGTAATGAAAGCATCGTATATTTTCCACGCGCATTTTTGTCACGCTTTGTAAAGCATGAGAAACCATAATTTTGATGCTTTAAAGCATGGAAAACTATACTTTTAACGCTTTAAAGCACGAAAAACATAATTTAAAGCTTTAAAGCATGGTAAATAGTCGAAAAATGCATGAGAAACCGGTCCCTTTTATTGTAGTGGTACATGATATAATGTGCAGACCAGCATGAGCTCCCCAACAAGGTCTTTACAAAATTTTGTTTGTACATCAATTTTTTGTGCACCATCTAATAAACTCTGTTCTTCTAAGGTTCAGTATGCCATTCATATAAATTATACCCTTCTGGTTTGAGGTGAGTGTTAAGAATGTATTTCTAGGTGCATGTAAGAGGGGCATTAGGCTTTACATTAGTTCAAGTAATTTATTGCTGTATTTATATAGTTGAGGGTGGTATTATGCCATAAAATATGTTTAATATTTCTCCAAAAGGCAATATGAAAAATTAGCAAAAATTAAATCGCAAAACTTAAACTTCGGCCTCCCTTTGTAACAAAAAAAAGGTTTCTAGAGAAGAAAATCTTGAATTGAGGGTGGTATTGTGCCACACAAAATATGTTTAATATTTCTTGAGATTCATAAAAAGAATATTCTGAAGGCAATGGAAACAAACTAATATATGTAGCAGAAAGTATATGGTGAACTCCGGCTTCAACCTTCCTTTGTAATAAAAGAAAAGAAAAACTTAAGTATGTGCTAAGGAAACATCTCGAATATGTTTTCCTGCAGAAACAAACATATTGTGCTTGTGTTTCCATTAATAATAAAAGAGATGAAATTAGGTTCTTGATTTATTTTATGTAGATGAACGACACTTACAGAAACACTGGAATTGAAGATGTACTTATTTCCCCATAATGGAAACTGCAAAGTCATTTGATCTCCCTCATACTTCACTTGCAAACGATCCCACGGCCATTGAAGCTGCTCTGGCAATGCAGATACTCATGATCAACCGCACCCGCCACCATCACATGATCTGTGCCCTTAAACTGTGCCGCTGCGCAGTCGATGGCAAAGATCCCCGTCGACAAGAACTCGCGGTCTCCGCCAAGCACCGGCATCTTCACGCCTAGCTTGGCTCGGCTCCTGTAGTTGTCTGCATAGGTCTGACCAAGCACTCCATTGACTTGGCCACTCAGTGAATAGAATTTGAAGGCGAGGTCCAAATGAGCGAAGCAGTCCTCATTTGTTATGCCGTAGCCATGGATCCTTGACTCCTCCTTGCCTACGGGTACCACCTTAGCTGTGATCTTGAACTTGTTAGCTGCCTCCACCACGATTTGATTGGTTCTTTCTGAACGAGTGATGGTAAGGGCGGTTGACGGCGACGTCCACTGGGCCTCTTCGGTTGAAGGAAGGAAGACGGGCTCGCCGTCGAAGGCAATGGCGAGCTGATCAATGGCATCATCCCATTGTGCTACCTGCAAATATTAGAGAATGGCGATGGTTAAGGTCATCTGCATTGGCCAACCAATTGGATTTTTTATGTGATCTTATAAATTGGAGGTGCAAACACTTCATGTTTCTGAAATGCAAACTCGAAAAGCATGGTTTCTTGACGAAGAATAGGCATCTCCTTTTACTTTGCTGTACTTTGTAGACTCAAAATTTTATTTGACATTTTTATGTGATCTTTTAAATTGATTTTGTTTTTATCCCTCATGTTTGTAAATCAGCACAAACAACACGCACGCACACACACACACACACGCATATACACATAACGTACGTAAGTACATGCATGCATAAATAGCTATACATATTTAAGTAGATGTAGGGTATCAGGACACTTCTTATACATTTTTCTAATAAAATGTTTTAGTTGTTTATAGACTTGTACATGCAATTCTAGACTTGGTTCTCCTTTTATATTATATTTTATATATGTATTTAAGTGTATGGTAATTTCATGGAAGAGTTTATTTGATAAACGAAAATTTCTTTATTATCTGGTTGTTTTCATCAATTACTTCTGGTTTTCTTCATATATTTTGTGCCTATAGTGCTAGTACAGTTCTGCTTTCAGATTCAAAAAGCATTTCTCGTTTCCCTTCATCGGGATTATACAGTATACGCACATACACACATGCATATATATATATATGTGTGTGTGTGTGTGTGTGTGTATACTCACACACACATGTATAGGGTAGAGAGAGAAAGAGCGAGATTTGGTGTGACATGAACTTTTTGACTCTGTACCACTAGTGGGTACTAAACCTTCCCTTAGGTCTCCAAACTAATGTAATATCTCAGCAATTAGAGAAAATATGAATGCAGCTTGTTAGTTAACTGTTCATGAATATCCGAATAAAAAAAGGTGAAGAGTTTACCTTCTTGGCACCAATGAAGAGTTTGCGATCATCAAATAGGATGCCAATGGACTGAACCCATGTGAAATCTCGCTTCATTCCGTCATCCCTCTTGCCAATGAAGTGTCCATTGATGTGAAGGTTCGTATCAGAGACCAAGCAAAAGTCTTTCTCCTTCTGTCCATGGAAATAGAATGTGATCCCGTCGCCGCCGATGAAGCGCGGGTCGTCACAGACTGCGCCTGGCTCATCACATTCTGTAAATCACCAACAGTAAATTCAATTAATTTACAGACTACGTTCTGGTCTAAAAACAGGAGTGCCTCCGCACAGGTTGGGGCCTAAGGATCTGTTAATTAACAATAGATGGTTCGGCCCACCCTAAGAAATTCTGTAGGCTATTCACCTCCAACATGCAAAATCCTGCCCTGCTGAAGTGTGCATCTTATGAGACTTGAATGCACCCGCTCTTACTGAATAAACTGATCATGTTTATTTTTAATTATTAAATATATAAAAATGAAGGAAATTTGAATCAAGTCTTTGATATAAAACTAATGCAATTCTTTTGTTTGAAGTGATACCATATGTTGTCATCAATTTACATCGAACTAAACACTAAAGCCTACTTAAGCTTGAGATTATGTGTATAAAGATACCACAAACTGGTCTGCACTGGCGACAGTCCACCTTGCAGCTCCTGAGACAGCTCGGGGGGCAAGAGTGAACCACTCCATGGCAGCTCTTGAACTCTCTGTGCCTGCAAGAAACTTTTTTGCAGCCGTCACCGGGTTTGCCACCGGATCCTCCCGACTCATTTGCATTGGCTGGTAGCATGCAGATGAGCAAGAGGAGAACGCAGATTCCCATCGCTTTCGACGAGGACATCTTCTTCGACCACACAGCACTTCAGATCACAATAGGTCTCAATTGTTGTGTGATCATTACTCTCGATTCATCATCTACTTATAGGCGATAGAGGCGAGATGCGGGACAACTGAATCAAATTGAATAACAGTATAAATTCATTATGCTTTGCACGAAGAGCTGCAACGTGAAGTTTGAAAATGTGGAGTCTTAATCCAATCCATGAATTTTCTAATCTACAGGATCCCTCACAGCTAAATTCATTCTGGTCGACGTAGATGGGCACAAGCCTATCTTCCTTTAGGTGCTAACTAGTCCTTGATAGATTCACCAATACTCTCTGAAATCAAGATTGTAATAGGGTTTTACACTTCCGGACTTGAGACTTAAAACCGTCGGAAAAATTACCCAATCATTTGCAACGGCTGATAACATTGGCAATTCTGGTAGTTGTTTTCTACTTCGGACGATTAGGCTCTCGAAATTGTTTTTTTTATAGATTTTAAACGTTAATGATCTTAAAATGTCAAATTTATACCAGCAAGCAATATGAGTTCCATCTAACAATTAATTACAAAGATTTGAGAGCGATAAGCAATATAGAAACTATAAAACTACAAGCACAATGTGTAAAATATAGCTCAGCTGGCAAGGGGATCGACTCACAAGTTAAAGGTCAATTAATTAATTCATAGAGCGAACGTGCGTCGGACTTCAGCCTCCCCATTATACCCCAGAAGAAAAAGAACTGTTAAATTTATATTCAATTGAGAAGCATAAGAATCAGGATTAATGGCATCAACCATTATGTCATAATATGCAATTGGAAGAGTAAATATATACCTTTTGTTGTAAAAAAGTGACGAATTAACTCGAGTGATAAATCTGTAAATCTTCTAAAAACATTTTTCGGCATGAATAATAATACTCTAATACTTCTTATTTCTTTTATTTATATAGTCAGACATCACTACACTATGGCCTACAAATTGCTTTACGTAAGAATTATACATAAGCACATCCGAATAGGCCCTGAAATAAGCATTTACTTTATTAAATATGATTTGTTTTCAGAAACAGTAAGCAGTACCTTCTCTTCAGCATAAACTTCGCAAAAAGACAAAAAACGTTTGAGGCGGAAGAATTTCAATAAATTATATAACTATTGTCTGCGACATGGATCCCGTATATGTGCGACCGACATCGGCCAGCTTAATTTGCATTTTTATATGCACTCGACGTACGATTAACGCTCACCGAAGGGCCTGCACCAAGCACAACCATATATATATATATATATGTATATATATATATGTATATGTATATATATATCTATACATATATATGTATATATATATATGTATATATATATATGTATTCCACATTAAAATGCAATTACTTACCTCTTAAAGCACGTTTATCATCTGATTGCAGCGTCCTTAGGGTAATAATTACAGTTCATTGCAGAGATCGGACGTGCATGGAAGGTTGATTCACGAAGCGTTGAATCTTCCCATTACTGTAATTCACGCAAGCATGTTAAAAGCAAAGTACAGCCACGATGGTATCAACCCTTCAATATTGAAGATGAAAGAGAAGAATCGTACGATATATATATATATATATATATATAGAGAGAGAGAGAGAGAGAGAGAGAGAGAGAGAGAGAGAGACCTCCGGGCCTCCAATAATCAAGACTGAAAGAGAACAATTTTGGCACCAAGAAATGTTCTTTGGAAAACATTGAAAAATAGAGGTTTTCCATTGACCTACCTAAAAAAACATTTGTAAGGACTCACGAAGAAAAGATAGATTCCTTTTAAGTTAATATTAGGTTATATCAGGCATCAACTTTAAGTCCATATTATTTATATTGGTCATTAATGAGTTAACAAAATATATTTAATATGAAGTACCTTGGTGTATGTTACGTTAGAAAGTAAATGTTTCTGACTTAGTAGAATAAAGACAAAATATATGGAATGTAAGTTTGATCATTTGGGTATTTGAGAGGACATAAAAATTAAGATTGTCACACATTACATCCCTCACAAGAAAAATTTTAAATACCTAGCATTAATTTTTAAAAGTGATGAAAAAATTGATGGAGATGTTATGCATAGAATTAATGCCGGTTGGTTAAAATGGAGAGAGACATCAAGTATTCTATGTGATAAGAAGATACCATTAAAGTTGAAAGGTAAATATTATACTTGCGATATTTTATGGTTTTGAGTGTTGGGCAATTAATCATCAACATGTGCAAAAGATGTCTAACAGAAAGGAAGATGTTGAGATGGATTAGTAGTCATGCAAGGAAATACCGTATACATAATGAGGTTATTA
This sequence comes from Brasenia schreberi, assembly GCA_036023115.1. Classification (NCBI taxonomy): domain Eukaryota; kingdom Viridiplantae; phylum Streptophyta; class Magnoliopsida; order Nymphaeales; family Cabombaceae; genus Brasenia; species Brasenia schreberi. Next base: position 6,284,050 of record JAYKKT010000075.1, on the reverse strand, counting down.
GAAACAATTTGGGAGTAGCACCAATATAAGATAAAATGAGGGAAAAACGTTTAAGATGGTTTGAACATGTAGAAAGACGACCCAAGGATGCTCTCTTAAGAACATATGAAAAACTAGATTGTGAAAATGTTAAAGATGGAGAGGACGACTACAAAAATGTTGGAAAGAAATAATAACGAATGGTCTAGTTTATATTGAGTTAACTACTAGCATCACATATGATAGGGCCATATGGAAACAAAGAATCTATGTAGGTGACCCCATCTAGTATGGGAAAAGGCTTAGTTATTGTTGTTGTGTATATATATAGGAGTTATTAGACTTTCACACTCTTCATGATCTAAATTGCCCATCTATTTGATTGGATAATTCATGTTCAAAATAAAAAATAAAAGTATAAACTACATTTTTTCATTTTTTATTTTTTCAAATATGAACCATTTGATGAAAGAGATGGACATTACATTTTGTCATGAAGAATCTAAGGAGTCTACCAATTCCCATTCTCAAAGAGAGAGAAAGAGAGCCGATGGCCTTTAAGCGGGTTTGGGTTTTGTTGAATATACGATGAGGAATAAGATCCATTACCAGTGGTGGATCTAGGTTATGGGCTGGGGGGGCGGCCACCCCTAGGAATTTTGAAAATGTTTTAGTAGTGTTTGAAATTTTACAAAAAGCTAAAACTCGCTCCCTCATAAAACCGAAATGTTTTAGCAGTCCTCTTGAAAAAATAAACAATTCAAACCTTTTTCGTTATTAACTTATTAGTAATGGGCTTGGATTAGATTTTCAAATCTGATCCGAATCAACCCATTACAATTTATCGATGCTTCTCTTGCTTGCATCCCAACCCTAAATCCTCTCTCTCTTGTGCATGCAACTCCAACCTTCACTCCATCTCCATAATACCAGAGAACGCTACAAATTTTTGATGTCCAGGTAGGTTAAGATTTCCTTTGTTCTCCTTTGTCTCATTTAAGTTTTTGTAACTTTAATTCTTGTTTCCTAAATCTAATCATCTGATTGCTTTTCTTTCGTTGGTTTATCTCTAGCATTCTTAGTCATGAGAAATTTTATGAAGCATTCTTTGTTAATATTTGTACTTTGTTGGCTTGTGCTTTAAAGAAGCTATGTACCCCATAACCTAAAAATTGAACCAAAATGAAAAAGAAAATTTGGTTATATTATATGAACAAAAGAAACAATAGAGTGAAACTCATTTAGAAATGGGTTCGTGTATTTTTGGGTCGAATCAAGAAGGCATATATGATAGAAACTCTAACCCATCTAACCTTCTTACTGATCTTGAATTTCAAGAGAGATACTTGAGTTTAGTTGTTGAGTGTCAATCTGTTTGCTAATAATGTAGAAAGGGGTTTATGTTTCTTTAGATTGCTTCCAAGAAAATATTTTCATTATAACATCTTGCAGGCTTTGGTGGGTCTATGACAAAATATGTAGTATTAGCAAACACTAATTAATATTAAGCATATGTATATTGAGAACATCTCGATCACGTGTTCCTATCCTTGTTGAAATCCATGTACTTTCATGAGTAAAAATCATTGTTTTTGTAATGAAACTTGTCTTATATATTTTTCTTTAATGCATATACTCTTTTAATTTTCTTCCTCTAACTTTGGATTTTTTTGCTTCATATAGATATGGAGAAGTATTTTAAAAGAAAATCGTTTGAAGATTCACTTTTGAAACCACCAATTCCACAACAAGTATAAAAGATCAAAGTAAAAATAATGAAGAGATCTTTGATGGAGATTGAAAGCTAGAAAGTAATTTTGAATGAAATATAAAAGATTTAGTTGGAGATCATGGGTTGAGACTACCTATTTTAAGTTGTAATATTAATGATTAAGAGAGGATTCAAATAATTTTCCATGGATTAAAGAAGGAAGCAAAAGGTATCGTTTCATTTGTAGTTGGTTTAATGAGTTTGGTTGGTTGGAGTATAGTATAACAAAAAATACAAATATTGTTTGTTCTGCTATTTTTTCAAGATAGCAATGGTGAATAAGTATTTATTTTGGATGGATTTCAATGATTTAAGGTAAAACAAAACTTTTATGAACATGATACTAGTATTATACACAATGATGCTAGAATGAAAAGTGTGGCTTTGATGAGTGAGAAAGAATCTACCAATACTTGTTTTGTTATGCAATCAAAAGAAGAATTATGAAGCTCAGTGCCTTAATTAATGTTGTAAGATTTCTTCTTAAACAAGGTCGTGCATTTCCTCATCATGATGAGTTTGATGAAAGTCCTAACAAAGGAAATTTTCTTGAGCTTTTGTTCTTTCTTGCTAATCATAATGAGAAGATTTGTAGTGTCGTAGTATATAATACACTTGAAAATTCAAAACTAACAATACCTTCTATTCAAAGGGATATTGTAAGTACTATTGCAAGTGAGACTGTTGAAAGAACCATCAAAGAGGTACATGATGATATATTTACTATTTTAATTGATGAATCCTATGACATATCAAATAAAGAGTAAATATCAATGATGTTAAGGTATCTTGATAAAGATGGTCATATTATTGAATGCTTACTTGTTTAGTGTATGTCTATTCTACTATAATAGCGTTACTTATGACAACTATGATACAAATGTTGTATAAAATTAGTTTAATTATTACTCAATTATGAGATTTAGGATATGATGGAGCGAGCAATATGAAAGGTGAGTTTAATGTATTAAAAAATATTAATATTGAGAGAAAATTCATCTACTCTTTATATTCATTGTTTTGCACATCAAGTCCAATTAATTATGATAACACTTTATAAGAAACATAAAAAAGTAAGTCAACTATTTGATATTATTTCTATAACCATAAATTGTGTTGGAGGTTTGTGTAAATGTCTTAAGAAGCTTAAGAATTGGAACTTGATAGGGTTCGCAAGGAACTTAAACTTAGTTATAGTGGAAGTGTCAATGGATTAAATTAGCTTCTTGGAATTAAAAGGGCTGGAAACAGGCGTTGGGGTTCAAATTATTGTATTTTGTTGAACTTAATTACAATGTTTCAATCTATTATCAATGACCTTTATATTATCATTAATGATGATATCAAATGAAGTGCTTATAATTGATAGAAAATAATACAAACATTTACTTTTGTATTTATTGTATATTTGATGATTTTTTTTTGAGAAAAACAAATGATTTATCATTAGCACTATAAAGAGAAAACCAATATATTATCAATGCTTTGAATCTTATGAAGTTGTCGAAGAGACAATAAATAAGTTTACAATTGAAGGCAATGAATGAGAGCATTTAGTTGCAAAGATCAACTTATTTTTATGATAAAAATGATATTGAGGCCAGAAAAATGGAATATAACTATACAGGGCTAGTGGCACGAGTAAGACGCAGGCAAAGTGAGCCAACAAACTTTCATCAAGTATGAGGTATTCAATGTTATCATTGATTATGTGTTAAATGAGCTTGATGATTGATTTGATGAGAGAAATACCAAATTACTTTTTATATTGCATGTCTTGATCCAAATAATAATTTTGCTTTATTCAATAAAAAGAAATTGGTTTAGCTTGCAAATTTTTATTCTCATGATTTTTGTACTAATGATCTTTGACAACTTCAACATCAACTTGACAACTATATTATGAACGTGTGTGATGATCAAGAGATTCAACTTAAAGGAATAAGTGAAATTGCAGAGGTGTTGGTACAACAAAAAAAGGTTACAAGCTACTTTTGGTATATTACTTAATAAAATTGATATTGTTTTTATCAGTTACCATTGCAAGCGTAGAGCTGAGTATTTTTTGCCATGAACATTATAAAGAGTCACTTGAGAAACAAAGTTGGTGATGAGTTCATGAACGGTTGTTTAGTTACATATATTGAGCGTGGCATATCATCAAATATAACCAATAAGACAATTATACAACGATTTCAAAAGATGTGACCTTGTTGATAAATCCTTCATAATACTTGATTATGTTAGTGTTCTTAACTTTATGGATTGCTTTTTAATATTGAGTTTAGTTAAAAAAGTTAGTTATATACTTCTTTTTATATTGGAAGCTTGTAATGAGGTGTTGATTTGTCTTGGTATGAAGTGCTCATGAAAATATTATCTAAGATTGAAAGATTTTGAAAGTTGTATTTGCTACAAATTTTGTAGGTATGTGCATTTGATGACTTTAATTACTTACATATGTTATGTTGTCATTGTCACATAACAAATGATCATTGTCAATAGTTATTTGTTATCATTTTTGTATTACATGAGCATGCATGTAAGTTTATAAGATATGCTTCCATTATTGATGGTATTTAATCTTTGTGGTATTTATAGAATCTTAGTAATGTTAAATGTTAAATAACTATATTGTGAGACTGCAACTAGCTCTTAGTAATTGGTAGTTTTTTTTTTATTTATATCAATTTTGCATGATATAATAAAGCCCGCGTCAAAGGCCAAGATCCACCACTGTCCATTACTAAACCATTTCTATATATTTAAGTACTACCGGATACTGGCTTCGGCTTTAACAAATTGCAGTTCATCTTCAGTCAAGTGGGTCTTACTCGATGCAGCCGTAGTCCAAACCTTGCAAGGCGTCTGGTTTGAATGGATCAAAGGAGCCAAGTTGCGTCAAACATGCTTTAAGGAAAAAGATCCCCCACCATATAAACCTAGGATAGATTTCTATAATAGACTTATGAAGCAAAGTTCCTTCATTAACAGATGATATTTCTCCATATATTCATGAAAACCTCATATTTAAACTCCATCCATTTTTAATAGACTTTTGGAAGGAGAATTCAAGTTTTTTGGGGTGTTTTAGAACAATACGAGACTGAAGCCAATGCCCGCCCCAGGTATCGAATTCATGACTTCTTATTTGAGAGTCGACCCTCATGCCATGCGAATATTGTTCTTTCTGCAGAATTTAAGTTAACCTTATGATTCTAATATCCATTTGCCTCACTTTCACAATAAAAGTTTGCATTCTTAATTCTTAAAATTCTGATTTCAGAATTCTCAAACACTTCATTATGCGTGAATTTAATTTCCCATTAGCTATAAAACATGAATTTTGGATTGTTTGACACCCCTTCAAACAATAGACTGCCGTCTAACTGATGAAAGATTTCTTTCTTTTTTAGGTTACAAGATGAGGCGAAGCCTAAAACACACACACCCTCACTTATAAATCCTCTGAGAGTCGAAATCCCTGCCAACAGCAATGTTGCTAGAATGCCCTGCCATTGAGCTAATGCTCTCGGTGCAAGATCTCCTTTTTATGGATATCGTTCTTAAGGCAAAAGAAGGGGAAGTTCTGAGTAATGTCATACTATGTTCTTACTCAAGAAAGAGGTGAATCAGTTGGCAACTAGAATCAAATCCCACCCGAGAATGGACATGTTGGTTCAAGCCAATGGACAGCTCTTCTAGCCCACCCGGTGGCGACCTTCCGATGACCACCAGCCTCGAAAACCTCCTTATTATTTTTGGTTGATTTATTCTCGATTCATTTATTTATGAAAAAACTCAGTTGTATCATCTTCAACCCCTTGTGGAAAATTATACCTTTTATTACTTGTCACCAATTTGCCGTTTGGATGTAAAAAGTTTATTTAATATTTATTAAATTACATTTAAGGTAATATTAATAGAGATTGAGACTGATTTACAGAAGAACTCTCAAATAAGCAGCTATTCACAAAATATCACCTAATGTTTTCTGGTATTACATTTAACTGCATATGCACCTTTCCACGCATATAACAAAAGCAATGGTTCTAAATAACGGTAGATGTATAAAACGTGTTGATTAATGGCACCCATTATTAAAGACATGCTGACAACAGTTCATAAAGCAAAAGTAGAATAATTGCTTTATGTAACATTGGATACTTAGGTGTTTCTTTGTGAATAGCTGATCACTAAGAAATGTATCCGTAAATTTTTTCAATCATAAATGGCTACGCCTTATCTAGATGTCCTTATAAAATGGTTCTTGAGCACAACGAGCCATAGTTCACATGTGGTCAACTCACAATTTGGAGGTCATGAGTTTGACAATGAGCCCGTCACACCCGCTCCAGTCGCGACCATGACCCGGCCCGAGCCGATGCCATGTGGCCGCTTCTCGCGCAGGCGTGATGGTGAGCAGTAACCAAATACAATACTAATTTAATGCAAACTCAAGAAATATCTAACTGAAATAAATATCCATATCGAAATTTTAAACAACACGTCCAAAATGGTGCAGGGCCCACCTAACAATAACCCCGAATAAAAGACTTTCTAAATCATTTGATACTTATTATACTATCTAAAATAAAAATGCAGCTCTATCAAACTCCTACTCTTGCTCCGTGTGCCTTCGAAATGCTAGCTTCAGGATGAGCTGTAAAACAATAGGATGAGCTCCTATACATAGCTCAGTAGGGAGGTTAAACATCTTTAAACATAAAACATACTAAAAGCATGCATAGTTTCATAATCATTTCATAACAAAGCATATTTACCTTGAAATCATGATCTCAAATTCATACGCACACACACACACGCACACATCATTAGTTTCGATAATTACAACCCATACTGTGTCTGCCCCAAAGGCTACGGGAGTCGTCCGGCCCTCCCTAACGTGACCTCGGTAACCCCGTCCACGACGGTAACTACGCCGACTCTCACAGCAGAGTACCCGAGAACACACCCTGTATTCGCCCCAAGCCGGATCGCCCGAGGGACCTACAAGTCTCTAGAGACCCTACATAAACCACACAAGTACGACTCGTATATTCACACATCATTACATTTCTAAAACTAATTACAGTTCATCACATTCACAAATCATATCTAGATCCACAATTATCCAAAATCAAACTCATATCCACACAACATTTAAACAACATTTAAATACCAAGTTTATACAATACATGCATATCAAAACATGCACTTTATCAAACAATGTCATAAACATGTTCTATTTGAAAAGCATATCAAATAACCCATAATTGCGAATAACATTTCACAAACATTAATAAAATATTTATCAATCATGCACATTTAAATCTATCTAAAACAGTAAAATCACTTCTAGCATGGTTCTGTAAAAGAATGCATAACCCCCTACTTGAAGGAGCGCTAAAATCCAGTCCCCAAGCTGTTGGGCCACTCTTATCACCATCAAATCCTCCAATTTTAATCTCTAAACAATTACAAATAATTGAAACATTAAAATTTATTTAACTATAAGTCTAACGAAACAAACTGTATCTCAATCGGATCCCAAACCTCAATTTGGATCCGTTTAAGCTATCTGAGATCCAAGTCGATACCTAATTCCATATCTTATCCAAATGAGTGACACAATAGGTAGCTTGTGTCATTGAGTCAATAAAGAACCTTTAACTACTGACATGTGTATTGTTTTTAACCTAAAAACCTATTTCAAGACACGACCCAAACTTAACCCGTTTCCGACACAGAATTTGTTTCTTAACACACGACATGAATCAGTGTCGGTTCATGACATTTCAGACACGATACAACACGAAAACGAGGGACATGCCCAAAAGGCCCCCTCTCTTTTTTTTTTCTCGGCATCAATTTCGCCGATTTCCAGTGAATCGTAACCGTTTTCCGACCAAATCGATTTACCTACCCTACCAAAACACTTAGTTCTACTTCAAACCTTCAATTCAAGCCCAAAACAATCATTTTCAACAAGTTTTTCATCAAAAATGAGAAAAAAAAATGAAAATCTGAAAACTAGGTAAACTCACCGGATTCCGGTCGACTCCTCGCGTTTTCCGACTGGTTCGAGGCTGTCCCAATTCCCTGGAGAAGACAGTATGAAGGGCTCTTTTTAAAGGCCCTTCATCTTATATGGTTGTTACTGCACAGCCTGTGCAGTAACGCTTAAGCGTTACAGAGCCAGTGACCGAAGCCCTAGTGAACGACACCATGAATCTTGCTTCAGCCTCCCAATTGTAATCCCTAACAGAAAAGAGGCTACATGAGCTTTAATATACATATTGTATGATGTCTTTCGATATATACTCTTGGATAAACATCTCTATTTTTCGATCTTTGAGGTCAACAATGGAGATTTAAATTAAAAATCCCTTGATGAATTAAAAGCAAAGTAATTCAAATCTCTAAGGGTTGATTTCAAAGATCTAATGGTGGAAATGTTTTAGTAAGATGATGCAATTTAAATATCATGGAACTACTACTTCTCCCTCCTCTCTCTCTCTCTCTCTCTCTCTATATATATATATATATATATATATATATATATATATATATATATAGTAATTGGAACCTACCTACAACTTACACTTACTTTTGGATAGCATAGGTGCAATAAAAATATAATTCATACTTTTTTAAAGCATTTTAAAAGTTTGAAAATTACACTCATGCTACTTGAAAGCAATGAGTGAACATGACAAAGATAGGTTGAATAAAGTTTTCACACACACACACATATATATATATATTAAAGCATATCCACCACTAATGTTGTTTACTCATGCTAAATCATTGTTTTTCAAGAACATTACTGTAATAACATTGTCTTTTGTATTTTTTGAAAACACTTACATTTTTTTTAATACTAGTACCACAGAAAAATAATTAGTGGACATGGGAGAGTATGTCAAGAGGCAGACTGGATCTAGTTTTTCTATATATATATATACTGTGTGGTAGTCTCGGCGCCTACTATTCTGACTTTACTACATCAGGCCTAAATGTGTTCGCTAGTTCTAATAACTTCACCTGCCGTGCATGCAACATTGGTGCTGGCAAACATCGTGCCGCTCACAAACTGGCCTGGTTTGGATCGTTTCCTGTCTCTGAGTTATGCTGTGTGACCTTTCGGATCGAACACGAAAGCACTAAAACTATTTGATCTGAACCTACACATGATGAATTCGGTTGAGCTGATCTAGCTCGCACGAGAAACTCATCAGAAAAGATGAGCTACTGATAAGCAAGATGTTCACCTCGTCCATCAACTTGTGAACTTCTACATCGTATATACAACTCTTTAAGGGAACGCATATGAACAAGTGAGGGCTCACTGGTATACAAGCTCAAACTAGGCTTGGCATTGGCCAAGGTCCTGAACATGTTCATCAATGGCGGCACCCCTACGGCCGCGGTTCGCTTTGCTTCGCTTGTTTATTGTTAATCTCCTTCCATAACCAGCCATAATAAGGGCGACAAAGCTACATCGATGAAGAGGCCTAAGGATTAGGGACTTAACCATTGCAATTAGCCCGGTCAATAAAGGATTAACTCATTGCTTCAAATATGGAAAATCTAAACATGATTCACGGTACAAAGATTACTATAATGATGGAAACTAGTCCGATCATTAACACGCCCCCGACGAACGTCATCAGCTTCATTTGGAAAACCAAGTACCATTTATACCTCATTTCCCAAGAGGTCCCCTAAAATCAAGACAAGCTTCCTTGCTAAATCTGTATAATCTATTAAGTTGGTCGTCTTCAAAATAACCCATCATCTCACCCCCCCCACCACACACACACCCACCAGGAAAATCATTACTGAAAGGACCAACACAAACCGAACTTTTTCCTAAAACCCCAGTTTCAGCAGCTCCAATGGCCACTGAATAAAACCCTACTCCGTCAACCAATCCTTGTGAATCATAGATATATCAATGATTAGAATCATAGGTATCTAATTCAGTATTCACATACTATATGAAACTATGCGGGTCTCATTTAATCCATCCATCATGATTCATACCTTCAAAACCCGGCATGGGATCACAGTGCCGAGCCAAAGACAGGTTAGGTTAATGCGTACTTCTTCCCACTGTCGACTGTTTACATGGCGCAATTAAGACAAGAAGATAAAGTTGATTATACACAGACAAGAGCAACGCAAAGGCTCCAAAAAAAGCATAAAAAACTTTTGCCTAAAGAATGGCCGATTTCTCCGCTCTCTCTTTCGTTTTCCTTATAAAATCTTATTTCTCTGCAAGGAACATACAGCAAAAAGTTTAGAACAGAAGAAGATGGTGATGAAGAAGAAGACTAGGAATTAGGGTTGTCCGTGTGATCCTTGGGAGCAAGATTGCTCTTGTGGTTGTGCATCCAGACTTTGAGAACCGATCTCTTGATGCCGATCTCGTCGCAAAATCGTTGGATCAGTTCTTCATCCTGCCGATGCAACCTCCACCCGATCCTCTCCGCGAAGGCCAGCATCCTCTCCTTCTGCTCCTTGCTAAACTTGGTCCTCACTCGCCGCCTCCCCGTTCTCGGCGATCCCGGTTCCGTAGGCGGCCGAGCTTCCGCCTGAGCGGCCGCACCACCGCCGCTCAGTGCCAGAAGCATCTGCGGCGCCGAATTATACGCAGATGGCAGGTGTGCCGGTGGGGACTCCGAACTCCTCCGCCCGCCGTGGTTGAGCTGACTCGACGGTGGAGGTGGTGGTGGGCGGAGGGTGCAGTAGTTGCAGAGTGGAAAAGGCCGCGGGAAATTGGCGTCGCTCCTGTGGAAATTCCGGTGGCAGCCGCACGCTGCGCACTTGAGAGGGTCGCCAGAATCTGCCATGAAATCGCCGCAACCGTCTAGTGCGTGGCCACCGATGCTCGCCGCGTGGTTCTTGAGGCACTCCCTGTAGATGGTCGGCTTCTTAGACGAAACGCCGGGTTCCGGCGTTTTCCACCAGCCGTTGGTCGCCGAAACCGGCCTCGACTCGGATGGGTCCCCCAGACGCCTGGTGGTTGCGTGATCCATCCTCCCTGGCTACCCACCATGAAACAGTTTCTCCGGCGCCGGAGGCGACCGGAAACAAGGGAGGAGAGTGGTGGCGGTGGAAATGGAAGGGGGGTGAGAAGAACAGTATCCTTTGAACGAGTGTTAGGAGTAAAAAACAAAAAGCTTGAAGAGATAATGAAATGAGACCATACATGTGTCACCCCTTAACCTGACAGTTCAGTCTTCAACCATGGTTAGATTTTAACCTCCTTTCTTGGTCTCTTCGCTTAGTGAGAGAAGGAACAAGATAGTGCCTCTGCAGCCGAAAGTGGCACACAGAAAACCTAAAAAGAAAGAAGGAAATTAGAGCAAGATAATGAACTAATTTTGTATATTGATATATGATTCTTGTTCACATTCTTATCTATGCAAAGATCTCTTTTAGGGCTTCGTTCTTTTCTCAGACTTTACATGTACTGTTCGTTTGGGAGCCGAGAGACGGTCAATGCCAACGTTTACGCGAGAGTATCTTGTTTTTTAGCAAGCGCGTTAGAGTTAGAGTTGGATTTGGATTTGGGATTCCAAATCTTTCATTTCAATCCATTTTTTTAATACAAAGTATCATATCCAGACTAAAAAGCTTTGTTTACCACCTACTCTGGTTCGATGCAATTAATTGACAAAAAATTGATGCAAACCGGGCTTGACTTGTCATAAATCCTCTTGAAGATGAGGGATGAGCTAAAATTTTCAGCAATCTCAGTGTTAATCCCCACCTGCCAGGTTTCTCTACTTGCATGTTGTGGGTCGTAAGTTCGAATCCCGAGGCAGCATACTTGACATGTGCCTCCCTCCGGCTTAGATAGGACGAATTTAAACCGGGCTGACGGTTCTAATCAGAATCAAGTCTAGTTTTGCCGAAACTACAACTGGTAAAACCAGACCTAGAACCAAAGAATACCCAATTCAGTTATGGTTCTACCTTCTATGGAACCAGAATTGGGTCAAAATGGTTCCAAATTGCAATTTTTAATTTTTTTAATAATTTTTTATCACTTTTTTTTTTTATTCTAGAGGGTTTAGGCCTCGAAATGGAAAAGGCCCGGTCCTGATGTAGTTTCAATTCCAAATTCTACGAAAACCGAAAACCAGTCCTAGTTTATCCGGAGTCGGTCAGGTCTATTCTCATTGCACCACCACAGACAACAACGACAAAAAAAAAAAGTTTATGATTTTGTTACTCAATTAACCTCTAAATGGAAGGTCATTAGTTTGATACCCCTACTTGCAAGTCAAAAAGAAAAAGAGAGGGTGTGAACAAAACTTGCAAATTAGTAGATTCCATTTTGCCAATAAAATACCAAAGAAAAGAACTGCTAATAATAAATGATTGTGTTCATTATAATTAGCATAATGTCTTAATTACACACTCAAAACGATAGCTCACCTGGCTACGGGCTCAACTCAAACGTTACAGGTGATGAGTTCAATACCAGGGGTGTTCAAATCTGGCTTCCGCGTCCCATTATAACTCCAAACTCCCCACTCCTCTAAAAAATAAGAAAAAAGGAAAGAGCAAAAGATTTTTTTTTTGTCTTGGAAAAGAATTTTTGATTTACTAAATACAATATTCAATTTATCACTGCTCATGACTTCTTCTTTGCTTGAATATTCCGGGTTTAACTTGATTTGGGTAGATATTGGATGAGTGATGCTAAAGTGTGTGTGTGTGTGTGCGCGCGCGCGCCTGTGGCTGTGTTCGAAATTGCACTATCCTACCGTGTCCTGTGACTCCCACGGCGGAGTTCTATTCGTGGGGTCCACCTCCCTTGAGTCAGTCAGGCATACCGCTGGAGAAAATGAAAACCAAGACTTTTCTCGGAAATATTTCAGCAGCCAAGGAAGTAGACAACGGCCGGTTTTGGGTAAACCGAAATAGTGCAGGTTCCGATTTGATACCTTACCCAAACTGTTTGAAACTGAAAAAAATATAACTGTAAGTTTGAAACCACCAGTTCTAGTTTCGAACCGGTTTTGTTTCCATACTCAAACTAAACCTGATGGTTCTTGATTTCGGGCATGATTTCAACGGTTGCAGTTCTGGTATGTTCTTTGCTCAATTTGGTTCCAGATGAAACCATCGAACTGGTTCCGGACCAGTCATGTCTACTAGGAGGACTTGGGAATTAGACCAGTTGCTCAAAGTTAATTTGGTTTTGTTTTAGGTTCAATTCAAACTAAAGCTTTTTGGATCGGAGTTGTTTCTCAATTATTGAGAATCAACAAAATTAAAACAAAGCCATTGAACACTTTTTGGTTCATTGTGGTCAATGGTTAAAAGCAGTGGCAGATTCTAAGCACACTTTTATTTCACATATGTAAAACACTTATATTTCTTTATATACATGAATACATTTTTCAGCTTTTGAGTAAGACGCATATCTCACCTCACCCTAAAGTGGGTCTACTACTTAAAAACTGACAAGTTGGCTAGGGGTTCAACTTATAAGTTGAGGGTCAAGAACTCGACACGGAGGCTGTCCATTTGGTTTAAATTAAAATATCAATTATTTATCTTTTAAAATAGATGATTGAGATATGTTTGAATATGTTGGCATATATTAATTTATATATAAATACATTGACACAAAGCAAAAAATAGTACAACTGAGCGATCGGTTTTGGGTCGGTTCTTTGAACAGCCCTGTTGGAGCCATTGGGGGGCGTCCGCATCAAAACTCGAAAGGAAGGAAGACCCTCTTACATGTGACATCCATGTCCTACTGTCTGCCATCCTTCCACAACGTGAGAAGTGATCAATCAATGGAAAGTAAGTCAAATATTTGTTTGGGCAGATGGATCGACTGTTGGTTCTCATGAGACCAGCCCTTCTACTTAATGGAGGGTCTTGTCCCTTGTTTGACTCTTGGACAAAATTGAACCCTTTCCATCTATTTGTTTTTATTCGAAAAATCATTAACACATTTTTTTGCCAGGCATAGGATAAAAAAAATCTTTCATCTTTAATACTAGATCTAAATATCTTCTTAGTTCATCTAACCTTTTTGTCAAAGTGAAATAATTAAAATTTCTCTTTAAATGTAAGAACTGTATTTCAAAACAATCTAAGCATGTTTTGTCCTATTTTAGTCATGCTCATCCATTGCTTTTGATTAACATGAATATAATTTAATTTTTTTTAAAAAGTTTTAAAAATATATAAAAGATATTGTTATTACACTCATGTCACCAATAAGAAATAGGTGTACATAAATGAGCAAAGACAAATATGTTTTAACATATCTAATGTTATATGGATCGTGCCATTGTCTATGAAGCAAAAGTATGATAGAGTGGTACTCAAGGTCTCTAGTACTAGAACTATAGGCTTAAATAGATATTGATTTGTAATCATGGTTTAATGATGATTAAATCTTGTATTTGATTCGAGAGTGGTATTGAAGCTTAGATTTTTTGTGTCGAGTTAGGTAGCAACACGAGAGAGCAAAAGGTGCTTCGATTTTCGTGCGAAGCTCCTAGGTCAGTTCGTGTTGTTCACCTTTATCCCGTGTCAAAAATTTTAACTCAAAATGACTATGAAACCATATTTTCGTACCAACAATGATTCCACTTTAATGCACAATCAAATTTAAAACTGCGAGTACCAAAATGATGGTAGTGTTCCAATTTTCCTACAACCATGAAAGAACCAAACACATTCAGGTTCCAGTAACGGTTTGAACTAAGAAGAAAAAATCATTTAAAAAAAACTTATAAAATAGAACCAGAACTGAACTACCGGTTCCGTTAGGAAATGTAGTCGATCTTGAAGGGTCCCCGATTTAGTTATGGTTTTGAATCCGATTTCAGGCATGATTTGGTTCGGTCTAATGCTTCGGGTAACGCACCACGGGTGGTGCCCGGGTCCATATTCATCACAACATGCTTATCCACAACTATTAACAATTCCAACTTCTCGTTTTCGGGTTTGAATCACTTTAAACTTACAGTGGTTCAAAAGCCAATTTTTCCTTCTGGTACCATGGGGAGGTAGAAGCCACATGCATGCCTCTGGTATCGAACTGATGACTTTCAACTTGTGAGTTGAACCCCTAGCCAGGCGAGCTACTGTTCGCTGTAAACACGGGTTTTGATTTAGTAAATTGTGTCGTACAGAAGTCATCTATCGAAAAAAAAGGGGCAACAAAATTTATCCGTTAGTGATTTTCTACATCAAGGGGTGAATCAGGGGCCTTTCTGCCCATCATCAGCAGGATGAAAATCGAAAAACGTTTGATAGTCCATGGGCCTGGGCCTATAATTATAGGACACGGTTTAAACCGTGGACTATTTTCTAATACTCGATAACCTTGCCTTGCTATAGAAATCTTGTAAAGCTATACTCTACAGCTTTAACCGTGGGCTATTTACCTCATAATATCTGAAACTGGTGGTTGCGCTCAGAGCATTAGTTCACCTGGCAGGCCTCTCGACTCACAAGATGCAGGTGGTGAGTTCGACTCCAGGACGTGTGTGGCTGACCTCGACCTCCCCATTGTGAGAAAACAAAAAGATCCACAACTGGTGGTTGTTGCAGCCATGGATGAGTAAGAGACCAACCTTGCTTCAAGTCAATAAAAGCAAGACGAAAAAGTTGAATTATAAGAACAAATTGCGTCATTATCGTTGGAAAATGTGCTTATACAGAAGATTTAAGGATTGAGAAACTCTCTAGCGAGCGAGGTTTAACCTCTACATAGTGATGGTGCGTACCTTACTGTGTTTTGTCACGAGGGGCAGCGAGTCGGGCTTGGGTTCAGGGCAAACCCATCATGACCCAGGGCCGATTCATGTTAGGTCGAGTCTGGATCTGAGTTTGATACCCGATGTAGAACGAAGTTTGACCAAAATCAAACCTAATCACACCTTGACATGGTTGGTTTCGAACCGGCAGGGCAGTCCCAACAAGAACGGAACAGGGTCAAGAGCTGGCTCAAACTAGAAATCAAACCATACCCAGAACCGGAGACCACCCAATTGGGTTCTGGTTTCACCTCCCATGGAATGAGAACTAAAACGAACGGTTCCAAACTCCCAGTTTAAATTCAACATTTTACTTCTTTTTTTCTGATTCTGAGCAATTTGGGACTCAATCACGAACTGATAGTTCTGAACAGAAACTAGAACCAGTCTGGTCCCGGTTTGGTGATGGTTCCTGGTTTCAGAAGAACTGCATTATTGGAGCTTATTCTTATGTTCTATTGAGAACAAGCTAAAAGTCACAAAATTCTCGTCTTAGTGGATGCCAATTTTACCTCCCCAAATTGACTAACAACTATAATGCATATGAACGATAACGTTGGATTCTTGTCCTACTAATCTTTGTCTTGAAAGAACCTGATTCCAGGGACCAAGATGATTGATATGTTTAGCAAATCCCTCATATTTTCAACCAGATTTTCACTAGAAAAGGGTTGGTGGGTGGCCCGTCGGTGCGACATTCCGTGGACCTGAACCCTGATCGGTTGATTAGTGTCTCTTCAGGAATCGAACCGGGGCGGTCGCCGATTTCCCAGATGGATGTTAATTGGAATCAGAATGTCGTTGGCGAAAAAATTCAAGCTGAGTGCTCTCCCTCTTTTTTTTTTTTTTCTGATATTCTAGTAAAATTTTCACAATGAGAAATGGCTCAACTGGCTAGGGGGTCGGCTCACAAGTTGAAGGCATGAGTTCGACAGCCGGGGCATGCATCTGGCTTTGGCCTCCCCAATTGTAAAAAAGAAGAAAAAGAAGAAAGTCGTAAGTTGTATATCGTCAAATAGCATATTGTATGATATTTAGATTGCATGTACTATATGTATTATACAAATGCAATACGATTTAGATTTACAATACGGTATTGAGTATGGGTGGTATGCACATTGGTGTACCCATGATCTGTCGGGTCACATAATCCAAACTCGGGTCGATGTTACCCAGGTCATCGCCTCTCAATCATGGGTTACCGCATCTAACCTTATGTGCGAATATTGTTTGAGACATAATTCTGCACATTCATGAAGGTCGGATCTACACATGGCTGGTTTCGGGTGAACTAGAGCTGTCGGTTTCAAACTGTTAATTTCGGTTACCCCAAAACCTGGAACCAGAACTGAACTGGCGCAACTGGCCATGTCTAGTCGGATCTATCGGAGGCTGATGGTGGAGAACCATCGATGTTCCTCAATCTACTGAACATACTGGTGGTGCAGACTTCACCAAGTTCTGAACAGCTTCTTACAATATTATGATTTTGTATTAACGGGTTTCTTGTCTGTCTTTAAAGTTTGAACCATGGATTAGGTTAAGATTGTAGTTGGTTTTCTTTGTATTCATAAGGATTTAGTTTTACATTATTGTTAAGGAATAGTAATCATTGGATCAATCTTTTAAATTAACCAGAAACTCGACTCTCTCTGATCTCCCTCTTTTCTGTTTCTGTGATTTTCTTATCCTCCTGTTGGCTCCAAGGAAAAAAATGGCTAATCTCCAGTCGATCAACAGCCGTTCTGGCACGCCGGAGCATGCATCCCAAGACAAATTTGCTCATGCTAGTACCCCCTACCATCGGTTTCTTCTGAAATACAGTATTTCATGCATACGTGAGTCCATTTTCATGCTATTCAATGCAACACCTGACTGTGCATCTTGAACCCTCAATTCTGAAACTTCTACCAAATAGTAGGCCGATGTTTACATCTAAAACCCCTCGTGCTAGAGACCCTTTTGATCAGCAATTATGGTTCCAGCAGCAGTTCCTGCAGAATCTTTCAAGTTTCCAGTTCATATACATGTGGGCCTGATCAGTGATTGACAAAGGTTTTCCATTATGATTTGCCACCTGAATTTCAAATCTGTTTACGCTTGGTTTGAAACAAGATGGTAGAAAGCGGGATGAAAATTGAACCAATCCAAGCCTTTTCCCACAATAAGTGTGCTCTGCTACATGGATTCTTAGTCACCATAGAGCTTGATCCCATGTCATATTAGCATTTAACTCCTTAAAAGAAAATCATGCTTTACGGTTTCCTTCCAACATAGAACTGGAAGAAGATTTACAAAATTCGAGCCTAGAATTAGCAAATTGTTGTGTTTTTATTCATATTTCAGAGAAGACTTACATACATAGCTATACATATCGAGATTATATTGTCGGGCATTGGCAGTGTGTACCGATACAACACTGGCTCGGAGTATTCAGTTCCATCTAATCTGCTGTTGTCTAGTAATTGGAGTACTTCTCTTGGTCCTTGAACTGAAATCAGGGTGGATAATTGCAGTGATGCAAATGGTACTCTTGTGCCATTCTTCTCATCCCTTGGTTGCAGCAGCTTCTCAAAGGTACAGAGGAATGAAAGACTCAGTAAAAGCAGGATGTTGCAGGGAAAATGGTACAGATTGATGGATAGGCAAGAGTTGAAGAAATCAACCACTATTATAAGGTGGTTGTAGTAGGATGCGAGTTTTGACACTAGTAAATATTATCAATGCTTTGTCAAATATCTTCATTGCATTGATAAGGTAGCGTCAAAGATCCGAAATATCAACTTAGCTAGTTCTTTGCTTGTCCATTCATCCACCTCTACAGCTAAGATAGTTGATGGTAAGATTGCTAGAGATGTTGGAGAAAGTCTTTTTGGTGATGATTTAGTTATTGTTGCCAGAAAGTAATGGGTCACAAGCAGGATGTAGAAGTGACTATATTGAGAGATGTCGTTGATCTCTCATGTTGGTGCATTAGAATTCGCTGAGCAATTTATGATTGAGGATTGAATTTGATGATCATTGTGCATCATCTGAACAGGGTCTTTGAAACAAGGAAAAAGAATGGATCTGAATTTGGGAGGTTTCCACTCCATGTAGCAAAACTTGACAAGGTTGTAGTGAGGATCATGCTCCTGTTGATCGTCTTGTGCTTGAAAGGCGAATGATCTCTTATTCTTGTCTGTTCAGATTATCTGTTAATGATTCTATTGATGGTAAAGAACCAACTCAATGCTTCCTCTATGGATTTTATAATATCAATTTGAATTTTTCTGTTCATGGTTCATGGGGAACACATGATTCAGCAATCTAGAGTCGTTGAAGTAAATTTGATACTGCCAACTCCCATAACGAAATACTTGAGTCAAATCTCCAATGAAATAGCATCAGATAGTTCAATCTCGTCACTTCTTTGATAAGTTCAGCAGCTGAACCAACTCTTTCTCTTTCAAACACGTTTATGTATGAGTCAAAGTCAGGAACCTTCTGCAGAGTTCATCAACAAAAGAAATATGTTAAAACCCTGGTATTTGCTATACTGTTTCTTTTACATTCTTTAGTTGGTGACAACAGAACATGGCTTCAATAAACAGCAGATTTTAGTTTTGATGTAGTTATCTCATAAAAGAGCTGTAAAGTAGACCAATCAATATGACATGATACAAATTTCTAAGACTTTGCCATAGTTGGTGAGATTCTCTGTTTTAAGAATATTGATCCCTCTAAGAGATATTAAGGAAATGCATCTCTGCACGCCTATCTTGCCATTTTGTTTTGGAGTTAAAATGTTAATATGGCACAGGCAAAGCCCTAAGGAATCAAAGAATGCAAGTAGCTAACTGCACCTAGTGTGGGATAAGGCTTGGTTGTGGTAATTATCAAATGGTCAGCCATCATTGCTTTTACACCCATCTTGTGTCTGGTTTTCAGTTCCAGTTGGACTCTTACTTTTTGCATGATACTATCAAACAAGCTGGCATATGATTGGTTTCTATTTTGGGGAGGAAATCGATCCGCCTAAACCTTTACAATCTACTTAAAAGTGAGAAGGATGGACACTTTTTTTATGGGAGAGCTCAAGGAAGTGTTTAAACAGAGTTGGCACGGAATTGCTTCCTCCAAATTTCGCTAACATATCAAAGGAGAAACATTTGATGCAATTGGGAGCCATTGAATTTCTGCGACCGTTTGTGATGATATCAAACTCCCATTTGTGAACATTCTTCTTTAAATTCTGTTTTTTCGTGCAAGATTCACATGCAGTCAAGTGAGGGTTTATACGGAATCTACTTAGGGGAATCGGACCACTAACATGGACCAAGATGTGGAAATGGTCAATTTTGGGTTTCTTATCACTACCCGGAGATTCTGTTCAAATGATCTCGGAAGCAATTGGACGGAAAATGTCATTTTCCACTTGAAGTATCATGAGAAAGAAAGGCTTGGTGTGACTTTTGGACATCAGAGCAGGAGATTCTAGAGCTTATACACAAATTAATGGTCCAACTTCTTGTCGAGACAAAAGGTTGTAGCTTCTGTGGTCATTGATTTATACCCTTCTAAAGATGATTTGGCTTCACTGAATGAAGTAGTGTGATAAACACTAGATATAAAAAAATGTACAACAACATTTGTGTTGCAAGGCATTCAACCCTGCCCATATAAGGGATCACCCTTGCATGGCTGGTCTCAAGCCCGAATAAAGGAGGAGGGTTGCATTAAGCTTCCTACACGTAAAATTTTATCGGACTTATCGAATATGGATTCTACAAATTATGAGAATTACCTCCTAGTGATGCACTGCAAAGCATGAATACAATTAAAAGTAAGCAAGGGCCTCAATTGCATAGAGGGTTCCCATATCATGGATGGGTAGAGGTAAAGAAGTTAGTCCCACTATATTATCGCCTGAATGTATTAAACTAGTTACAACGAGGATCTCTGCATTTTTAGTATGAACAAATGCAGAGGTAAGGAAATTGGAAGGGAGATGATTTGTTTGGGAGGAGACTTAAGTGGACATGTCGGTAAAGATGCATTAGGATATCAATTCATGAAAACTATGATTTTGGAGATATAAATTAGGAGAGTAGGGAGATTTTAAATTTTGTTATGGCTTTTGATCTCTTTATTTTGAAAAACGAGATGAACATTTAATTACTTATAAGAGTGGTTTGTCACAAACATAAATTGAATATTTTGTTTGTAGAAAAAAAAGATAGATCATATTGTAAAAATTGCAAGGTAATTTCAGGAGAAAGTTTAACTACTGAACATCAACTTGTAATGGATTTTCAAGTAAAAAAGTGGACAAAGAAGAATGTAGTGCATAAAGCTATTTGGACTAGATGGTGGAACCTCAAATGTGAGAAAGAAGATATATTTAAACATAAAGTTCTTCAAAAAGATGTTTAGAATTATGTAGGTATATCTTCTCATATGTGAAATAATATGTCTATACATATTAGAGAAGTAACAAAAGATGTGATAAATAAATCTAAGAGAGGCGTACCAACACAAAAAGAAGCTTGGTGGTGGAGTGAAGTGGTGAAAGATAAAATGAAGGCAAAGAAGGCATGTTACAAATTGCATTAGACTAAGAAGACTACTGAAACTTAAATGCTTATAAGAAAGCAAAGAAAGAAGCGAAAAAGGTCGTTAGTGAAGCAAAAGCCAAAATTTGATGATTTATATAAAAAGCTTAACTCAAAAAAAGGTGACAGAGATATTTTTATGATAGCTAAGGTTAGAGATAAGAAAATTAAGGATCTTACTTTTGTTAGATGCATCAAATATGAGGATGATAAGATTCTAATGGCAAATGATGATATAAAATAGATGAAAAAAATTATTTTTATAAGTTTTTTAATGAAAACATAGATGGTAGTATTAACTTAGGAGAGTTAACCAAATCAGAAAAATATATAAACCACAATTTCTATCAACGTATTTAAAAGAATGAAGTCAAAGAGGCTCTTAAATATATGAAAGTTGATAAATCTATAGGATCAGACAATATTCCTACAGAAGTATGAGAAATCTTAGGAGAGATGGGGCTCACCTACCTCACAAGACTATTTAATAAAATATGGAGAACCCAAAAGATGCTTCAAGAATGGAGAGCGAATACACTTATACCCATATATAAGAACAAGGGAGACATTTAGAATTGTGCCAATTATCGAGGTATTAAGTTAATGAGTTATACTACAAAAATTATGGGAAAGAATTATCGAACGTATTTTAAGACAAGTATTGAGTACAATAGAGAATCAATTAAGTTCATCCCCAGTAGATCTACTATTGAAGCAATTCACCTATTAATACGTCGTGTGAAATATTTTCGAGCAAAAAAGAACCTTTACATGCTATTTATTGATATAGAAAAAGCTTACGATAGAGTGCCAAGAGATATTCTTTGAAGAACCTTGGAAAAAAGAGGTATTTCATTGACATATATAAATCTTATGAGAGACATGTACGATGGTGCAAAAACATATGTGAGAACTCATGAAGGACTGATAGACTCTTTTGAAGTTAATATTAGGTTATATCAAGGATAACTTTAAGTCCATATTTATTTATATTGATCATTGATGAGTTAATAAAACATATTCAAGATGAAGTACCTTGGTGTATGTTATTTGTAGATGACATTGTCTTATAGAGAGAAACGTTAGAAAGTAAGGGTTTCTGACTTAGTAGAATAAAAACATAATATATGAAATGTAAGTTTGATCATTTTGGTACTTTAGAGGACATAGAAATTAAGATTGACACACATTGTATCCCTAATGAGAAAAATTTTAATTACCTAGGATCAATTTTTTAAAATGATAAATAATTGATCGAGATATTATGCATAGAATTAATGTCGATAGGTTAAAATGGAGAGGGGCATGAGGTATTCTATGTGATAAGAAGATACCGTTAAAGATGAAAGATAAATATTATAGAGCAACAATTAAACTTGCTATGTTTTATAGGTTTGAGTATGGGGCAGTTAATCATCAATACGTACAAAAAAATGTCTGTAATAGAAATGGAGATGTTGAAATGGATGAGTGGTCACACAAGGAATGAATATATACATAATCAACTTATTAAAATCAAATTAAGAGTAACATCAATAAAGGATAAAATGAGGAAAAATCATTTAAAATAGTTTGAATACGTAGAAAGACAACCTAAGAATGCTCTTGTAACAAGATATGAAAACTAGATTGTGAAAAAGTTAAAATAGGGAGAGGACGATCACAAAAGTTTTGGAAAGAAATAATAAATAATGATCTAGTTTATATTGAATTAACGGCTAGCATGACACATGATAGGGCTATGTTGAAAACATGGTACAACCAAACTTTGTTATTGTATGGTAAGTTTGGTTGTTGCAACCCCATCAACCAAACTATGGGAAAAGTTAATAAGATGATCTAGTTATTTGCCGACCCCATCTAGCATGGGAAAAGGCTTAGTTATTGTTGTTGCTAATGTAGCAAGGCATTCATCATGAATGTGGTGCCAGAATTACCATTGATGCCAGAAACTTCTTTTGCTGTCAACAATAGAATTTTGGTTAACATGTACAACCAGACTTCGTTTTCTTGATTTTATCCCTCGGGAAATTTCTTACTCCTGACGTTGTACTTGTCTAGGTCACCCAACTGATTGTTTGTCTGTTACGATGAAAATGGTCTAAACCAGTAAAGAAAGGTTTCTCCTCAGATTATTATCAGAAATTCAATGAATTTTTCAGGAAAAAGAAGACAGAACATCGAACATTGCGAATTAGAATCTCCATGGTCCATTTTGTAGATGAAATCTCCATAATTGTCTAACTTGATGTTCACTCTTAGTTCGAGGAAAAGAACTAACATACTGTCAAACCTTCCAGAAATTGCAAAACCAGTAAAGAAAGGTTTCTACGGACTTCCACAACATATTTGCTTTGCTGCATATGATACGCAAAAGGCAGAAACAGAGTATGTGTGCACGCAAATAAGACCTACATACACATGCACACGCACACGCACACGCACACGCACACGCACAAGCACACGCACACTAGCTCTGTAAACAGAAGATTGGTGGAAGTAAAACACTCGTACTATGCCAAAGAATCTCATAGTCGAAACAAGATATGAAGCTTCCAACACTTACAATTTCTTTACATTAAGAACAACATATTGGTAAATCTTCTCTGGAGGCCAACATCATCATCGAGTCCCTTTCCGTTGTTTCCTAGGATGTTTTAGCAATTTGACTCATTGTAGTAATCTTGCGTTTCATCTAATCACACCACTGTACATGGATCTCTGTGAAACCTGTAAAATAATTCAATTTGAACAAGATAACCAACTGAACGGGAAATCCGCAGAATCATCATGTTTGAGAGACTGCTAAACTTCTTCAGGCTTCCGACAGAAAAACTTCTCATCGTTCCCTTGATTCTTCTAAGTGAAAGTAATCAGCATCTGTTATGGATGG
The DNA here is from genome assembly GCA_036023115.1 of Brasenia schreberi. Classification (NCBI taxonomy): domain Eukaryota; kingdom Viridiplantae; phylum Streptophyta; class Magnoliopsida; order Nymphaeales; family Cabombaceae; genus Brasenia; species Brasenia schreberi. The sequence continues at coordinate 6,260,005 of JAYKKT010000075.1, read as the reverse complement.
GGTCGGCGCCTCGCCGGACTCTTCGTTTATCTGATTGGTTAGGATCAAATGCCAAAGGAGCCGAGGCTACTCTCTTGGTGCTGTAGATGCTGCTCTCATTAACCTTCTGAGCTTGCAAAATCCTTGTGGTTGTTGGAGCTAATCCTTCTTGGACTCTAAGATCAAGGCTTCGGCTTGTCAAACTGCGTGCACTTCCTAGTTGAAAACCAAGGAAAGCTAGATACATAAGGAAGATCAGCAGCCTATATGAAATGGAAATCATGGCTCCTATACCACAAAAGTCTGGCGATGTTCACAGCTGAATAAGAGAATAGGCTGCCTTATCTAACTGGAGTGACAACTTGTCACTGAGGCTCATGCTGTAGATATAGTTTCTCTCTCTCTCTCTCTCTCTCTGTCTGTCTCCCTCTCTCTTCAATGGATTTGGTTCAAACGCAATAAAGCTCAGAGGGACAGAAACGGCTCAGAGAATGTTGGATTCAGCCGGCAATCATCAGCTCCGGCATTTTAAACAGATGTTCTAAGAATGTCTCTTTTTACAACGTCCTGACACGTATGAATAAAGAGATTGGCACACCACCCTTGGGAAGCTAAGTATCTTTCCGCTGATTCTCTGATCATTTCTCTCTTTATTGCTGTATTGATCGCAAAGCAAAGATTATCACCCCCTCAGTTGGGGAATGCCTTGGGGTTAGCAGCGTCACCTCTTCACGCTTTCCTTTATATATATATATATTTGGTTCGGCAGGGTTCATTGCTTGGCACGGGCTTGGATTGCTTCCAACTGTTGCAAGGAACCCGTGAGTGTTGTGCACTGCAGGTGAACTAATATAAACGCTTTATACCAAGTTTGATGGTCTCTCTTTACAAATTCTCCGTTGGTTTTAGTGAACAAAAAAGAACAGAAAATCCTTAGTTTCTTGTGCTGAATGCGTTCTCTTTATGCTTTTCTTTTTTTTCTCATGCTTCTATTCGCCTCTCTCTCTCTCATCTGATTTTTCTCGGTCTAAACCTTTGCCTGTTCAAACAAACCTCCTACAAGCTTCTCTCCACATATGATGACCATTCAAGATACCCTTGGCATCCTTTCTCGTTGATCTAGGCCTCCCCTTTGTTTCCTTTGGCTCCTTTTCTTTTCATTGTTTCGTATATCTTTTCCTTGGTAATATCACATGGCATCATAAAAAGATGTTTTAAAGCATCAATACTTATCAAAATTTAGTAATCACATTTCTATGTTAAAAGACGTGGTAACGTTAGTGCGCGTAATAGATTGGTCCCTCACCACATAGACTAAGAGGTGGCCGGTTTGGGCCCAGCGAGCCCGGTCAAATTGGACATGAACGGGCTGGAATTGGAACCAGGGAATCTGGACCAGTGCCGAATCTGGAATGGGGACCCCATGGTTCAGTTCCAGTACCACTTTGTGGCGAACGTAACTGGAACAGAACCGGAGGTTCAATTATTTTTTCTAATCCCGGTTATGCAGTCCTACTTTTGTTCCATGAAATTTTCAAATGAAAGGGAACCAAACATAACAGGAACTGGCTTGGTACCATACCCAGAACCCGACCTCGCTGCCAGTTTGATTCTAGTTCCAGGTTTTGGCCGAACCTGAACTGCTAATTTTAAACTGGCAGTCCCAATTTAGCCGGAACCACCCAGGTCTCATAGGCTTGGATAAGCGTAAGGGTATCAAAAGCCGGATCAACATTGTGAACAAGTGGGTTTGAACCTGAACCAGACCCGTTACAAACCATAACAAAAGACCACTCTTGAGATAACTGACAGGCCGTCTACACGTCCATGATAACCTCTTCAACAAAAAGAGTTTTTAGTTTTGGATCTGAATTGGACCCCTATTCTGTAAAGTTTTGGTATCCAAAATCATATATTGACTCATGTATCACCGAAAAAAAGGTTCTCCATAGAAAAATATAGCCCACGATCAAAACCATGAACCATTTCTTTCACTCTCAAAATTTTCTAGATTACCACTTCCTGCATTGAACTCCGCCCATGTAAGGATCACCCTTGCATTGCCAGTCCCAAGCCCGGATAAAGGAGGAGGGTTGTGTTAGGCTTCCGACAGCCAGCGTAAAACTTCGTCGGATTTTTATAACATGGATTACAAAAATTATGAGCATTGCTTTGGAGCGTCCCCACCTAGCGACGTGCTGCAGAGCCCGAATGCAGTAAGAAGTAAGCAAGGGCCACTACATTTTCACCCGAATGTAGTGAATCAATTGCAGAGAGGGTTCCCACATCAAGGATGGGTGTGGGTAAAGAAGTTAATCCCGCTACATTGCCACCCGAATGTAGTGAAAATTTTTCAGAGAGAGTCTCCGCATTTTGATTATGGACGGATGCGGGGGGTAAGGAAGCTAGTCCTAGATAATAAGATTCGTATTGGTTCTTAGAATATCATAACATTATCAGGTAAGCTAATGGAGGTGGTAAATACTATGATTCGAAGAAAGATTCATATTATATGTTTACAAGAGACAAAATGGGTTGAAAAAAAAGCAAAGGAGATAGAGGATACAAGTTTTAAATTATGGTACTCAGGTAAAGAAAAGGCTCGAAACGGAGTTGGTATTATCATAAATAAAGATTTAAAGGAGAGTGTAGTAGATATACAACGATATGGTGACTGAACCATGATGTTGAAATTAGTGTTAGGAGCAGAGATTTTGAATATAGTTTGTGCTTACGCACCCCAAGTAGGACTAGAAGATAGTATAAAGACAGTTTTTTGGAAAGAGTTAGATAAGGTGTTTCAAAAGATTCCACAAAGGGAGATGATTTGTTTAGGAGGAGATTTAAATAGACATGTCGGTAAAGAGGCATTAGGATATCAAGGGATTCATGGAAACTTTGGTTTTGGGGATATAAACGAGGAAGGTAGGGAGATTTTAAATTTTGTTATGGCGTTTGATCTCTTTATAGGCAATACAATCTTCAAAAAATGAGATGAACATTTAATTACTTATAAGAGTGGCTTATCACAAATACAAATTGATTACTTTATTTGTAGGAAAAAAGATAGAGCGTGTTGTAAAGATTGTAAGGTAATTCCAGGAGAAAGCTTAACCACCCAATATCGACTTTTAGTTATGAATTTACAAATAAAAAAATGGATAAAGAAGAAAAGAGTGCATCGAGCTATTCAGACTAAACGATGGAACCTCAAAAGCGAGAAAGAAGATATATTTAAACAGAAAGTCCTTCAAGGAGATGTTTGGAATTATGTTGGCACACCCTGTGATATGTGGAACAATATAGATATACATATTAGGAAAGTGGAGAAAGATGTGTTAGGGGTATCTAAGGGAGGTGTACCGGTACAAAAAGAAGCTTGGTGATGGAGTGAAGTAGTACAAAATAAAATCAAGGCAAAGAGGGCATGTTACAAATTACATTATGCTAAGAAAACTAGTGAAACTTTAGAAGCTTATAAGAAAGCAAAGAAGGAAGCGAAAAAGGCCATTAGTGAAGTAAAAGCTAAGATTTGGGAGGACTTATATAAAAAAACTCAACTCAAAAGAGGGTGAAAGAGATATTTTTAGGATAGCTAGGGCTAGAGATAAGAAAACTAAAGATCTTAATTATGTTAGATGCATAAAAGATGAAGATGAAAAAATTCTAGTGGCAAATGATGATATAAGAAATAGATGGAAAAACTATTTTTATAATCTTTTTAATGAAAATAAAGATGTTAGTATTAGTTTAGGAGATTTAGCCAAGTTAGAAAATATATAAACCATAATTTCTACCGACGTATTCAAAAGAATGAAGTCAAAGAAGCTCTTAAACATATGAAGGGTGGTAAATCGGTAGGACCAGATAATATTCCTATAGAAGTTTAGAAAATACTAGGAGAAATAGGAATCACTTGGCTTACAAGACTATTTAATGAAATAAGGAAAAACCAAAAGATGCCCGAGGAATGGAGAGCAAGTACACTTATACCCATATATAAGAACAAGGGAGACATTCAAAATTGTGTGAATTATCGAGGTATCAAGTTAATGAGTCATACTATGAAATTATGGGAAAGAATTATCGAACGTAGGTTAAGACAAGTATCAAGTACAACAGAGAACCAATTTGGATTCATGCCAGACAGATCTACTATTGAAGCGATTCACCTTTTGAGACGTCTTATGGAACATTTTAGAGCAAAAAAGAAAGACCTTCACATGATATTTATTGATCTAGAAAAAGCTTATAATAGGGTACCGAGGGAGGTTTTTTGGAGAACTTTGAAAAAAAGAGGTATCCCATTGACATATATTAACCTTATAAGAGACATGTATGATGGCGCAAAAACATGTGTGAGGACTCATGAAGGAACGACTGACTTCTTTGAAGTTAATATTGGGTTACATCAAGGATCAACTTTAAGTCCATACTTATTTATAATGGTGATGGATGAGTTAACAAAACATATTCAAGATGAAGTACCTTGGTGTATGTTATTTGTAGATGACATTGTATTAGTGGAGGAGTCTAAGGAAAAAGTTAATAGAAAATTAGAACAATGGAGAGAAACATTAGAAAGCAAAGGCCTCTACTTAGTAGAACAAAGACATAATATATGGAATGTAAGTTTGATCATTTGGTTACTTTAGAGGACATAGAAATTAAAATTGGCACACATTGCATTCTCCAAAAGGAAAGTTTTAAATACCTAGGGTCAATTTTTCAGAGTGATGGAAGAATTTATGGAGATGTTACACATAGAATTAATGCTGGTTGGTTAAAATGGAGAGGAGCATCAGGTATTCTTTGTGGTAAGAAGATACCACTAAAATTAAAAGATAAATATTATAGAGCAGCAATTAGGCCTGCCATGTTTTATGGTTCTGAGTGTTGGGCAGTTAATCATCAACATGTATAAAAGATGTCTGTGATATAAATAAAGATGTTGAGATGAATGAGTAGTCATACAAGAAAAGACCGTATACATAATGACGTTACTAGAAACAAATTAGGAGTGGCA